>VXBC01009354.1:347605-397481 GCA_013399945.1 Ploceus nigricollis
GGAATCCAAGGTTTTGTCTCACTGTGTTTTGGTGGAAATTGGGTGGGAGGAGGAGGAATGTTTTGGAAGGTTTTCATTCTGTATCTTGTGTGTTCTTTTTATTATAGTGTAGATTAATAAAGTTTTTCCTTTATTTCTAAGCATGAGCCTGCTCTGCTCTGTTTCTGGTCATATCTCACAGCAGCCATTTGAGAAAAATGTATTTTCATGGGTGCACTGGCACTGCACCAGCACCAACCCATGACAACAAGCATTGTGGCTTTCAATATTTTTGGGACATTTTCTCACATGTTTAGAAACAATACAGGCCAATATCTGTTTATCATTAGGTGGCCGAGATGGTTGAAACAAATTATTTAGTCCTTTTTAAAGTCATGGATGGCTGTAGGGCAAACAACCTGTAAATTACTAGGCATTCTGTTCTAACCAGGACAGGGTTCATTTTTGCAGTAGCCAGGAGGAGGCATGGCCAGGACCCAGAGGTTATTCTATACCACCTCCTGTCATTTGCTGGAGATGGGAGAAGGGATCCCCTTTGGGCTGGGGTAGTGTGGTGACAGTCTGATATTGTTGGGCTCTGCATGGAATAGTGGTGAGTGCTGGAATATGGATCATTTGCCTCTCCTGCACATTTTTGCTATTAATATTGCTGCTAAATACTGTCCATTTTCTTACCTCATTGCTCATTCCAGTTAACTATTCTAATATCAACCTGTGACCTTTACCTTTTCTGACCTCCAATTTTCCTCTCAGGCCACCTGAAAGGGAAGGGAGAGGGAGGTGAGGGAGTGAGCAAACAGGGAGTGTTTGGAGTAGTTTCAGTGGGAACACTAAATTGAAGAATACAATTCCTAAACAGAAACAATAAATTAAAGGGAAGACTCAGAACCTACAAGAATAAACTACCTCATTTCTTTCCTATAATGTGCCACTTATCTTCAGCTGAGATGTTAAGAGGAATAATAATGAAATTAGTAAAAAAAAAAAGGCAATTTTGTTCGCAGGGTGTATTATCCCATTTTTCTTGCTGGCTTTCTGCAAAACAGTTTTTTTCCAGTGAAAGAACCATGGCAATTTGTCCTCTGACATTTCCTGTTCTGGTCTCTCCTGGTCCTTAAACATGGAAGCACGGCATGTATAGCTTTTAAAGATATCATTTGACTCCTTTTATTGATGAGTTTGCTTAAGTCTATTCCAAAGCTGTAGTGGAAATGTGACTCTAAACTAGGTTGAATTAGGTTGATAGTTTAAATAAATCAGTATGAAGATGATTTATTTTTTAACTTTACATTTAGCAGTGTAAAATTAATTCTAATATTAGATTAAATATTTTAAATTTAATTATAGGAATAATAATTTGGGAAATGACCTTTTATTAGCTTAAAGCTACAACTCTAATGTATTTTGTCTCTAGATTGTCCCTACATAAATGATTGCTTAATTCAATAATTTTTTTTACAGTAGTATGCTTGCCTGCTACCAGCCTGAATTCTGTGCAGGTTGGTTATATTTTCAAAAGAGTAATTATATTATTGATACCATTGTGAATAATCAAATGGCCCTACACTGTATACAGCACTTAATGGAAACAGATGCTGTTCAAGCTAACAAAAATGCTGAGACCTACAAGAGTGCACTGAGAGATGTAAAGCTGAATAGTTTATCCTTGCAAAGGAAAGAAGGCTATTACTTTGAGAAATTACATCTCTGCTTCCACTCTCTCTACTGATGCAGCTCCTATTAAAATCAAAGGAAAGCCTCCTGTTGGCTTCAGTGAGAGCAGACTAGAGCTTTGTAATACCTGTGAGTCTCTGAAATAGGATAAATCTTCCTCTCTCATTACTTTAGTGCTGGCTGATTTGTTAAGTTCTGAGTTCTACTGCCATATTCCATATCATGCAACCCAAAATATCACCAAAGCACTTGTACTAGGTCCAAGCTAGTATCCAAGCTTAGCATCTCAAGAGAAATTTGTGCTATGGGCAACATGCCAGATGGGGACACAATGGATGGGACAAGATTTATGGTGCTTTTTAGTGTAATTCAAGGCACAACTTCCAAGAGCTGGAGGCAGGAGACAGAATGAACCAAGGGTAGGTCTAAGTAGCAAGTCCATTTTTTGTGAAATTAAAGAGATTAATCAGAATAAAAATAAGAACCAGACTGAGGAGGGATTGTTGTTGATGGATAAGGGAAAAAAAAAAAAGAGAATTTGTTAGTATGTACTCATATAAAGAAACTACTTGCAAGTTGCAATATAGCACTTTAAATAAACACTGTAAGTTCAATCAGTTCCAGCTGGACCGAATCCATTTATTCTCAGGTTTGCAAACCTAAACTGATGTGTAGTTTTTTGTTGAGCCACGTACCAAAAAGGAAACATTTTCAAGACAATAAAACAGATTGCATGGAAGAAAAATAGAACATTGCAAAATATTACTAGCTATCCAGAATAAGAAACAGCAAAATAAATCATTTTGGGGAGGAGTAATGATTACTACTCTCTGACCCATTGCAACAACATGAAGCTAATTCAGCACTGAATTTTAATTCCTTGAGAAAAGATAAGTGGAGGGGGAAATATAAATTATTCATTCGAATTTCTGCATGCATATTCTTTCTGCACTGCATTCTCAGCTACTCTACAGTGTTTACTGTAAAAGGTAGAATCTATTACATCCTCCTAAGTGTCCCTCAAAACACCAACAGAACAGTAGGTTTCAACAAATTTATCTATCCTGCTGGAAATACCTTTCATGAAGACTTTTTATAAGAATAAATAGAAAGAACCAGGAACAGAGGAGATTGCCTCCTTTTGCAGTGGGCAGAGGGTTAGACTCAATAAGAGGAAAAAAGTATTCACTGACAAAGTGGTCAGACATTGGAACAGGCTGACTAGGGAAGTGCTGGAATCACCATCCCTGGAAGTGTTCCACAGGTGTGTGGATGTGTCACTTGAACAGATGGTTTAGTGGTAAACACCGTGGTGCTGGGTTGACAGCTGGACTCAATGATCTTAAAGGTCTTTTCCAAACTGAATGGTTCTACAATTCCATGACAGAAGGCTTTTTACTGTAAGTTTTCTTCATACTCAATTATTTCAAAATTCATTATTTGAGGCAATGGAGCAATGTAATAAATTAGAATTCTTGTAAGAGTAAGAGCTGAAAAAGTGAGCTCCTTGGGCTTGAAACTTGACATATAGCAATTTCAGAGATGTCAATGTTGAATTCACTTGTTTCTTCTGTATTTTCTGCCAGGTAATATGAGCAACCTGCAGTTGCTTAATGCTCTTGTCTAGAGAACCTGAACATACAGACTTGGTATTTAGGTTGCCATAAATAAGTGGGAGGTTATATAAAAAAACTTGATTTTTTTTTTTTTGGCTGTCATTCTTTCCTTAACTCTTCTGTGGAGGTAGTCCTTTACATTTTAATGCTATTGTTCACATTGTTTGTATTAAGATAAAATACATCAAAACTTAGAAAACTGTACTTATGAGTCACTGCGTCTGTTTTCTGATTTTTATACTCATTTTATGAACTTTATAAGTCTATAAATTGGAAACAATCTCAGCAGCAAAACAACAACAAAAGAATAAATGGATCACTCTTATGGAAGTTTCAGTTAAGAAAAAAGAAGAGAAGCGAAAGCATAGTGTAGTCAATCAGGAAATATGCTAATTCCTGTAAAGATAACAGCTGTTCATACTCTTTAGATTATTAACACCTTCCAGCAGGGAAGCATCCCATGCAACGCTAATCTTCCATGTGCAAACAACTGCTGCTCCTTCATAGGGAAGTAGATAATATATTCTTCTCTCTGACAGAACAATAGGTGAGCAACAGCAGGCAGAACAGAAGTTTTATGACTTTTAAGATTTTGTTAATGTCATTGGTGCTGCAAACTGTACAATGCATATGCTACCAGTAGAAAACCAATGTGTTTCTTATACAGCAAAAATCACATCCAGCCTTTTATACATAAATAAACTACTAGATTAGGCCAGCTGTTACTTTTTTTCTCTTTAACTTTATCTGAATAAAAATGGTAAACCCAACATTATTTCTGAAGTGGCTTTGTGAAAAGGTCGATTTTTTTACTTTATAAATCAAATCTGTAGCCAAATTATTATAGTGCTCACTCCTTATTTTCTGAATTATCATTTCAGAATACTGATACCTTAAATGTTCTGTTTATGTTATAGAACAGGATAAAAAAGTATGTTATCCTTCCCTACCAAGGAAAACTGCCTGTGATCTGGGAAAAGGTGGAACAATGTTTTATCTACAAAAAATATTACTTGAATTGTAAAAAAAGACCCCACTCTAAATCCCTGTAGTGTAGGATTTGAAAATAGAGTGTGAAGTCCAAGAAAAAAATACCAGGAAGTTACACAATTAGAAAGTTCATGGGGTCTCTGATCTATTACACTTAGAGTTTAATTAAAGTGAATTGAGACATTTAAAAGTTGTAAAAGCCATGACAGGAAAGAGCAAACAAACCTGAAAACATCTACCTGTGAAGGAAATAAACTTGTCACATGATAAAGCTATCTCTTAGTGCTTTGTTGTACTCTTCCTGTGAATGAATCACCAGACAAGTGAGGTACTCTGGGTGCTTGCTTTGGCAAAGCTGGGGGCAGGCACCTGCCGTTTTTGCTGATAACCAACAAGATTAAGAGGCTGTGACCCTCACAGGTTGTGTCCCCCATTCCCCTTCACTCCTTGCACTAAAAAGAATGTCCAAAATGGAGGTTTCTCACATATTTATTATATAGGCAAGTCCTTCCTAATACTGTCCGGTCACATTGCTCTCTGTCTGCTGTTCTACCTCCTGCCCTCTTAGAGAACTGTTCAGGTGCCTGTGCTATCCTGCATCATTTTGCTTGTTGTGGGGCACCCCAAGAGCAGCTGTGCCAACAAAAATCAGGAGCAGTATCTCTTGAAAAAACTATGACTTTCTGAACAGATTGTTTTTAATTTATTTACATTGGTCACAAACTTCCCAGCTTCTCTGGTACTTCTGGTCAGCCTACAGCTATGGAACATCCTTAACAGGGTGAGTCACTCGATGAATCAGCTCTGCACCACTTTGGAGCATTGAGGTGTATTTTGCATCACTCCAGCAAAGGTTTGAGGTCAAAGAACTCCCAAACCACAGATTATTCCCTCCCTTACCCAGCATTCATGTACAGAGTGACACCATGATGTGGACCTATCTATCTTTTTTCTCCCTAGTTAGTACTCAGGCTTTGTTATCTCAGGGAGATATTAAGTGCAACAGGCTACTTGTTTGTGTGCATAATAAGCTGTTCCACAGCTCATCTCAAACAGGAGGCCACCTTACTTCACTGTTCATGGGAAACCAGGCAATGAAAAAGGATTTGTTTCCTGAGACCTTATTTTCTGAGATCTGGGGAAAAAAGTCTTCACATTCTCTGTGGTATCAGACACAGACAAGCTGATAGTTGGCAGCAGCATACTAGAGTTTGCAGATCTTTAAAGACCCTTTTCATAGAGTACAAGAACTCTTGATCCCCATGTGTAAGAAATCAGACAAGGAAGGCTCAGCATGGCTAAGTCAAGGCCTGCTCATCAGACTTAAGGCCAAGAAGGAAATGCACAGGCAGGGGGACCAGGGACAGGCAGCCTGGGAAGAGAATGAATATGCTGCCTCTTTGTGTAGAAATGGAGTCAGGAAGGCCAAGGCACATCTGGAGCTGAACTTGGCAAGGATGTAAAGAATAACAGTTATGTCAGCCAGAAAGAGAAGGACAAAGAAAGTGTACCCCTCTGCAATGAACACCGCTGGCAAACTGGTAACAATGGAGAAGGCCGAGGTACTCAACTCTTTTGCCTCAGTCTTCAATGGCAATCTCTCCTCCCACACCTCTCAAGTGGATGGACTGCAAGACAGGGACTGGGGGAGGAAAGTCCCTCTCTCTGTAAGAGAAGATCAGGTTCATGATGATGTGAAGAACCTGATTGTGTATAAGTCTATGAGACATGACTGCATCCCAGAGTCCCAAGGGAATTGGATGATGTAATTGCCAAACCACTCTCCATGACATTTGAAAAGTTATGTCAGTCAGGTGAAGTCCCAGGGGACTGGAAAGAGGGAAACACTATACCCATTTTTAAAAAGGGTGGAAAAGAGGGCCCTGGAACTAATGACCTGTCAGCCTCACCTCAGTGCCTTGGAAGATCATGGAACAGATCCTCCAAGAATAAGGCATGTGGAGGACAGGGAGACAATTCAAGACAACCAGCACAGCATCATCAAGGGACAGTCTTGTCTGACCAACCTAGTGATCTTCTATGATGAAGTGACTGAACCAGTGGGCAAGGGGAGGGCTATATGTCATCTGTCTGTACTTTTGCAAGGCCTTTGACATGATCCCCTACAACAGCCTACTCTGTAAATTGGAAAGATGTGGATTTGATGGCTGGACTATTTAGTGGATGAGGAATTGTTTGGATGGTCACATCCAGAGGGTGATGGTCGATGGCTCAATGTCTAAATGGAGATCCATGACAAGAGGCGTCCCTCAGGGGCCTGTGCTGGGACCAGTACTGTTTAGTATCTTCATCGATGACATAGATAAAGGAGCTGAGTGCACCCTCAGCTAACCTGCAGATGACACCAAGTTGAGGGGTGAGGCTGACACACCTGAAGGACAGGATGCCATCTAGAGGGACTTGGACAAGCTGGAGTGGGTCCATAAGAGTAATGAGGTTTAAAAAATTCAACTGCAGGGTCCTACATGTGAGTTGGAAAAACCGTCAGTATCAATACAGGCTGGGGGATGAACAGATCAGGAACATCCCTGCCAAGAAAGACTTGGAGGTGTTGGTGGATGAGAAGCTGGACCATGATCCAGCAATGTGCACTCACAGCCCAGAAAGCCAAATGTGTTCTGGACTGCATCCAAGGCAGCATAGCCAGCAGGGAGAGGGAGGGGATTCTTCCCCTCTGCTCTGGTGAGACCCCACCTGCAGTGCTGTATCCAGCTCTGGAGTCCCCAGCACAAGAAAGAAACAGAACTTTCGAAGCAAGTCCAGAGAAGGGCCACGAGAATGATTAGAGGAATGCAGCATTGCTCTTACGAGGAAACTTTGAGAGAATTGGGATTGCTCAGCCTGGAGAAGAGAAGAATTTACTATGACCTTGTTGCATCCTTTCAGTACCTGAGAGGGGCTTATAAGAAAGATAGAGACAAACTTAGATAAGATAAAAGGAAGATATTTTTTACTGTGAGGATGCTGAAACACAGGAACAGGTAGCCCAGCAAGGTGGTAGAAATACCATCCCTAGAAACATTCAAGGCCTGGCTGGAAAGGACTCTGAGAAACCTGACCTAGTCCAAGGTGCCTCTGCTTATTGCAGAGGGGTTGTTCTGGGTGACCTTTAAAGGTCCCTTCCAACCCAAATGGTTCTATGATTCTATGACTCCAGGCTGACTTTACCAAGCCAAGCTCCATTTCTGGGACATCCAAATCAACCCAAATGTATATTTCCTTATAAAGGATCTGATCTCATAGACATTATTTTTTCACTGTTTCTTAAGTGTTTCTAGTGTAGAACCCAGAGCTTGTTCCCTGTGGATTCCTTCTCAGACAATAGGTACTTTTGGAATAAAAGTCATTTTGGCAGATGGAAGTGCTTAATTTAGGATGAAGTGAACCACAGAAACAGTTCCACAGACTGTTCTCCACAGAGGAGAAAAGAGTAATTCACTGAGATACAATGTCTGTGTTGTATTAGATTAATACCACCTTTTGCATTTAACTTAGAGTAAGCTTTGTTCTAATTTAGTTGAATATTAAAATACATTGCAAGTGCATCAACTTGTTAACTCTGTTTTAGCAACATCTTGTGCATTAAAAACATCTTTAATAAATAAAAACTTTCAGAGAGGTGAAAGGTGTTAACTATTATCTTCAAATCTCCAGTCACTTTTTTTTTAAACTCCAAAGTGAAATTAGAAACCCTGCCTCCTCTGGTTTTACTAAAGGACAATTCTATATTCTCTGCAAGGTTTATTTTGTTCCAGACATCTGAAGTTCTGTTAGAAGTAGTTTGAAATTAACCCAGTTTTAGGAGCTTGCTTGGATATTAAAAATCTTCAAAATTCCATTTGATGTCCTAGCTTGTGTGCCAAGGATTATGTGGTGCCTGATTTTTGAGCCTAGCTCTTCTCTAGCAATTACTGTTTTAGCTGGAGTGTAAAATTAGACATCTCTAAAATTTGTATTTATTGGTTACAGAAGTGAAAAGGAAAAGGGACAGATAGCTCTTGAAGAAATATTCATCTGTAAATATGATATAAATATGTGACGTGTGAACAAAATAACGTTTATTGTAGATGGCCAAAATAATGTAATGCTACTCATATTTCACATTTAGGATTGGATGCAGAAAAAGCATTTAAAATGGAAATTATTTTTGATACACACTAGGAATGTCTTTAGCCTATACTAAATCTAGAAGCATATGAGGGATGTTTTCTACATACAGGAAAACACTATGGATAAGCTACCAATATAATTCAAGATTTTCCTTATAATTTAATCTATGGGTTTTTTGACATTTTTAGGTAAGTATCCAGATGCTTTCAAATGGATATATACATTATTTTTTTCAATTTAATGGTGGAAAATTTGAACATTTAATAGAAAAAAAATCCTACATAAATGTAAAAGATTATATTTAGGGAAATGTTATTATTTTATATACATCTTTCCTTTTTTTGTAATCACTCAAGTAAACTGTACACATTTGATGTAAATGTTCACATTTACATCACCCCAAAACAAAGGAAACATCCTAGCCTTCCATCCTTTTTGGTGAACTTGTGCTCTAGTGAAAACTTTCTTATTAAGTGTTGTGTTTTGCATATCAGGTGATGGCTATACCAGGAGATTTGAACTGAAACAAAATCTTGACAAGAAATCTTGTGGAATGGAGAATGTGGGGAGCTCTATCTGTTTCCTTATCCAGCAGGAGCTGAAAAAAATATTCCCAGGTTAGCAAAGGTTGGTATGTATTGCTTTTGTAACTCTACATTTTCTCTTACTTTTGTATAGCTTGGGTTTCCCATTTATGTGTATGAAGCCTATTTTTCTGATGTGTATGACAACATTCTGTTATTCCATGGGAAATTGGCTAAATGTCTTGAGAAGCCTGGGATGGTTTCCAATATTTGATATAATTAGGAGCATCTCAAGTTATGGTGGTTTTTCGCATCAGTGAAAAACAGGAAAAATATTTGCTTTTAGTGCTTATTTAATAATCAACTCTGCTAAATTGTGGTGGGGGTTTTAAAATTATTTTCCTTTTTTTTTTTTTTTTTCTTTTTATTGTGCACTGCTCTTTTTTTTCTGTATTTTTCTCTGCTGCACAAGGACGTTGTAGAATTTCCTGAAGGAGACTGCCACAAACTAGCTCTAAAACGTCTTTCATAGGAATAATTTAATCTTCTGGCTGTGATTTCATTGGATTTGGATAATTTCTGGAGAAACTGGTCGTCTACTTGAATGAAGTGGTTACTTTCACAGCACAACTAATGCTTCATTTACTTTGCTGATTCACAGAAGGTGCAAGCTAATCAGAAGAAATGATTCATGAGGTACAGCTGAGAAAAGACATAATCTTCTGTGAGAATCTTAATTGCCATTTTGTAGCTTTTGCTCTTGTGTTTAAAACTTATAGAAGAAACTGATATCTCCCTGCAAAGTCACAGGATTCTGGGGGGCACCATAAGGAATAACTGTTAAGTTTCTGTGCTCAACTTCCTGCTTCATGGTTCTTCAGTCAGGCCAAAGCTACATTTTACTATCCTTCCTTGACAAGTGAGAATGCAGAGAGACAGTCATTGATGGTTTTGTATGAGGTATGACCTCTAACTCCTCAGTCTAGCAATATCCCCTTTGCTTCTTGTAGGAGATCAGGAACCAGAAAGCCTCCTGCCTTCACTGAAGCCGCTTTAGGCAGAGACATTTATTGACAGGTTCCATACATACATATACCAGATGTGCATAGACTCTGCATTCCACCTTCCAGGATAATTTACAGAGCATAAAGGCTGTGAAGGATTTTCCCAGACCTTGGCAAAGACCACACCACATCCTGTCTTGATCCTGGGAGTTCTGAATGTGTCTGCAAATCTGAGAGAACTCACCTGGCTACTCATTTTGCTATGCAGAGCAGCTTTTGAAGCAAGACTCTGTAGGTCCTTGGAAGATAGATTAGCTAAATCTCCTCTTCCACACAGAGCAGTCAAACAGGGCTCTAGGGTGAAGCTTTTTCTTGTCTGGTTAATCAGATTCTGCTGCTCTAGCTAACAGCACGAAGGAGCAAATTTCATCTATATCCAGGCTAGGACATAATGGTCTGGATGGGGGGGTGACTACCTGGGTAGAAAACTGGATTATCAGTGGTTAATGTGTTGTGCCCTATGTGGGTGCCTGTGGTGAGTACTGCAGAGCTCTGTCCTGTTTAATGCCGTTGCAATGTCTTGGCAGAGGTGGTAGAATGCATTCCATTTGAGTTTGCAGGTGATACAAAGTTGGGGTAACATTTGATAAGCTCAAGGGTAGGGCTATCTTCTTGGTTGGAGTAAGGTGCCAACAGAAACCTCATAAAATTAAACAATGAGGTTTGCCAATAACACAGCTGGATCCTGTGTTCATTTTTTGCCTCCCCCAAATACGAAAGAGAAGGCTTAGTGGAGAACCCCAAGCATCATGGGGCTGGAGTGCTTGCCCCACATGGAGAGCTGATCCTATTCAGACTTGAGAAGGCATGCTTTTGGGAATATTTAACAGCTCCCCCAGCACCTACAAGGAGGCATTAAGGAGCTGGAGCCATGATTCTCAAAATGGTGCAAGGCAGAACAGCCATGGGCATAAGCTGAAACAAAAGAAGATAAGGTTTTTCCTGAGAGTACAGTCAGGCAGTGGAGAGGTTCTTGCAAGAGACTGAATGGTGACCACTCCTGGAAGACCCAGCTGTGCAAAATCCTTAGCAACCTGGTCTGTTCTCATAGTTGATTGTGCTTTGGGAGGATTTTAAACTAGTTGGCATCCCAATGTCCCTTCCAACCTGAATTTTCCTATAAACGTTATGACCTTCTTTCAGCAGCTTCCATTTTTGGATAGTTTTTTAGCTGAGATTTCCTAGGCTGAAGCCTTTCCGGAATGTTTAGAAAGGAATCAGTTTTGATTCAGGTTGTTTCTCACTGTCCTTCTCTGTGAAAAAAGTGTCTTCTGTTGCTGGATGAAGAAGAAAATGGGAAAGTAAAATCACCTGACTTTTAGGATTTGCAATATAGATTCCTACATCTGGACTTCTTGTCTAGACTCATACTGTAACTGATAGAGAGAAATGTCATTTTTAGAATGACATTAATCTCATCTGAAGACAGATGTCTAAAATATGTTTTCTGAATCATGCATAAGTACATTTTTCTCCACTGGCTATATTGGAACTTCAGGTGAATGGCTGAATTGTAGCTGCCTGTAATATAGTTGCCCACAGAGTTAAATGAGATCATTCGTATCTGAAACGCCAGCTACTACCCACCACCCTTCCTATCTGCTCTGTGCACTGAGAGCTGTATGACAGGTGGAGACCAGCTATCTCCTGAGATCCTTTGTCTTTGCAAGTGGGTACATGTGAAGCCCTGTGGGAATAATTCAAGGGTAGCATTAATCTGTGGGCAAAAATGGCTTTTTCCATTGTGCAGAAACCACAAAGGATTGACAGAGCTTCAGAAAAAATTTGATCTTGATAACAAAAATGACAACTCTTGCATGTCTGTCTTCATGATGTGAATCTGGTAGAAGTGGTCTAGCCTTTCCTCTGTTTTATATTCCGTAGATGACAGCACAAATAGGAGGAAATTGGCATTGCAATTATGTACCTTAATCCTACAAGTTGAATGATAATCTCAAATTACTCTGCTTGCAGAAGGATAAGGAGCTCGTAGCTGATCTACCTCACAGTTCAGTGTGTTAGGTTTGTGTGGTGCTCCTCTGAGTACTTTCAGTATATGAAAGAATTGTATGCCAGGGAGCCTGACCAGGGTTGCAAAATTTCAGGAGGGGGAGAGGAAGACAGTTTTAAGACTGAGGCCTGAATGTGCCTGTATATCTCTTATACACAGATATACACACCTGTAGGATACCTGGGTCATGGGAATTAAACATGCTATCTCTGTCTGATGGTTGTGGTGATTAATGTGCAGAGACCTCTCACATCTCAAAGCACCAGCACATTAATCTGATCAATTTAGGCAAGTCATGTCAGTTGTATAGAGTCATATTTTACAGAAGCCTCAATTTTGCAATTTTAGGACTGTATTAATTTACTGCCTAAGTACAGCAAGTTTAGAACAAAATTCATTTTGAATTTTTAAAAACTATACAAGTTCCATTTCTGGTTAGAGGCTTTTCATAACTAGATTCAATCCTATAAGTCAGAGCAAAAAATTCAATACTTTTGGTCATGTTCCCATTCAGTCAATGGTAAAAACATAATTTTGTTCTTTATGTTCCTTTCAGCAAGTAATGTATGACTCATGAATTTACATTTTATTACTTGATAATCTTTTTCTGTCATTTCCTCCCCTCTCCCTGCTGTGTGGGTTTTTTTTGTGAATGGTTTGTGCAGCCACAGTATTTGAAATCAGATTCATTCTGGTCAAGGGTACATGGAGGTTTTCCTCCTCCTAGTTGAATGGGTATGTGGCAATCAGTAAGATGCATACCTGAGAGAAAAAATTATTGAAGATGTCAGTAGGTAAGCAAGGAATATGGAACAGGTAGACACTGAAAAAAATTTAAACCTTTTTCTTTTCTTGGTCAAAGTAAGACCACTAACAAAGCTTTTGGCTCATAATTAGTAGAACTTCAGTGTAATTTTTCATAAGATTCAATGAATTAATTATACATGAACATAATAAAAATAGAAGGCATAATTCTGATTCTGTTTATAAGGAAGATTTTTGTCAGTGATTTCAATGAAATCAGGGTTTTACATGAAGTCTTTAAAACTTTCAAAATGCAACCAAAGGAGCGCACATGCAGCACACACAGGAGGGAAAAATACCCTGTGGGTTGAATTAATTTTGTGCGTGTGTGTGTATAATTAAGGGTGCTGAATCTTGCAAAAGTAAATGATTTATTCACACAGTTTTGCGTAGGTAGAATTGGATTCTGAAGAAATATTTCAAACTGTAGTTTGTAAAGTGAAGATTGTGGAGCCCTGAACAGAGCTTGTTTTGATGCTTCTAATGCAAGAGACAAACTTTCATGGACTTGGGGAATGGAATTAAAAGAATTACGTCAGCAGATGAAAGGCAATTAAACCTAAGGAGCAAAAGATGTAAAAAGCAGTTATTGTGTCAAGTTCTCAAACCTACACACAAGTGGCATGTGTGTGCTGCTCCCTAAACTGCAAATATCAAAATAAATAATTGGCCTTGTGGTCACAATGGCAAGTATCTGAAAAAGACACACTTCTGTTTAGATTGAAGGATATTGAAAAGATATAGAAATTGCTTCTCGATACTTAAACGAGGTGTCAGGGTTGCTTAAAAATATCTGAAAAGGAAACAAACTGAGAAGTTCATTTTGGGGGAACTTGCTGGTAGCAGAAAGTTAATTAATGCTAAAATAAAGGTCCTTCTTCCTTCTATATAGTGTCTTCCTAACTCAGCTTTCAGGGGTATATTGAGGGACAACACTTAAGATCAAAACCAGCAGAAAAACCACATTTCTCATATTTTAATTTGATGATAATTCTTAAAGTGCTGAAGAACTCTTTGTATAGGAAAAAAGCTAATGATTTTAAACTAAAAGAGGTTGATTTAGATTAGTTTCCCACAAAGGTGGTAGATGCCCCTTTCCTGGAAACCTCAAGGTCAGATTGGACAGGGCTCTGAGCAATGAGATCTAGTGAAAGATGTCCCTGTTCAAAACCTTTGGAAGGTTTACTCTAAATGAAACTTTTCTATGATTGTATGAATTCCTGGCCTCAAAGCAGTGAGTTCTAAACTTAAGGTGGATTCAAAGATCAGTTGAAAAACTTTAGATGTAGGAGTTCATTGTGACTAGTTCTGATTCAGCTACAAATAACTACAGATGGTGAGCCTATTCTTGAAAAATATCTCTACTCTTCCTAAATATATAAAAAAAATATTGTTCTTTCCTTCTGCTCTTCCCTATGTGCTTGATACTGGACTAGACAGAACTTCAGTCTGATCCCACACAGCTCCTGCTGTGGTTAATCTGTATGTGCTCTGTGTGGTTTCCCTTTCTCTTAGATTGAAAAGATGGAATGGTTTAGATTTTGGCTAATCCTGGGGATGTTCACAGTATATCTTCTATGGGTTTTCCAGCCCATTTGTTTGAGTTTAATATGAATTTCACCAGAACAAAAAAACTGGGGTCACTCTGGAATAATGAAATAATTGTCTCTGCTTACACCAAGCTTCAGACTCCTGAAAGTAACAATAAAGTTGTACTGCACTTTTATCCAAACTTGAGATGATGCTAAACCAAGAATTTTCTTCAGCAGAACTGGAGTCCTGAGTTTTCTGCTCTTTTCTTTTTAAAGGAAGTCCCCACAGTTTTTCTGTCACATTCCTCAATGACTTTATCTGATCCCTTTATCTGTCAATAGCAAATACCTCTGTAGAGACCAGCCATGTCTGAACTTTTTAATACAGGGCTAAGCACTGTTCTCTAAAAGACAAAATTAGATTCCTCATGTTCAGGTGAAAGTATCAAGGATCATGGAAATTCTTGTGCTTTGACACTAGATAGGTGTCTTCTGAACTAATTGCTCTAATATTTATTCCCCTTCCAGTTGATGGAGAGGAACAGGCAATTTTAATGCCTCATTAAGCTACTATTTTAGGGAAGTCCAGGAGGAGTTCAGCAGCACAGTTTTTTCCTTTGACTAGGAGAAACTGGTCATCATAGTTCCCATATAGTTGCTTCACTGTGGTCAGATGAATTCAGTACCTTCCAGAAACAATTTCTGCCCTCCTTTCCACCTGTGACCCAAGAAGCAGAGCCATCTAACTTGCTTTGGAAAAGCCAGGTGGCTTTACGAAGCAAGCAGATACAGTGATCCAAAAGCTTTGTCTTTTCATCAATTCAAAACAAAGACATAGCAGTAAAGGAACAACCACAGCCTTATATTGATGAAAATCACATCCATCTCAGAAGTGATAATTCCAACTTTTTTTTCCCTACCAAAACTTAGGAAAAAAAAAGCCAGAAAATTTGTTCACATATTGAAGCCTGGACCTGCTTCTTTCCCCATGAGGTAAGTGATACTTTTTAATTAAAAGTTACATGTGTTATTTTTGTACTTCTCCTCTAGTAATTGATTCACTTTTTAAACAAAATTAATATTTCCAGATAATCAAACTATGTAGTTATCATGTGATTGTGGTACTGTATATGCACAGAAAAACACAGTAATTATTAGAAGTTTCCCTTTTAGGGTGAATAAAAATATTGACATGGGTAGGAAACCCATTAATTTGCTAATTTAAATACACACCCCCTCCCCAGCTGCCTGATTAATTTAGTCTGTAGTGTTGTGGACCTCCTGGAGTCAGGAATAAAGGATCAGTGGGTAGTGGGGGTACGAGTGACTCCCATACCTTTGTTTTTAGTATTTCACAAAGTCCATCCATTCAAATGTACTAACAAATATAAAAATTTACTCAGCACAAGCAGAGCTCCAGCCACACTGGGTTTCTCTCTCCTAGCCCATGCCTACGAGGTCAGAGCAGGACACAGAGAAGCTGTTGGACATTTCCAAATCCTGCTGTATACATTTGCAGCTATTTATGCTGATAGATAAGAAGAAATTAAATTTCCTCTGGATAAACACATATTTCACGGAAGCTGGAGAAAATAGGCATAATTGGTGTTGTGGGCTTAAAGAACCCATTGTTCTACCTGGAACAAGGGCTTTTTGAACATCTTTCGCCTAGCAACCACAAAACTCTTAACTCCACACTGCTCTCTGAAAAGTCCCAGGGTGCATTCCTGTTTTTTCCTGATCCTTTTTACCACTAATCCAGCCAGCAGCATGGCAAAGGGCAGGTTTAACATCCTTTTCAAAATAAACCATTGATACCCTAAAATTAACTACTGAAGCTGCCTCTGCCAAATGAAGGTAAAGAGATGAAAGACTGAGAGGAGGAAGATGAGACAGAGTTGTGGCTTTGATCTTCTTTATGCATTCACATCAATTGCACGTGGATCAAGAGCACCACAATAACTGCACTGGCATATCCAATTTGCCTGCGGCAGTATACCAGGACACCTTGTGGAGTCTGCCTTTTCTCGAGCAGTTCTGCTAGAGCAGTCCCCTCAAAGTCTGAGAGAGAGCAAGACATTAGAAGAGAAACTATAATGTTGACATTCCTGTCTCCCTCTGTGAGAAGACCCACTCTGCTGACACCCTAAATACTATGTACAGCCAGAGGAAAACATCATCTTTATAGCATCAAAGAAAGTAGATGATGTTGCTGTCTGCAGTGTGTTAATTCTCTGCAATTCCTCCCATCAGCCTTTGGAGACTGGGTCTTTATACCATTAAAGACTCACCATTTACCCCACTACACTACGTGCTGCTCATCAGTGACATTTGCTACAGGAAGATGACTCTGTCCTAGCTGTTGCCACAGAATACTTGTCTAACATCTCAGATATAGAATGAGTAATAATTTGTGCATTTGTGCTTTCAGAACTCCTCACCTAGTTTTCATTCAGCTGGCTTTCTCTGCATTCTCCCAAGCAGCTGCTATGTTCTCCATCTGCCTGCCTTCGTGCTGCTCCTTGCTGCTGCACTTGGCTTTGCTGATTCTCTCCTAAGATCTCTCATCCAAGATTCCTGACTCCTCCTGAGTTGGCTGCAACTTCCAGCTACTGTTGTGGTTGTCCTACAATGAGTGCTGTGAGGGCTGCCTGCTTCATCTGGAGCGATTCTCTCCAAAGAATAATTGTTTACCTCAAAACAGGCAAATGGTATTTTTCAGGCAGCAGTCTTTCTAGGCATTAATATTTATCCAGGCTTTGGCACCATGTCAACAAGCTGTGTTGCCTGGTAGTATTTTCTCACTGTTTTGTAAAGCTAAATGATTGAGCACTATCAGTTATTAAAGAAATTTTTCATTTTAGGTCAAGTGAAAATTGGGAAGGTTTAAATATTCAGTGTGCCCTTTTCATTCCTCTTCAGTTGGACCATTAAATAGAAAAATGAATTATTTGCACAGTCCTGAAGAAAATATTTTTTATTCTCCCTGCATTATCACCTGACACAAACAACATTTCCTTACTATTCTATATTTGGCCATGACATCATTTATGCACAGCTGGGAAAAAAAAAAGTCACCTTCTTAATTATAAATATCTGCAAATATTAAGGGAAACTTGGAAGAGAATAATTGAAAGCCCAAACAAGAATGACTACTGAGAAAAGCAGTGCTGGTTCTCTTAATACAATACAAAGGCCTTGTTTGGTAAGTAACTAATACACAATGAAGTATATTTTTCCCTCACAAGATACCACAGAAATAATTGCAACTATTCGACTGGAACATGCAAAGGCTTGATAATGTGTAACATAGGAAATGAGAAGATAAGGTAAAACAATTCATAGCTCTTGCTCAGGAGCTGAAAAGGAGAGCAAAGAGCACTTATCTGGAGGATGTATATTAGGACTTCCTGATATTCCTGTGCTTTAAAAAAAAATGCAGACATAACTGTATAGCTGCAATTCATATGCAAGATGATAAGAGAAAAGAAAAAAGGACTTATTTAGAAAGAACACTTGTCCACCTTAAATGCCCCAAAATCTGAATTCTGAAGACCTTTACGTAGAGAAAGATGAATTATATTACATATTCTTGTGTCTGAGACTGCAAAAGTGACATTTGGGGGTTTTAACTCGTTTATGCATTTATAAATACTTAGTTTTCATTGTAGTGTTTTCAGGAATGGGCCTGAAGTCAATTTTAGTCATCCATTTTACATTTCACATGGAAATAGCAAAGAAGAAAATTATTCTGAAGTAGGAAAATATGTTTTTGAGAACAAAGAAGTGGGCACAGAGACTCCAAGGCAAAAAACCACCTGAAATTAATTCTGCAGTATTTTGCTTATGATCATATAGTCATAGAATGGCTTGGGTAGGAAGGGACTTTAGAGACCATCTAGTTCCAACTCTCCTACCATGGGCAAGGATCCATTCATGAGACCAGCTTTCTCAGGGTCCTGTCCAATGTGGCCTTGAACAATTCCAGGAAGGAAGTATCCTCAACCTCTCTCAGCAACCTGTTCCAGTGCTTCACCACCCTCTAAGTAAAGAATTTCTTCCTAATATCTAAATTAAACCTAACTTCTTTTGGTTTAAAACTATTGCCCCATGTCTTGTCACTATCTGCCTGTCCAAAAAGTCCCTCTCCCTCCTTTTTTCAAAAACATCTCAAGGTACCTGCAATGAGGTCTCCCTGCAGTCTTCTCCAAGCTGAACAACCCCAGCTCTCTCAGCCTGTCTTTGTAGGAGAGGTGCTCCCACCCTCTGACCATCTTCCTGGTCCTCCTCTGAACTTGCACTAACAGACCCACAGTATTTCAGGTGGGATCTCATGAGAATGGAGGGGGAGAACCACCTCCCTTGATTGGTAGCCTCTCCTCTTTTGATTGACTATAATTCCCAAAGAAAATTTTCCTTGAAACAGGAGAATAAAATGACATGTTTTCATTCTATAAATAAGATATTTGATATGTTATAGCATTATACATCCAGAGAAGGAGACTCCAGCAAACATTCTGCACTAACACCCAGGTGTCTGTCCTCCAGAAATTTCACTAGACAAATGTGGAATGTGCAGGCTAGGCTGCAGGGCATGCTCTCTGAACATATGCTGTGAGGACATTATACGAATTGGAGAGTAGTTGAAATAGGAGTTCCTGTAAAACAGAAATCAGGAAGGCTGGCTTGTGTACAGCAGCGGGGGCACCTAACAGCTAATTTAAAACAGGGCCAGATATGCTCAGCCTGTGATGACTTAACATTTGACTGAGTTGTTATCGACTGCTGCTACTCACACTGGGATCCCCATCATCATTGGAATGTCCTGTTGCATTTGAGACCATTTTTAAGGTTTTTTTTCCAATTTTCAGGATCTTTGCTGATCTCACCAAATACTCTAGGCAATTTTGACTTTTAGAATTTGATTCAGTACTGCTTTTGGGGGAAGGGAAATGTTTCTACTGTCTTTAGAAAGAATGTAATCAGTTTCTTTATAACCAGTTTATCTCAGAGAAAGTTGACCATATCAGTTGACACCGTCAGAATAAATTTGCTTTAGCAAAATAATTAGGCTTTTTCTACAAAATGCATCTTGGAACAATAGCATCATCTATAGAGGGAACGTTATTCTGGTGGACTGCTTATCTCAGAATTAGTTCCCATCTTTCCCTCTGATTTTTTGTGTTATACTCTTTGCTGATTAATTTAGGTGGGGTTTGATATTTTATAAATTTGCATTTACAGTCAGTATTTAATTGATTTTTCCATTAAAAAGTCATAAAATGCTAAATTTATTGATCAATATAACAATTTTTATAACAAAATAATTATAACAAAAGTATGATTAATAATTATTAATGAGATTGTGAGTCATATGACACAAGCTGTACTTTTTTCTGTTCTCTGTGTGTGCTCACAACAGAAGAATGTGGCAGTGCTTTGATATTTCTAGTCCAGCTACTTTAGGAATGAGTCGTATAGAGCTTTTGATACAAGTATATATCTGAATACATTTTTCTTTCTCTACAGCTAGGACATTTATTTTAGTCTCACAGAGGGAAAACTTCAGATATGTCTGGTAAAATGATCAGCCTTTAAAACTAACCTCAAATCATGACCTGAATGTCACACAAAAGTTTTAGGGAGTGGAATTTCAATGTAACAAGGTGTTTTTTAAAGGACTTAGGATTTTTAAACCCCTTTTGTTACTTCTGAGCTCTTTGTCTTGGCAATACTGCAGAGTGGAATTTTCCCATGAGAAATTCTACCTCTGTCAAATGGATTGATGAAAATTTTTTTAAAGTTCTACTTAAAATCAGTGATGATTAGTGTTCTGAGAAGAAAGCCATAAACTTAAGCAAAAAAAAAATTTTGAAAAAGTCCCATTATACTTTCTAATTCATTTTTGTGTTGCAGTTACATTGTTCATTATTTCAGATCTACTGCTGTGATTTATAGATTCATTTAAATGTGCCAAATACTAAAGTTTCCACTGCTTCTAAGTTACTTTTCACTACCTTACCTGATAGGTGTCACTGAGGAAACACGGACTTTCTCTTTGCACAGATTATTTGGAGAAATTCCCAAAAGACTCTGTTTCAAAGAAAGAGCTTGGGGTGCAAACAGTTTGGCAAAGAGTGAAGAGGCAAAGTCACAGTGTCAGCATGTCCAGACTCTGGAAGACAAAGCTACTGTAAACATACCTTTCTCTCAGTTAATACCATGTAATTCTCAAAGCACGCATGCATCTTTGCTCCCTGCAGTGTCCTTCTGATCTCTTCTTGTGTGATGAATGATGACTAGACAAGGGTATGACACAATAGGTTCAGGAGCTACATCTTCCAGGACAATTATTTTTAGGTGTCAAGGAAAGACATTCAGGACTCTGCAGTCAACTGTGTTTCTATTTATAGTTAGCACGTTTCTTCAGCCAAGCACTCCAGTTTAAAAGTCAATTGATGGTTGATGCTACATAAAAATTTCCTCGCCAGATCATTACATCCTTAAAAGAGTGCAGAATTTGTGTTTAGACAAGGGATCTAATTAAAACCTTTCTCCATCCAGGGTTAGACTAGATCTAGACTAGACTAGTCCTAAAATACCATCTAGCTGCAGCAACAGGATGTTAATCCTTTAAAAGCAATCACCTGTTTTGTGTACATCCTTGCCTTTTGTTACTCAGATAATTCCTCCATACAATAATAGCTAAGGGAAAGGCATATCAGGGCTATGTTTACCTCCATGCTTATGCAGAATTTCCCCTGAGACCCCTTTGCTTTTTGTACTAAAGCCACCCTTTATATTTTGCTGGGCCAGCACCAGGAAAATAGCAAGGACAGTGTCTGATACAGTATGTTCACCAGTTTTAAAATCAGATTCACTGCTGACAGAAGCTGGATTTGGAATGTAGCGAAGGATTGCATTGTTCTCTGCGTTCTACATTCCTTCAAAGCCGAAGAAGCATTTATCTTGCTTCTCTACTTTGCAAACTGCTTTGGACAGCATCAGCTTCCTCTGGAGTCTGTCAAGCCCTCCTACCCTTTCATTAATTTTTGTATTCATGATCTCTTGAAGGAGTCTTCACATATTCCTGAACAAGCAATAAAAGGTTATCTAGACCTCTGCAGAATTAATTTACTTTCCTTGCTGCTTTTTTCCCCCTTACTTTCTCCATTTATAATTACATTAATTACAGGAATGTAAAAGTATTCTGTCTCTTTGACATTAATTACCTGGGAGTGAAGATTAATGAACTTTGTAAAATGTTCAGTATTACATATTCATAAATGGCTAAGAATCTGCATGGGTCACCACTATAGTGGAAATCAAGTAATGACCACAGAAAAGTTTCCTACTAGTAGTCAAAAGAAAAAACAAATAAACAAGCCACAAAAAAAATTCCCAAGAAAATAAAAAAAAAGAAACATATTGATATACAAAAAGCTATGCAAAGTGACTTTGTAGATGAATTTTTTATACACTGTAGTCATTTCCCACCAGAATAGGCAGCCTGTAAAGCTTTTTTGTTTTGGTTTGGATTTTTTGTTACTTTAATGAAGCTTAATTTTATTTAAAATTTGCTCAGGTTTCTCACCAAGCTCTGAGTCTTCATATGTTCATTTCTGTACAAAAGAGAAAATCTACTACTGAGCCAAACAACACTAGCATTTTTATGGCAAATCTCTCAGGGTTTGCACAATTGTTGCCAGAGAGAAGACATTGAGACCACTATAGCTGGTTTATTATGACCAGAACTGCAAAGCAGATAGATGCAATATTAGGAAAGTTAAAAAAAAAAAGGGCTGTAAACATTAGCATGACCAAGAATGTTGTATAATTTCCTTAAATCAACCCTGTGTAGTCTACACTGCTCCTGGTGGGATGAAGTCTTCCAGTAGACAGTCTAAGAAAACATTACAGGGGCCATTTTCCTGCATCTGCTTCTCACATGCCAGTGGGGCACAGAGGACAAGGTCGGAGCAGCACAGAACTGAAGACCCTTGAGGAACAGTTTGCAAACTCTCTAGATTCCAGCAACCACACATCAAGGGATTACAGCTCCGTGGAAAGGTGACTGTGCTGGGACATGCTGAATGTCCTAGCACTGCCAGCCTGTGCAAGATGCAGTCACACAGTGTATCCCATGGTGTAGATTAATTAGGTGGTGGTTTTAGTTGGTACTGAAGTAACCAGAAGTGTGTAAGAAGCCCAGACAAATGGGCTTCTATAGTTACAGTGACCCTATAGGGAAACGGTCAATAAAAGTTCTGCAGGATCAGAAATGCAGCTTTTAAATAAAAATCTGAGTTCTATCTGAAATTCCCTGTAGCTGTATTTTGAGACACAATTTGCAAAAAAATAGACTACATATGGTATTAAAGCTATTCTCTAATTATATCATGTAGCAAACGTAAATCCAGTTTTGATGACTGCTATGTCATCAGAAGGGAAATGTAGGATGACCTAGAATTCAGCCACTTTGTGATTAGTAGGTTACTCTTAGCTGCATTTAAAATGCATTTTAATATTTACTGTTTTATGTAGCTACTTCACAGTCTTCATTTGTTTCATCACAGCAATACAATGTATTAGGGAAGTTTCATTGCTCTGATTTTTTAAATTTCACAGAGAGGAAAAAAGGTCACAAGCAAATTGGTGCCAAAGATGGAAAGTTAATCATGAATTTGGACTCTCAGATGCACAAACTCCCAAAAAACCTGACTTTTTCTACCTATAGTCATGTGGAGGCACATAGAGGGGTTTTAATCCAATTGTACATGGACATTGCCTTCCACAGGCTTGTGTTTTATGCTTGCAGTTGACTATGGACATAGCTATTTCCAGGACTAAAAATTTAATTCTCAGTGGACTCTATTCAAGTTCTAGCTCACTACATCCCTACTGTCCTTAAGGTTCCCAAGAAAGACTTTTCTACCTATATCTTCCTCTTCAAAGTACGTTGTAGGTAATGACTTACATTTCTGCAATTCGCTCTCCTTTTGGATGACTCATTCTGTAACAGATAGACATTTTTCATATTAAGAGTTCAGGAAAATTATGCTTGAATTTAAACATTGTTAGGTTGAAGTATGGTTTGGTTGAGCTGTACAGGTCAAGTGCTCCAGTGTGATTACTGAAAGTGCAAATGAGTCACTACTTACTGTCCTATTGCTCATCACTAATTCCTGAATAACACTGGTGCTTTGTTATGGGAAGGAAAAAAAAGGGCTTTGAATTAACTTGTACACAAATGAAACTTCAATTTCAATTATATGCATGTGGCAGCAAGGATGAACATTAATTATGCACTGAAAGTTTTTGCCAGATTTGGCCTAGGATCTTTCCCAAGAGTACAAATCTACTTTTCCATAATGGGTAGGAGCTTATTTGGTCCAAGCTTTCTAAAATGTCGAGTACCTCTGTTTTTAATAGCCAACTTTAGCTACCTCAAAGGAGCTCTATTTTAGACAGATTGTGCAAGGAACATCTTTTTGAATATATACATCAGAATCAACTTATTTCTTTCACACTGGGTGCCTAGAAATATCTTGAAACTTTTAAAACTTGATAGATAGGTGCTTTTATTTTTCCAGCATTTAAGAAAAAAAAGACAATTATAAACAGTCTAGAACAAAACTCAACATACAAGATTTTTTGTTTCTTCCCTAGTTTAAGAATGCTTATAGAGGTAAAGAATTTTCTCAAACAAAACAAAAATTTTCACATAGTCCATTTAAAAAATCCCATTTTCAGTATTTGACTAAACTTCCTTCACCCAGGGCTACAGTTATGGCCATCTAGCAAATAACATACTAAACACATGATCAGCAACACTATCAGTGTATTAGCAGAACTGACTGTATGGAAAACATAGCTATAAATGCAATTATTGCCTTTACAGGTTAACTCAACCCATTTAAAATTCAACTCCTACACCCTAGAAACAAGAATCTTGAAAATTTCTTCAGGTGATGATTTCTCTGGTTCACATTGGAGCAAAGAAAACACTGTAGGAAACCAAATCCTGAAACCCTATTTCAAGTGTAACTTTAGTCTTGAAAAATAACAATATTAAAAATGTAAATTCAAACTACTTTGAAAGATAACATGCTTTTATTTGTTGTCTTACACTGAAGAATTATTCCTTGAATGTGTATCAGCAAAAAAAACAACGAACCAAGAAACCAAAAAACCCCAAAAACCAAAAACCCAAACATCTGTAGCTTCATAAATCCTAGAATGCTGAGGTTATATACTAGAAATAGAAATTTGAAGGGCTTGATTTTTGACTCAAGTCCAACATATTCTTCCATCAACGGTAACTTTAGGTAGTAAAATACATATTTGTAATGGACTTGTGACCCAGTTTAGTCAGCCTTGAGCTGAACTGGACTCTGGACTTGTGGCCCAATTTAGTCAGCTTTGAGCTGAACTCATTTTTATGTCATTCCAGATATGTTTTCTTAAAAAAGACTAATAATATACTTAAGAAGCAATGTGAGCCTACAGAATAAATTTCGCGAAGACAATAGCTTGTTTGGGTGTTTCCCCTGTGAAGACTTTGTGTGTTTTATGCTTTATATCTGGCAGTTTAATAATTATCCTATGTGAAAAAAAACACATCGTGGTGACCTTTAATTCCTGGCAGTAAAGAAGACCACCAGAGGGCACTTACTCTGTGAGAATGAGACTTTTTTCCAAATTCAAGACATAGTGGTTTCCCACGTCACCTATTCTGACCTGTAGTGTATCAAAGGAGATTCATCATTTACAGATAGACCTTCCAGTCACCATTATTTGAATAGTGTGGGTAATTCACACGTATAAGTGTTTATGTGTACCTTTGCAGAGTTCATTAGCATTTGTATGGCAGGTGTTTTTCCTCATTTCAGCCCAGCATCTGTCTGATCAAGTCTGTCTCAGCATGATAAAGCAGGAGAGTGCATATTATGTAGGTGGGGAAGGTACAGATGGCAGGGGAATGAAGCTGGCAAGACACTGTGGTGCTGGAAGATGTTCCTTACAAATGACTGAACTCCTCTCTAAGAAGTCTCAATCCTCTCATACTCTATTTTCCTGTATCAATTGTAATGCAACTTGATAACTTAAAATTAATTAGGTACACATAATAGTACTGTAAAGAAAAGAGTAATGGAGTGGGTCCAGCGGAGGATGATGAGGATGGTAATTGGACTGGGGCATCCTTCTTGTGAGGAAAGGTGAGGGAGCTGGGCCTGTTCAGCCTTGAAAAGAGATGACTGAGAGGTGACCTCATATATATATATATAAAAATATATAAATCTAAGGGGGGGAGTACCAAGAGAAGGGAGCCAGGTGGTGCCAGTCACTAGGACAAGAGGCAGTGAGTAGAAACTGATGCACAAGGAGGTCCACCTGAATATGAGGAAGAACTTCTTCACTGTATGGGTGACCAAGCACTGAAACAGATTGCCCAGAGAGGGTGTGGAGTCTCCCTCACTGGAGATATTAAAGAACTGTCTGGACACAATCCTGTGCCATGTGTTCTAGGGCGTTCCCGAGTAAGCAAGAGGCTGGACCAGATGACCCACTGTGGTCCCTTCCAGCCTGCCCCATCCTGTGATTCTGTAATGAAAAGGACATTTCTGAGACCACAAGAGGCCTGAAACTTATCTTGTATAACCACTGTACCTTGCCCTAACACACTACTAATTAAGCAATGAAAAGAGTGAAGATGGTATGCTTTGATTGACTTTTTTCAGCTACTTACACTCTTATTGTGTTTATTCAAAATAATTAAATAGCTGTATAAGACCACAGAACTGTGTCTTTATGCTCAAATGAACAAAGAGAAGCAATAATTGTTTAACTTGGCAAGTATTGTGTGGCAATGATGAATGTGGAAACAAAGATGCCAGAAGCAGACACCAAAATGGAAGCTCTTTTTCTATCTATTTGCCTCTCCATTTAAAAGAGGCGGATATGGAGGCATAGCATCAACAGATATTAACTGGATTGTCTTGAATATGAGCAGTATTACTTCTATTTATTCATGTGAGGGCTGCACCTTTGCTGCTCATGCAATGTGAAGAATATTAGGAGCCCATCCTTGCAGAGTGGGATTCCAGGAGCCTGTGGGTTTTGCTGTGTACAAATGCATGAGGCTGGTTACCCATGCCAGGTTAGTTATGCAGCTGAGACAGAGGGATTGTTAGTGAGGGCTCACCCTACTTAGTCTCTACATGCAATGGGAATACCTAAAGCTCTCTGTAGCCTGAACCGATACTCTCTGAGCTATCTAAGAAGGTGCCAGATTTAATCCAGATGCTGTGTACAGATTTTACCTTGAGACAATCAGTCTTGATGACATGGATCCTGCATACCACCCTATGACCTCTGTGTCAAAGCTAACTTGTGTCTGGCCAGCTTGGGGCAGACACAGGCAGAGAAGCTGTGTCTGCCTACACTGTCCATGTGTATATATATCTATCCTTCCATAAATATGAGAAAGAATATAAATGCATTGCCCTGTTACAGTAAAATGCATCCCTAGAGAGCACAGTTGAATGGGATGGAGGTACTGAGTATGACTGACTCCATAGGAGTCTCCTTCAGGCCTTAGTTTTTTTCATAATTGCCTTTGGAAAGCAGCTGACAACCAAGGAGTGCATATCTGAGGGACACCGCTTTATATCGCTTGTCATCCTTCTTTTACCCTCAGAGACCTCTTCATTCATTATCTGCAGTCTTGCCTAGCATACAGCTTTGGAACCTCATCAATCCCAAAGACATGCTGTCCATAAACTGACAAAACAAAACCACTCTCAAGTAGAGACTGAGTTTAAAAAAATCTGCCTGCTGCATAGCCCTAAATGCAAATATGAAATAACTGCAAAGATGAGTAGCCTTTTATGCTCTCACCAGTTATACTCCAAAAATGTTTTTTGCTCTCCTTGTGGGAGCACACCACAGTCCTGTGAATCCTGTGGGGACCTGATTCTTGTCTTAGCTGCAAAGGAAGGATTTCTGGATTAATTTTACAATAGTTAAAGAGCAGTTCTTCTTCAAACATAATTTTTACTTTCACAAGTTTTAAGGTTTAAATAATGTCTTTTACAGTTTCAATTTCCACATGCAAATATTCACGCAGCTTTTGATTTTTGCCAGAAATTCAAAGGAGGGTGAGGTTTAGAGGAGGGACTTGGTTGCCCAAACATAGACGTGCATCCAGCATGACTTGAGATGCCCTTGGATACCTTGGGCATCTAGGCTGGCAAATAAGCCACAGGTCTGAACTCTTCTGGAGCAACAGTTCTAGATATCTGAGAGCATGTTAACTTGCATGATGCATGCAACATTCATCTTCTTGCTGTCAGCGTAAACCTTTGGATTCCCCAGATAATACCATAGGTAGTCAGCACTGATACCAGTATCTGTATTCTAGATAGTTAAATTGATTGAGTTCAGGTTTTGATGGTGGGGTTTTGTTCTTTTGTTTGTTTTTATCATATAGAATATGCTTTTCTATGTGATTTTTGAATGCACATGTGATGGTGGGATTATGGGTGCCTTAAATCACTGCCTAGATTGTCTCCGTGGTTAATTGTTACTTCCAAGGTGAGACCTAGGGTAGTACATCTTTGCCTGTTTCAGAAGTCACATATGCTGTTTGTTTGCATTGTTCCCTTGTATCCATTGTTAGTTGTACCTGTGCATTGCCTTACTCCATAGGTAATCTCAGTGCAGGTTTTTGTTGCATGCACAATGTGCTGGAGGACTGTATTTTTATCTAGTGATGAAAGGAAAACCACCAAAATTCTCCAGTCTATGCAGCAGTGACCACATCAGCTACTCTACATATGAAGCAAAATCATAACAAGGCTTTCAGCACACAGCAGTTTAGTTCACAGCCTGGAGATGGTGTAAAAAAGAAGATTTAGTCAGTCATTGATGCTTTACTGCCCAAAAGCTCAGGAAGAAACTATCTCTTTCCTCCTCTCCTTCCTCCTGATCTTCCAAATGAATCAACCTATCAAAATATGAATAGATGACCATAATATATAGGGGGAAAATGCAAAACATAAACGAGGAATAAAGATTTTGGGAAAGTGAAGTAGCTCAGAAGGAAAAGCAAGTTAAGCATTTGACTACTGCTCAATAGAAATGGAAAAATATTAGCAAAGGATAGTAAAAAGGTCAAAGTTTTCATTGTCTTTTTTTCCAAGAGTCTTCACTGAAAAGATTAATTTTAGTCAGGTGGCTAGCTTAAAGGCACAAGCTAGATAACCCAAAAATTTACATTGTTCTGGTTTGAAAGCAAAACCAGCAAAGTCAGAAATACAATTTATTAAGAAAAGGGAAAAAAATACAACAAGAAAATACATACAATAATACAAAAAAAAAACCACTGACAGAGTCAAAATACAACCTGACACCCTGCTAGTTAGGGTGGTGGTAGCAGTCCAGATGAAATGGTCTTGTTGAAGTGGTGATCCTGTAGCTCTTGTCGTCTGGAAACCAGTGGGTAAGGACTGCTTGTTCTGTCCCAAAGCCCAGATTGTATCCAGGTGGGGATCTCACAATGGGCTGATATCATTCTATGAGTCATGTGGTGGGTCCTTGATTGCCCATTAAACAGAAATGGCACCCTGAGGGAGTTATCTCTGAGTCATGCAGCAAGGTATTGATGGGTCCATTAACAGGAGGTAAGGAAAACAATGCCCCTCCTGGTTTCAACAGCTCTTGAAGATGGGGGTAGAATACATCCTTATATTGTAACCTAGGACAACCATATAGTGTCTGAGTGATGGAAGGTCTTTCAAAACTGCAGGTAGGTACTTTTGAAAATCTGAAGGAGCAGCAACTGAGTTAAGCTTCCAGAAGGCCAGAAAACTGACAACAAAAATGCCTGTCTTTTTCAAATGGAAAGTTCCTCCCTCCACTGTCCCAAGACCAGGAATTATAAGCTTAGGTACTTTTCATTTCTGCAAAGATATTGAAATATAATGAAGTAAACCTTGTGTAAGCACCTAGAAGATAAGAGAGAGAAAATTTTTAGCAAATATTTTGTCAAACATATATCAAACCAATCTAATGCAGCCCAGTAGCAAATCCTGTGTTACAAAGGCTCTTGTACCTATCTTATTTACAATTTTTGAAGACAAACTAGGAAAATACATAACAGTTCTTAGTGGATGTGCTGCTGTTGGAAAACTTCTTGGAGAACAACTATTGAATATTCATTGTCAGGAGTCAAGAATATATTGGAGGGAAACAATGCAACTCAAACAGGGCACATTCCCTTGAGAGCAAGAACCAAGTGTGACCTGAAGACAGAAGCTGTAGATTGCAAAAATACAGGGTAGGGAAAAACTGGCTGGACAGCAGTTTAGTGAGCGGCACAAGGGATTACAGAGGCACATAAGGCAAGCATGAAGCAGTATTGTTTTGCCACTTGTCATACAAGGGGTGTCCTTGGGTGGATAAGCAGTTATTTTTTGTGAGAGATGTGAAATGGCTGCTCCTATTTGATGCCAGTAACGTCTGGTGGACTTGGGAAGAGTCTTTATTACTTATTTTCAGTAAAATATTTTCGCTCCATAACTGGAGAGAAGTGCATAGCAAGCATGATTTAGAAAATCCTGTGAATGAGGAAAAGCTAAAGGAAGCTGTGGAGTTCTTTAGTTAAGGAAAGATATAACTTAAGGCAGACATGGGACCACTTGTCAAGAAATTAGTTATAAAGAAAAAGGGAAAAAAGTGTTCCCTGTATTTTATGAAGAAAAGGACAAAAAATCGTAAGTCTTTAAACATCTGTCAAGACTGGTATAAGTATAGCTGAACCTGCCTCGCGGGGTGACTGGAATAGATAATCTAAGTGCTTTCCATAATGTGTGAACTATAGCTCTGTATCTGTATCTATATCTATACTAAGTAAAACCAATATTTTATTTATTGTTGATGGTTCAGTTCTTAAGTACTTCCATTTAAAAGCAAGTTTTTCAAGCACAGATAATTGGCATATCTATGAAGCATGCATACTTTCTTTTTTTTTCATCTGTCTTACAGAATAAGTATATGAATTGAGTAAGTCATCATTCCCTCATCTTATCTCAGCTGGACATGACCAGAATCAGTGCAAGAACCTGAGTCAGGTCTTTAGAAAGGCTTCAATTATTTTGGATTGATTTCATTTTAAGGTGTTACAGTCACATGGTGATTAATGGATCTAGTCATGGTACAATTTTTCAGTAGAGTTGTCACAGACAGTCAATTTGTAAAGAGATTTTGTTGCTGATCGACCAAGAAAGAAATTTGTTATAACTGTTGACATTTCTACATATACTTGCCCACCAAAGCTTCCTACTGAAACAGAACTGTTTTACCAGCCCTTTTGGGTATTTGGGACTGCATTCTTGCCCTCACACATTACATTATGCCTCATTGATGCAGTTTCACCTTGGGGGCTCAAAATCTCTGTGTTGTCTGAGTCAAAATGGGAACCTGAATTCACAGTGCTTATATGTTCATGAATATTAGGTATGGGAATTTTTCAGGATCTCCTGCTGGAGCACCACATGTGGCATCAGGAAGCTGACTGACAGAAAGAGAAAGGGGGTCTCTGTAATCACCGAGACATGCTCTGGCCATCCCCACAGATAGTTCATTCCTGAAGCAGCACAGGCAGACAAAACCTTAATCATATTTGAAATTTTCAGGAATTGTAACTCAGTCTGTACTGATTCTGGGGATTGTCCTGACCCAAGTGCCCTTGGCCTTGTTGAACTTCATGGGATTTTTCACCTTGTAGATCCCCTGGAGGACTCAGGCCTGGTTTGTTCAGTAGCAGTTTCATCGGTGGCTGCTCCACATAACTGATATGCCAGTCAGTGGGAGAAGAAAAGGATGTTTGAGTAGCATGTATGCTTTTTGTTTGCAGATTCTAATTACTCAAGAAAGCCTAAGATAGGAAAAGGATTTAAACTAAATCTTTGTTCTTTCAATTTTGAGTTAGCCTAAGTGGGGCTTATCTGCTGGACTCTTGACTTCTGAAAATGTAGCTGGTTATTTAGACTCTATAGAAAAAACAGAAAGGATGTCTGAAGAAGGTAATTTTTCTTATTTATCTTAGATGCCTGTCCTGAGTTGCAGTGATTTTCAATGTGAAAGTATCCACAGGTTAATATTGTGGGATGGCAGATGGCTGACCTTGAAAGCTAAAATTCTAGAGCTAGGCACACACAGCACCTGCTCATTTTTACGGATTTTTTGTCCTTTTTTAATCACAGCCTCAACTTCACAGTCTTGGTTTGACTTTTCTTCCTCTTTTTATTTTTTATTTTTCTTCCAGTGCTTAAGTAGTGCTTTAGTGTTTCCTATCTAAGGTTTTCCCAAGATCTGCATTAACCTGGAATATCAGTTGGATAAGTTCTGCGTGATAGTAGAAATAGCATTCCAGATGAATCATATCTGACATACATTAAAATGATGCAGAAACATATAACTAAATTATGACTAATACAGGAATGACACACTGTCTGACAACTCAGGCAAACCTAAGTCACTACCTATAAATGGAGATGCTAGAATCAGCTGAAAAGCAGTTAACTCTTTCAACCTGAAACAACAAAACCCATCTTGGTCTTTATCAAACTGGATAAAACACACTATGGTGGTACGCCCTGAGTACTAGTGGACTAGGAGAAGCATGAGCTCTTGGCCAGTGAGTACTGTAGGTACCTGCCTGTAGCACCAACTCAGTCTCTCCAAGGTGCCCAAAGTGCCCTGGTCCCTGCCAAAGAGGGAGAAATTCTCAGGCTTTAATGTGGAGGCAGAACTGTGAGGTTCATAAATTCTTATTAACCCTGCAAGGAGCAGGGCCATGGTGCTGTAGTGCTGTGCTAATTATCCTTATCTGAATTAATTAATAGACTCATAAACTGAACTCAGTCAAGTGGTGCTTTTGCCTCCAAGTCCTGGAAGATGCTCATTCAGAACCCATTCTGGGGTCCTTGCACAGAACACCATTAAGCCTTACTATAACATCCTTCAAAAGACAGCAACCTAGTGCCAGTCCCTAACTTCCTTCAGTGCCACCAGAGCAATCTGCACTCGGGCAACACAGTCCTGCAGAGTGATGTGGTCACAGGCCATGAGGGTCAGGAGCATTGAGGTGTGTCAGGAAGCGTGGCAGTGCCAGCAGGAGCTGTGGGTACCAGGACAGCACTGGCACTGGTGCAGTGACAGAGGAGTGCCCACAGCACTGCTGCCTCCAGCAGCATGCAAACACCAGGCACCACTGGAGACAAAAGCTGTGGCTCTGCTCTTCTCTTTTATGCTGTGTGCTGATCTTGCTTGGCTCCAAAGGAAGCAGTTTTAGCAGCAGCAGCGAGGTCTGCACTCTCTCAACTATTTTTAGCCCCTGAAAGTAAGAAATTAGTCTTTTCAAATACAGTCACACAAGAGCCTTTCTTATAAAACTTGTAACTAAAAAGAAAAAGGATTAAGGATAGCATTAAAGTAAAATCTGAACTTAATACCTTGTATCATCAAAGCCTTAACCATTTTCATTTTCTTCTTTTCCTCTACTACCAATAGGACTTTTCCAGGTTTTTAGTGGTAGTTGTTGCTGTGGAATGAAGCAGAACATAATCACTTTTCAAAACCCTGCACCATTTTCACCTGTTTGATGTTGTATCTAGCTTTTATGCTATCTCTGTTGTGACTCTGGTCCTATTGCTTCTGCTAGAGTAGTAGTCTAAGAACACTTGCAAATCCTGGAGCTGAACCTGCAGCTCTCAAGATGCTTTGCAGCCAAACACAGTTCCCTGTAGCCATGGACAGAGGAGCATGAGGAGGAGGAGTATTATCCCAGAGTTATTCAGAAAAATGTTTATAGGAAGAAATGTAGACTTTCATTGTTCCCCCAAGCTGTTTCAGAGTCACCAACAGGTGACATTTGCTGTGCTATGGACTAAATTTTTTGAGATGACTTTGAAATTTCTGCTCAAGAAATGAGGGAGGACACCTTTAGATGCAATTGTATGAAAACAAAGAGCATTCAGATAGGCATTTGAATGTTCAATCTGACAAGCAGCAGTCAGATTGCTTCAATTATCATCAAAGTTTGCAATGTGTTATCTGAAGTACCACAGTGGTGCATGTGACTTCGGAAATTTATATTTGCTTTTTGGCAAGTGATTTTCTTCTTTATTTTCTGAAGAATCAATGTTCATACCACCTCTCAGGGGGCACATCTTCACAGGGCAAGGACAGATGATGTTTTAATGGGTTCTGTGCAGCAAGTGTGGCAGAGCTTATTATTATTCTCTCACAGGGTGCATTGGAAAGTAACACTTAATAAAAAGGACCACAGGAAGTCAACATCAAGTGATACCTTTTTATTAAATACAAAGAATCTGTGGTTTACACAATTTGGGAAAAATGAAGGTCAGTCTTATAGTTTGTCTATTCCTTTTGAATCCATCACAGAAGACATTGCTTAAGGTCCTAAATACAGAAGGTCCTAAATTCAGCTCCACCATGAGTGCCTGATGCAGTGCAGCATCTAATCTTCAAGTGCTGGGTATTCAGGACTCATATGTAAAACTGGGGTATTGGGTGTGCTTGAATAAAACAGCCCTATCTGGGACTATATGCACTTCCTGTAGGAATTCCAGGGATTTTTTTTAAACTGAGATCCACAAACCTGTTGGTATCCACAGTCTCACTGGCATCTAACACATAGCCAAGATTTTTTAAAATAAAAAAAAATTATGCGTTATGTTACATTCCTGCTCCTGATGCCTAAAAAATGTAGATGAACTAAGAGTATTCACCTTTTGAGTAAGATCTTTAATCTCTGCAGACAGTGGGGATAGAGGTAATGCATATGGAGAGCTGGTCAGTTCAGAAATGTGTCTTTAAATTTAGTGAGGTCAACAGGTCTCTGTACTTAAATGAAGTATGATTTGCTTCTAAGCTGAAATTAGTTGCTCACTTGTAGATGTCCAGTGACATTATGGACAGCTCTGAGGCATCCTGCCTTATCCCCAGATAATGTTCCAGGATGTGTGTGTGACACTCATCAGTCCTGGGTCATACCTGCCTGCCTTTCAGCTCTTTCAGGTGCTCATCCCAGAGTACCAAATGTAGGCAAACAACTCAATCTGCCTGTTGGCTACCATGACTGCTTAAACAGCCAGGGTATAAATAATCTGCAAACTATTAGATAGTCAATTAACATCTTTTTAGGAACTATGGGAAATCCCACTGGGTCTCCAATGTTGTCCCAAAAGCTCCACCCCTTCACCACCACCCACACACAGAGATTTTTCAGAGGCTGTAAGGTATATCATTCAGCACTAGTTTTCTATGCTTTATCAGCTGTATGATCCTGGTTCACGTGCTGTAGGCTGAAATGGCAGAAACCTAAATCTAGGGGTCTGAATTTCAATCTGAATTCCACCTGAAGTTGTGTTGGTTTTTTCGTATGTTTGTTGTTGTTTGTTTGCTTGTTTGCTTGTTTCAAAACCTGGCTGGCAGGAGTACCAGTGCTGATCTTTTATGAACAGAAGTGCTTCCCACTCACTTCTGTTTGGCTACCATCTCTGATCCTCCCTATCCAGGTTCTGGAAGACAAAGTTTTCTATTTCGAAGAACTGGAGTGCTGTTCTCCCTGTTCTGCATGTTCTGCTGATGCAGAGAGTTACTGCCACAGGCTGCAGTAAAAAGCAAATTTTAGTTTCCACTGCTATAGACCTTGGATAGGTTGTACATCAGAGTACAGTACATGCTGACACTTCACATGGGAGGCAGTAGTTGGTGGCTTGGGTTTTCCTCCCTCTTGAAGTACGATGACAGCTGGGAGCTGAGGAACCTGCTGGCTCTGCAGACATTTTTCTACAACAGCAGAAAATTCTCTGCTGTAATGGTGATGTGGTCCATTGAACGTGTGACTTGGTGAACTTCCACCTTTCCCAGTTAATCCTCCAGAAGAGATCAGAAGGGTAGCTTGGAGCTGTTGTTTCAGCGTCTTTGCAGGCTCAGCTGAAAAAAAAAAAAGGTGTTTGAAAATATTTGAAGAATTTGTGGCACATTTGGAAACCTAATTTTCAAAATGAAGACTAGACTGTAGTGTAATCAGTTCAACCCAGGGGTGAGATATGCAACTGAGAGTTATTAAAAACTGCACTGTTTCAGTTGATTGCAGGACATATTAGGACATTTTATAAACCTGTAAGTGTTTTCAGCAGTATCAGACACTTTGTGAAGAGAAAAACTTCTGCTTGGAACCACCAGCTCAGTAAGCCTGAAATACTTAATTCAAAGCATCTCAGACTCAGCATAGTTCCCATGGAGCCGAAACAGATTTGTGCCTGTCCCAGAGCTATAGATGCTCTGAGCATCAGGATCAGTGTCTTGGCATCCCACCAACATATCTGCTGTGGGCAGGAGAATACTGAAACCCCCTGCAACTGCTCTCATAAATCAATGTTACAGCTATTCTTAGGCAAACTGACAAGAATGTCATATTCACAGAACAGTTGCTGGCTCTGGGGAATTTATGCTTCATTGGAAATTTTTATAAAAAGTTGGTTTTAATCTGATTTGAATTAAGATCATATGCTGAAAATGTTCTTGTGCACTGAAACTTCTTTTTCATTGGCCATTCTGTGACAGAAAATCATACTGGAAAAGGGTATTTTGATCACAATTGAAATTAATGGTACCTCTGCTTTTACCAAGCCATGTGTCCAGTTACCAAGCTCTTAGAACCAGTGTGCATTCACTCATGCAGACTGGATAATCCCCTCCTGTTCATCCTATTAAGTCCTCCAGAGTGAGCCATAGGTAAAGCAAAGCAATTAGTTCCTTTCCAATGGCACATTTAAAACCATGTATTGAAGAAAAAAATGACTGAATATGCTTCTCATTAATTTTATTAGAAGTAATAAATAAGCAGGAATCAATTCAAAGAGGACACAATACTTAAGCCTTCTACAAGTACTTCCCAATCACTTTAGACTTCATAGGTACAGATACCAAATCATGGTCAAAATGAAATCAAGTAAAAATTTATCAGAACCACTAGCAGTAAATCTTCAGATTAGTTAAAATCATCAAATGAACATTGCAAATAATCACTCCTAAAACCTAAATCAAGAATTTCAGGGAGATAACCATTCATTGAGTTCCAAAACACAATGTACCACAGCCGTGGCATAAATTTTTAACTGGGTAAATATTTTAGCTTAAAAACAAGTGAGCATAAATCTACAGAACAATCTCAGAAGTCAATTAATGTTTTTTCTTGGAAGTTCACCACCAAATACACATGCTAATCAGCTTGCTCTTTCTCTCCTCTCTCCCAGGGATTATAAATGTTACAACAGGTTTTGATGAGCACATATTTCAGTGGTTTTGTCGCAGATCCACCACTGAAAAAACCTTAGGAAAATTGCAATGTTTGTTTGGAAGGGAAGGTGTTCTAGTTTTTAGTGTGGAAATATTCTCTGCTGCTTTCCTATGCTGCTACTGAATTTACATCATTTTTAATTATGGATTAAATACAACCAGGGAAATAAGCAAGCCCAGAAGTTAGAGAACAGCCTTTTCCTCCTCCTTCCACTGCTGTGTGACATAACCACTGGACGCGGATCTTTTTTGTTTACCGACGGGAATTCCCAGAATTCCGTCATTTTTTGCTTGCACAACAGCCATCTACCAATTGGTGGTGTCAGAGAGGCTCCTTCATCAAACTCCTTTCCTGTTTGCAAATCAGTGGAAGGGAGTGATGTGAATTACTCCATGGACTGGGGATTTCCAACTTTTCTGCTTTAAGAGGTGCATAACTGTGGAGATGGGGCAAACAGCACCTGCAGATTCAGCTCAGGAACACTGAGGAGTGGGTTTTCAGCTCTGGGTTTTGAATGGCACAACTGCCCTGCAGGCCCAAGCTCTGCAGTGCAGCAAAAATTTCTGACCTTTTCCAGGATGTAGAATTTAGGTGTAGATTTTGCCCTCAGTAACTTTAAAACATCAAAGTTTTTTACTGAATGTGGCTCAAGGTGGGTATGAATGAAAAGTTTACCAAAACTATCAACATTGTAATGACCATAGAAATCTGCATAAGCAATACTTAAACTCTTGTATGAATTTATATTTTAAGTGAAAAATAATTTTAAAGAAACAAAAGCTGCTCTAGGATAGGTTTTTTTCAGGTCCTGGTGCAGCACTTGAAAGTGAATTTTTCTCTCTGTAATGTTTCTCTCACCAAGACTTCAGTTGAAACTGCCCAAGACCCACAGTCCTTGAAAGAAATACTTGGACTGGGAACAGAATGACTGGGTTCAGGTGGGAAATTTATATTGCACTGCTGTCACAAGAGCAGAATGCTCCTAATACAAAGTGTGCCATCTTTGTGAATAATACTGGCAAAGGAAATAAACCTTAGTCCTACTGTACCAACCTAGATGAATGACATCTGGTATTGTACAAATGTCAGTTTAAAAACATCTGATGGTTTGTTCCTGACTTCTAAAAAAGAATTAGCAACCACAAGGCAAAGAAGATAATTTAGCATTTACCTGAAAGGTTAAGATGTATCTTAAATGTGAACTGCAAGTACGTATTTCCCTGTCATGTGAGATGGAAAATGACTGGGAAAAAGTAGCAAACTGAGGCAGACCTTTCTGGCTGCAAACATTAATTAATTTAACTAGACTTTCATGTCGGCCTTGATTTTAGTACTTATCCAATCACAGCTCTCAGTTATCACTGCCAGTGTGCTATTCTCAAATTACAGTTGTCTGAAGCAGAAGACAGATGGGACAGATACCTCTGCAATGATGAGAGAAGTGGAAATGCATTGCCAAAAACCAGCTTCTTCCCTGTCATGTGAGCTGGCCCATGTGCTAGCACAGATGGACAGAGTAGCAGCTGGAATGCCTTCATCTTCCCCAGAAGATGCTCTTTAACTACCAAATGTTGCATAACAGTTCCTAGGTTTTAGCTGATAGTGTGGTGCACCAGGACCTGACAAAAATCCACACTAGAACTGCTTCAGGTAGCCTCTCAACTATGTTATCCCTGCCATGATCTGCCACCAAAGTGAAGCCCCATCTCACTGGATGTTTATGGATCCCCAAAGCAGCTGCAGCCCCCGGTGGCAGACGCTGAGATGCTGCTCCTTATTCCTCAGTCAAAAAGGGCTCCATGCAGAATGTTCCTGCTCCTGGGCTTGGTTTAGATGGTAAGGATGTGGTGTTAATCCTTCTGGGTGATATTTGATGCCTTGGAGGCAAATCTCCCAGATGCTAATTACAGCCATGTAATTTCTTTCTTGTGGCACTCTGCAACAGAGGCTTAGTAGTAATGCAGCTGAACCAAGATGTAGATTCAACAGCCAGGATTACCACAGGGTGTAAAATAAACATACTCTTTTTTTTCCTAGCTATGTGGCAGTTTATATCTGTCAGATTTAACTGAGAGACTGGTGAAACCTGTTAGAAGAGCAATGATTCTGGGTACCATCGGAATAAAAAGCATGAATTTTGAGCAGTTTTACTGCAATGTTTAATGAACAGATTGTCCTAGGATTTAAAATGTTATTAATTAAGGACCTCAACTGCCATTAAACACTGTTTGCCTTGTTATTATAAGCATTGCCTGTAAATGGTATCATTGCTAAGAGTCATGTTCCATGTCACACTGAGTCAGAATATTTAGGATTAGAAATAAAACTTAAGTAGTTCAACCTCCTCCACTGGTTAGAAAGAAAACACAGTTATTATTGTAACAATAACAGCAACAAGAAAGGACTGCTAGCCAGGGTGGTTTTAAAAGTTTTTTTGCTGCAAGAAAAAACATTATGAAGTCATTAATAGCTATTAGAAACTTTCATAATTCAATTTTATAGTAACACTTAGACAGTTTTCTGCAGAAGGAGAGGTAGAAAATGTCAATTTGCTATCGCTCAGTCATTTTAAGGCACAGTTCCCTTACAACACAATTTAGCTCTTAGCTGCACAAGTATAAGGAAGCATCTAACATTTAAATTGTATTTAAGTGAGTATCCTGTGGAGATAAAACAGAAAGGAAGCTATAAAATCCAATCTTGATAATGGATTGCTAGACCAGTTGTTCGCCAACAAATTTTGAGGCCACCATGATGTCGGCTATCTTTTGGACAGTTACTATCTGATTGCTATTTGGAGGTATACATATTTTCTTATACCAGAGCAGGTTTAAAGTAGTTAATAACAGAAGCTGATTAACACTCACCTTTGCACTGAAGTTGGAAACAATTTTAAACATTAGGAACATATCCTGAGTTTGCATATATCAGTCAAAGGTAAGAGAAGATATGGCTGAAGGAGTGAGTGTTGACTAATATATGAGCCAAAGTAGTTAGATGCTACCAGAGCTGTACAGAGATTAATCCTAAAAAGCATCAGGTGGCCAGGAGACATGTATAAATTACTGCTGATCTGCAAACCTAGCATGTGGAGTTCCTGTGTCTCAAACCTATAATAGTTGTTGTCTGTTCCTTATGAACAGACCACAACAACCAGAACCCACGCAGTGACTGTGTTATTTCACTGGTATAGGGGCAGGACTAAAAAAAATTGTGTGAATTTCTTTTTCATTTACCTTGAGAGGAACTCATGAAAAGTTTCCACGCCAGGAGTCTTTGGGAAACACAATGAAGGCTCTATCTCAGAATAAAATGTCAAGAGATGAGGAGCAAATTAAAAAAAAAAAAATTGTAAACTCTTCATGGTGTTCCTTTTCAAATGTCAAAAATGTTGAATATCTGAACTGATGTACAACTTTAAGTTGACAATTGCTTCTGTATTACAGTACCAGGCTGCTGTGGGACCACTTTTGGACAGGATTCCAGTTAGGTGCAATGAAATACTGATCAATAAGCCTATATGAGGAAGAAATTATATGTACTAATTACTTGGGTAAAATCACACAAATTTTGTATTTATGTCCCATCTAACAGAGCTACTACATTATGCTGAAAATGAAGAAGATGGACAAGGAAGGTATGTTTGCTGTGTGTATATGATTTTATAAAAGCATTTGGACCAGATTCCTTTTCAAATGTCATAAAATAAGGGAACATAATTGATAAAGGGGAATAAATGCTCTGGATTCAAACTTAAGGAAGTAATCAGTGACAAAAGCTGTTCAGGGTGAAAAAGTTAAGGGGAAATCTAGGTAAAAAGATAACAAAGAGTGGCAGAAGACTCTAATGACATGGCATGGATGATAAAATAGCAGGTGAAAATCAGTACACATAATAAATGATCAAAGCTTCCAGGAGAGTTGCTGTGTAGGCAGTAACTTAAATAGGTACAGACTGCTCAGCCTGAAACAGAGACAACTGACAAGAGGTGCAGGTCTATAAAATATTCACTGGCATGGGTCGGGGGTATGGGAAACAATTCCAGGGTAAGAACTGTCCAGCCTTCAAGTATACCAGCAGGAGCCAAACTCAAGAGTGAAAAGGAAGTGACTCTCCAGGTAATACATGGTTAAACCAAGGATTACAGCAAAGTACTGAAGGTACTAGCTTACAGTTCTTTAATAAGTTATCAAATGAAATTATGGAAGAAGATCACACAGAATGATCTGGGATACAAAGACCACGCAACTCCTTCTGATGCTTCCTGGACCACAGATTCCTGCAGGGTTGGAAGGCTGTCAGGAACGAAAGGAGGGAGTCAAGCAGCAGTAAGTAGGCAGGCACTGTCCCATCTCAGGAGGTGGTGACCAGCCTGCATCATGCCAGGCAATGTGCATCAGTAATAAGTGATAAGAAGGTGTACATAATACCAGTATACGAAGATGCAGATATAAGTAGCTACAATGACATATTAATATGTTCAAATAATTTCAGAATTGCAAGCTGTTCAATCTTTCGACCAGCCTTTGGTCTATTAGCATTTTGTTGACCTCTGAATTTGTCTCCAGTGAGTCTAATATGGTAAAGAACCCTGTGTTTCTCAGACTGGCTTGCAATTGAGAATATGGTGGTTTTTTATGTTTAATAGTTGACACAAACTGGAATGAAGAGTGTTCATTTGAAATGAATAAAAATCAAGAGCCTTTACTTAGTTAAAGACAGACTGTTGCTTCCCTATAGATAATCACATTCAGAAAGCCCTTGGTAAAGACATTGTAAAGTTTGAAGATATTTCCCAGACAATATTACATTTTTATTAGATTTTGTCAATTAATTTTATTCATCAGAGACAAGAAACATAATGTTTCTCCAATTGGTTGCTCCTATTTGCAAAAAATTAGTTATCTGTAAAGTATGTAATGGAAATCTCTTTTTGCCTAGTTCTATCTGAGAGGAGAATCTTTGGGATTATCTATCAAAATCTTTGTTCCCTAATAGTACATCTTCTACTGGATTAGTTTCCAGTGATACCAAGAATGACATTTGCATTGGTTTTTTGGTGAAAACACAGATATTTTCTGAACTAGGTTTTCATAGACATTCAGACTAAATCTTCTGATGATTAAGGGTAGGGTAAAAGTTGCAGCAGCTCCCTGTTGTGACTGCCTGAATCCTCCTAACACTCATTTCCACAAAACAATTATTTTCGCAGACCTGCTCCTCTCATCTTTAAGTTTGGTAGAATCATTCAGCACATTTTAAATGTGTGTTCAGCTTGCTTTCACATGCTGCCTTTTTTTGTGTTGCTATTGGTTACATTTCAGCTGCATTTCACTGGTTCTCTCTTTCCATCACCAAAGAAGTGGTACCTTGTTATGTCCTTACCTAACAGTCTCTTCTAGCTCTTGAAATACTCATCATACACTCATGCGGTTTATCATTTTCTCCTTTTACCTAACTATACTGACACCCTTTTGGCCAGTCATATTTAGACTTTTAAGATCTGTTTTCTCAAATTAATACTTTGCCTGTAAATGCAGCTAAAATTAGGATTTCAATCCTACTATAAAATGATGGCTCAACAAGAAGAAGAGGAAGTGCTAGAATTACAAATAAACACTACAGTATTTAATTAATCTACTACTCAGTTCCTGATGATTTTAAAAGAGCTAAACTAGTCTGGCACTGAATAACATATGTTCAACTACTGCACCCAGGCTCCAAAGACATTGCAGCTGCACTGTGAAAAATATAGTATGTGGGCTCTCCCCAGATGCAAATATAATGTAAATGCAAATTTATACAAATAGAGGCTATGTGCAGACTTCTGTGTGCAATCTTATTTCCTCCAATTCCAATCAATGTGATTCTGTTGGATGAAAACCATGAACAGTGGAGCCATTAAACATAGAAAAAAGGGTCACCAGCATTTCTGACCTCCACAGCACCAACAAAGATAAAATGTGATGGCACTAATTCTGGATGCCACAGGATTGCTGACTGCAGAGCCTTATGCCTCATAATAATCCTGAGATACATCATTCCTTTGCAGCACGAAGGAATTCCAGCTGCTCCAGCCACTAAGTCAGATTCATCAGGATCTCAATTTTAATGCCCCTATGCAAATGTCATGGGGAATAAACAATATGGGGAATAAACAAGAGAAGTTATAGAAGTGCAAGCCTTCAGGGCTGTGATCTTATTGGCATCATGGAGACATGGTGGGATGGCTCCTATGACTGCAGAGTTGGAATGGAAGGATACAGGCTCTTTAGGAAGAACAAGCAGGGGAGATGAGAAGAGGGTGTCACCCCCTATGTCAGTGACCAGCAGGAGTGCATGCAGCTCTGCCTGCAGATGGATGGGGAACAGACCAAAACCTTATGGGTCAGGATTAAAGAGAGGGCAGGCACAAGTGACATTGTACTGGGGGTCTGCTACAGGCCACCAAACAAAGAAGACTGAGCAGATGAGGCCCTCTACAAACAGATGTGAGCAGCCTCATGTTCACAAGCTCTGATCCATGTGGGGAACTTCAATGACCCTAGTATCTGTAGGATGGGCAACACAACATGGTATAAGCAATGCAGAAGTTTCATGGACTGTGTTGCTGATAACTTCCTTCTCTAAGTGATAGAGGAGACAATGAGAAGAGGTGCTGGAACTTGTGGTGTGGAATGTGAACTTGAAGGGCAGCCTTGGCTGTAGTGACCATGAAATCATGGAGTTCCAGATCCTTAGGGAAGCCAGGATGGTGCACAGCAAGCTCGCTAACCTGGACTCCAGAAGAGCAGACCTTGGTCTCTTCAGAAAGCTGTTTGGTAGAGTGCTGTGGGATAAAGCCCTGGAGAGAAGAGGGGCCCAAGAAAGCTGAGTAATATTCAAGGATCACCTCCTCCAAGATCAGGAGCAACGCATCCCAACAAAGAGGTGGTCGCACAAAAACTGGCTTGCAGAGATGAATAAGGAGCTCCTGGACAAACTCAAACACCAAAAGGAAGGCTACATGGGGTGGAGGCAAGGACAGGTATCCTGTGAGAAACAGAGATATTGTCCAAGCATCCAGGAACCAGGTTAAGAAAGGTAAAGTACTGATGGAATTAAATCTGGCCAGGAATGTCAGAGGCAACAAGAAAGGCTTCTGTATTTACGCTAGTAATAAAAGGAGAACTAGGCAAAATGTTGGCCCTTTCTGGAAGGAAATGGTGAACCTGACTCCCTGGGAAAACTGAGAAGAAAACTGAGGTAATCAATGACTTTTTTGCTTTGGTCATCACTTACAAGTGTTCCAAACCAAGTTACAGAGGGAAAAGGCAGGGAGTGCGAGAATGAAGAACCACCTGCTGTAGAAGGTCTGGTCAGAGACCATGTAAGGAATGGGACATTTTATATGTCCATGGGACCTGATGAAATGCATTTGTGGTTCTTGAGGGAACTGGCTGAGGAAGTGACTAAGCCATTATCCATCATATTTGATAAGTCATGGCAGTCTAGTGAAGTCCCCATGACTGGTTAAAGGGGAAACATAAGCCCCATTTTTTAAAAGGGAAGGAAGGAAGACCTAGGGAGCTATGGGCCAGTCAGTTTCACACTGGTGCCTGGCAAGATCATGGAGCAGGTCCTCAGCAGAGTTCTGAGACAAATGGAAAATAAGGTGATGATTGTGACAGCTGATTGTGACAGCTGGCATGGCTTCATTACGTGCAAATGGGGCCTGGTAAATTTGGTGGCCTATGACAGGGTTACAGTATTGGTGGATAAGTGAAGAGCAACTGGTGTCATCTGCCTGGACTTTTGCAAAGCATTTGACACTGCTCAGCATAACATTCTTGTCTCTAGACTGAAGAGACACATATTTGACAGAAGCAGCACTCTGTGGGTAAGGAATTGGATGAATGGTCACCTTCAAAGAGCTGCTGTCAATAGCTAGATGTCCACATGGAGAGTGCTGACAAGTGTTGTTCCTCTGGGCTTGGTATTGGGTACGAGCCTCTTGAACACCTTTGCTGGTAACATGGACAATGGAACTGAGTGCAACCACAGCCACACCGATCTCCAGACACACTGGATGGATGGGATGGACTTGAATATGCTTGAGAGGTGCAAACCTCATGAGGTTTAATGAGAGCAAATGCAAGGTTCTGCACATGCAATCACAAGTGAAAATACGTACTGGGCAGAGAGTGGACTGAGAACAGCCCTGAGTAGAAGGCCTTGTGGTTGCTGGTGGACAAGAAGCTTAACATGAACCAGCAATGTGCAGCCCAGAATGCCAACTGTGTGCTGGTCTACATCAAAAGCTGAGAGACGAGCAAGGCAAGGGAGATGATCCTGCCCCTCGCTCTCCTCTTGTGAGATGCCACCTGTAGTACTGTGTCCAGCTCTGGAGACTCCAAGGTAGTGAGTTAAAGTCAGAGTAGGGACACAAAAATAACCACAGGGCTGAAACATCTCTCCTCTGAAAACAGGCTGAGAACTGGGGCTCTGGGGTTCTGCGGAGACCTTATAGCACCTTCCAGTACCAAAAGGGAGGCTGCAAGAAATCTGGAGAGGGATTTTGGCAAGGACAGATAATGATAAAACAAGGGGGCAATGGCTTCCAAACAGAAAAGGTTAAGATTGGTTTAGATTGTATATTAGGAAGAAATTCTTTATTGTGACAGTGGTGAGGCACTGGAACAGTTTGCCCAGAGAAGTTATGGATGCCTCATCTCTGGAAGTGCTCAAGGTCTGGTTGGATGGGACTTTGAGCAACCTGATTTTGTGGAAAGTGGCCCTCCCATGATAGGTGGGTTGGAACTAGATAATCTTTAAGGTACCTTCCAACCCAAATCATTCTGTGATTCTGTCATGTATGATAAGACCACTGGTACCTGGTTTTAAACTCCCTCATTTCCTCCTTCTGACTTCTGTCTGATCAGATCTGATAGCTAAGCATCTCATAACATTCTGTGAGTAAATTTTACATCTGTGAAGAATTACTGATTTCCCAGACACCTACTGGTTTCGACAGCTGGCCTCTATCAACTATATTGCATAGCTGTGTGATCAGTGTCATTGTGATGAAAGCTGTAGCGTGACATGAAATGTTTCATGATGTGCAGATAAACCAGATTGGAAAGTGCACGAATTCTAACAGCATTAATAAAATAGGACAAAATGATTTGCTATTGACTGTTTTATTGATCATTTCTGCTCCAGTGATTTAGCTATAGAGTACACCAGAAATTATTTTCTTATAATTATTTTCTTGTAGCACTTATAATGCTAATGACATATGGACTGCTTGCAAGAAAATTGGTTTTACACATTGAAGTGACAGCATCATCGACAGGCACCAGTCCATTTAACTACCAGTCCCACAGAATATCACATTAACTTTAGTAAAAGTTCATGTACATGCTTTTTTTTTTTTTTTCCCTGTAAGCTGTTTTATGCTAATACAATACCCTTGAAGTGTGACTAATATGCTGGAGACTGTCCTACTGAGTACTGGTGAAATTTAAATGGCCTCAAGTTGGTTTTTGTCTTCATAGTCCTGTTTTTTCTGTTACATACACTTAAAAGATGCATGTTTCTGTGAGGCTTCCTAGAAAAATACTCTTATGGGAAAAAAACAAACTTAAAACATACCCTAATTAAGCAGCAATATTTTTGCAATTTAACTAAAAATTAGAAAGGCAAAATGGCATATGCTTTTCTGGGTTACCTGTGTTTGTCTTGTAGTGATCACCTCCCTGCTTGGACATCTCATGTGTTTTAAAGAACACTTAAAAAGTCCAACTAGCTGGTTCTCAACATTGCTGTAGTGTTTTCTGTAAATACTTGTCAAAACTGAGAAAGATTTTGTAATGCAGGTATAAAATAGTGTGACCATCCAAGGCATGGATCTTGTGGCTACACTACCTTTTCATAGGATTGAGGAATAAAAATGAAGAAATCTCAGCAAAACTAAGGAAGTCTATTTTTTTCTCCCAATGGATATGTTAATTTCAGTTGCAAAACATGAGATTCCTTAAAGGGAGAATCTGACAGTCCTTATCATGGGAAAATGCTTCACATCACCTTTCAGAAAGCAGGATATCACTAGGATTTCTGAATCTGGATTAAAATTTCCTGCAATCAACACCTGCTCAGAGAAAACTGTTCTGGATAGAAGCTAACAGAAAGGATGTCTTCACTATTTTGTTATCTCCTAGACAGAAAAATAGATTTTGTGGATAGACTTAGGATGTCTAGTCTGCTGTGGCAGGGGCAGTCTTAATAGTGCAACCAAATCCAAAAAGCAAAGTCAATGAACCAAAAAAAACCCAAAACCCTGACATTAACTGCACAATAGCAAAATTATTGCTTTGAGACTTTGGGGCTGAAAAGTGGCTGACCTTAATCATTCAGCCAAGAAATACAGAAGGGGAAGGCGTAACATAGATTTAAAGAAAATAAATGTATCAATGGGCAATTTAGGATCACTTGAGCCTTGTTAAGATCCTCAAACCGCCTGCAACACCTTGTGCAGTCTTCTTCTATATACAAGGAAGGTTTTAAAATATTACATAATTATAGAAATGTCTTAATTGTCTCTTGCTTAGAGGAAACAAAAAAATTTTTACTGCTGGTAACAAGAAGAGGTGGCAGGTAGGTCTCATGCCAGAGTGACACAACTCAAATATTTTTACTACTTCAAGCAACACAGTGTCAAAACAGCAAAATTATACTATTCTACTCCAAGAGCCAATTGAGTGCTGCAATTTCCTGAGAATATGCCAGTCATGGCAATAGGTTGCTCACTGCACATTTTGTCTCACAAAGTTTCTATGATTAACTGTGTGGCACATCATGCTTTGATTCAACCTTTTCAGATAACGCAGATGTTTACTATCACAAGGTATATGGTGCTGTGAATACCACACCTTTGGCACCTCCCTAAAGCAGCCCTGCCACAGGGGAAGGCAGATCACAAGAGAATTGTGCATCTCTGGGCATTTCACAGGACAAGTGAACTGAATGGACTTACTGTTTTTTCTCCCTTAACACACACTGAGGAAGATTTGTATTTGGTTCTGTGTTTTGGCACAAGGCATTCATACTGGAGGAAGAAGAGGGACCATACACTGCTTCTTTAAGCTGTAGCAGAAGCATATAAAAGCTATTAAGAGGCAAAGGAAGCTGAAATGTTAAGACAGAGAGAGAGACAGACTGCAAACTCTGATTTAGATAGATTCCTTAATTAGAAAAAAAATATAATCTAGGTTGATAGGGGTTTTTTGCCTCATTTTCCCATTAAAAAATGTTGTATTATGGGAAGAGGTTTTTATCTCTGATTCCTCAGCCCAAGAAAGTGCTGAAATACTATTTACAGTTGTATTCAATATTTTAAAAAATCTTTCAGACCAATCTGCATCAGAACATCAGTGCATCCCTCTGAGGTATTTCCAGCAGTGACAGACAACATATATTGCTATCATATTCATCTTTGGCAAATACAGAATTCCTTTGTTACACATTTAAAATTATGTCATGCTGCAGATATTTGTAATGTAACCACTTCTATCCACTCACATGACAGTTAGCACCTTCTAAGTCTATTACAAGCTGAAGAACAGATGCTTCCTTTATACGTCCCTGTACAGCTGATTTAAATTAAACAATTAAGGGACAATTTTATGCAGCTTACAGCATATGTTTTGTTGGTGAAAGAATAAATATTGCAATCAACATTTCAGACTGATGGTTTTTCCCAAGAAGACATTAATTTCCATCACTAAGGATATGCATTGTAAAACTGCCTCAAGCTTCGTTTGACTGGCAACATCAGTGGCTGGATCAAGAGAAAGGGGAAGTGAAAAATTTTGTAGGGCAAAAGCATTATTCTTGGGGGTTTTGAATTTGTTGACACTTGAAGTCAAACTTAACTGCAGGAAAGACTTGTTCTTTTCAGGAATTTGTGCTCAGCTTAATCACCCAAGTGCTACTGAGCTGGGGATTTCAGTGGCAGTGCAGGAGCAGTTGTGCAACAAAGCAGATTTCCTTTCCTTTCCATTCTGTTCAGTGATGGGTAGCACTGGGAATGAGGAGAATTGCATGAATTTCAGCTGGCTCCAGTCGTGGCTTGCTTGGTCCCCACCACACTGCCTGCCAGGCAGCAGGCAGGAGCCTGCTCCTCCTGGAAACCTCAGTGCTCTGTGCCCTTAGACAGGCAAATCCTCTTCTGGGAACAGCCTTTCACATTTGGCTTTTTAATGCCTAGTCCTCATTGGACAAATAACAGCAACAGCAACAACAATAATAAGGAATAGGGAAAAACCACAGAGTCTGTTGTTACCGCTGGTTTTATCGAGCCCTTGATTTTCTATTGAGTCATACTCTCAATCATAGCATGCATGAATTATTTAAACAGTTAATCTCTGAAGGCTCCTGCCATGATCATCACAATTTTTGGGGAGCTCTCTGTTCAAACCCTTTTTGGACTAAATGAACTGTCCATAGAACTCAAGCTGTGCTTGGTAGTATACCTGTTAATTTTTCTTAAATGTCAAGAGGAGCTTTCCTGGAAGCTTGTGTTCTTTCAGCATCTGTCAAAAGATTAGACTGCTATCAGCTTAGATTTTTATCACTGAAGTTGATTATGTTGTGAAAATTTCAGCATCTGACTGCATGCTGTTTGTTAATAATTTGTACCAATTAAATATTATGTGCTTAGATGGTGAATTTCAGCAAATAATACACTTCTTGTGGATGTTCCAGGCAAGCAGAATTTATACAAACTTGTAATGGGGAATTTCTGGTGAATATGGACATTTGCAGTGGGAGAAGATGCATCTTTCTCTCGCTGCCTTTCAAGTATCTTTGTTTGCATTTCTATTTTTGGAAGTATAAAATTGCTTGGGAATATACTTATGTATTGCAGCATTAGGTGATAAATCTGATCCAAATACTGCTCATTCATTCAAAGGATGACAACTACAATAAACATTATTCATTCAAGCAGTCCATTCTAGCAAATGCTACTGAATATTTCAGAATCTACTCCACTACAGTAAAATGAAGCACAATATTTTCAACTACTGTAATTGTTCTCCCTGGGGTTTTTTTGGGTTTTTTTTGCTTTGTTTTTTTTTTTTTTTTTTTTTTTTT
>VXBC01009354.1:397591-410393 GCA_013399945.1 Ploceus nigricollis
GGTGGGCGTGAAAACAGCAGTCTGTCGATCTTATTCCAGTTGGCAAAAGACAATTTCTCTTAGTGAATTTTTACATATTTGATGCTATGCCAGGATAGGATAAGCCATATCTCTCACCAACAACAAAAGATAAGAATTTTAAAGTTCAAGAAGCATATTAAGAAATATAATATGAACATTAACAACTCACTGTGGGCCATATTTTTATAGGTGCATGTGTTATGTTCTGAATATACAAATTTTGCATTTGCTTTCATGTCAGTGCCGTAAAACAGAAGCAAAGCAACTGGTTGGAATTAACCAATATTAACCACAGCATAACTAAGACAATTTAGAACAAATCTTGTGAAAAAAAAAAAACTAAATAGCTTTTGTTTTTTCATTTTACCCTAATAATTTCATTATTACCCTTGTTGTAACACATCTTATAGATATATGATAAAAATGCTGAAACCCTCTCTTTTATCTGGTGTCAGAGATTCCAATGGAAATAGAATCAGGTTTTTATCTCTGAGTCAATCAAGGGAGAATTTAGCAGTATGTATATTCTTACTCACTCTTTCCTTTCCCCACTGAGTTCTTTTTTTCTTTCAGACATGCGAAGAACAATGTTGGGTTTTTTTTCTCATAAAGGCAAGGGAGAATAGGAGAAGGTGTGAGTGATGGTCTTTGTAGTTTAGGGAAATTCTGGAGCACTGACAGTATTAATGACTCCAAATCAGCAAGAGCTCAGTGTCAGCTATAAATAATTAAAGCCACAGGGCATCATTAGATCACTGGGTCTGACTTCTGAGTAACACAGGCACTACACTTGAGAGACTTGAGAGGGGGGCCAGCGCAAACCTCATGAAGTTCAGCAAGGCCAAGTGCAAAGTCCTGCATGTGGCTGAGGATAATCCCAAGCACAAGGACAGGCTGGGAAGAGGATGGATTGAGAAGCAACCTTGAGGAGAAAGACTTGAGGTGTTGCTTAATGAGAAGCTCAACATGATCCATCACTGCACTCACAGCCCAGAAAGCCAGCTGTGGCTGGCCTGCATTAAAAGCAGCTTAGGATGACCCTGCTTGAGAAGGGAGGCTGAACCAGATAACCCACTGTGGTCCCTTCCAACCCTACCCATTCTGTGATTCCATTATTTCCCTCTGGATTGTAGAGCTGCTATTCAGCTAAACCGAAGTTTCATCAGGCCTTTGAAAGATACTTTAAAAGATTAAGACAGTGCTACCTCTCTCTTTGAAAGTTTTGTCCTGTATCTTCAACTTAAAACTTTACATATTTACACAATTTCTGCTGGGTTTTTACATTTTTACTTCTTTCTGTCCTTTTTGCCCTGCAATGCTTCAATGCACCAAGCAAAGATTTACCCCTTCTGTGATAGGAACTAGGGAACAACTGCTTGGGCAGGGTGTGGCACTAGATGATCTCCAGGTCCAGGTACCTTTGAAACTTGGGCATCTTCTTTTTTTGTGAAGTACTTCCATGTGGTAGGACTGGAAAAGGTTTTATGGAGCACAAAGTGAAACTCTCCCAGCTCAGCCACAGTCATACAGATCCACAATCTCATCTCTGAGTCTTTCTTATGACTCATGTGAATGTTTTTGGAGAGAGTCCAAACGATAAACTTAGAATGGTGAGACACTTACATGGTCAGATGGAGATTATTTGCCACTGTACTTGACATTCATCTGCGAGGGAAAAGCTCACCCATGACTGCTGTTTGCTGAGCACACTGCCGTGGGACAGGCAGGGGTAGCACCAGTTCTGCAAATAACTGAGAATGTGAAGCCACTTTTCATATGCTATGCAGAAGTGAATTCTTGGCTTTCTAAATGCAACTTTTGACTGTTTGCAAGCTCACAGGACTAGGTGAGATTTTGCCATATGAGATGTTCTCAAACAATAATACTGACCTACAATTTCCTTTTTCCATATGAGACACATAAGAGAAGTTCAAAAGGTCAGTAGCAATATTTTTTCAATTAAAGTGTACATAAGGTCAGAGCAAAGGAGAAATGAAGGAACACTGAAGGGAAAAAAGGAGTTAACATTTCATCTTTGGTTGAGCTGTGGAATTTCTCTCTCCATCCAAAAAATACAGGACAAAATGGAAATAGGCAATAAAAATATAAACTAGTCTAAATTAAAATAAATAAAATTTCTGTCATCCTTCTTTTTGCACAATATGACACAAGAGAATTCATATTTCTGTCTTAAGAGTCACAGATGTTTCTAATTCTCAGCAGGTTATTACTCACACAGTAAATTAGTCAGCAAATACAAATGTGCAGAATATGGTGGAGCATTATTTGCTACTTACTCATGGTAGCTCGCTTCATAAACGTCACTTTGTTTCTGAGCTTATTCTTTCGACTCATTTGTCAAAAAGAATTTAAAAAATGACTAAAATTGAAGTTATAAATACAAAGAAAAAAGTAGTTTTTTAATAGAAATTAGCTTGGCATACATGCGGTTTTCAAAACCAACTGTATCCAAAATTGGTGGGCAAAGATACATCTTTCCACAGAAGAGCTGAGCAGGAAAGCACTATCAGAGTTACAACTCACTGGTGTTTGACCTATGTGGCACCCATATACTGTAGAATTCATCCCTCTTAGCTATGTATTAATTATATAGATCTATAAACATATAGATCTGAGATCCTTGATACCCAGTGGAGTGAAATTGGCACACTCAGAGGCACAAATGTCCAGAGTAGTTCTGGAGACACACATTTGAGTTCAAAGGTTCACCCCTGAGCACTACAGGCTTTCCTCCTTGTCTCGTGTGGGAGCTTAAAGTGACCAGATTAGATACCTCAGATGATTCTCAGCCAAAACAGTGTCACTCCTGTTTTCCTTCAGAATTTCTAGGATAGAAATTCCAGGATAAAACTAGCGTTTGCCTCCTATTATGCAATCTGACTGGAATAATGAAATAAAGCATTTGAGAGATGGCAAGATGTAATTTAATTACTAATTACACAACTGCATGCATCTCAAGAGACGGAATGAATTCCCATGAATTTACTTACTTTAATTTTGTAAGAACATAGATTTTTTTATAGGATGATAATATACTAGCTCCTGGGATGAAATTTTATTGTTAATTTTCAATTCATTCTCATGGACCAGAAAAACCCTACAGACTGCCTTTGCAGAACTGTTATCCAACTGGTGTTACAACACAGCATAGCATAACAATGTGACATGACATAACATAACCTAACATAACACAACACAACACACATAACATAACATAACATATAACATAACATAACATAACATAACATAACATAACATAACATAACATAACCCAACTCTTAGTGCCTTTCAGCCTATGCAACTCATAGTTTATTTGACCTGAAATTCTGGACTCTGAGGGAAAAAAATTAATTGCAGTTGGAAGCCCAGGTAATAGCCTACTTGAAGTGTGATAAGCTGGGACCAGAGTAACAAATCCCCTTTGAATCTGAAATCTGCCTTGGAAGCTGAAGGATAGACTATCACATTCTGTAGCACCCCAGGTACGTAACAGAAAAAATAAGTGTGTGTATTAATTCAGACATATAACAAAGGTAGGAAAATTATTAAGAAAAAAACCCCCCTTACAAAGTATGTCCATTCCAAGCAGTTTGAAGCTTCTCAGAGTACCTAAAATGCTTATCAAAAACCACCTCCACAATATATGAAAATTGTCTGCCTGTTGTGATTGTCCCACTTAAAATATTTCTTTAATCAAAGAACACTGCAAGTAAGTCTAACAGAATGAGTGAAGAGAGCTGTATGATTCTTAAACTTTCTGCTGATCACAAAAATCCCATATATTCTTTGATGTACATCTTTCTTGGGAGAAAGTCAAGCTGCAGATACCTGAACCATGACTCATGGACTTTGGCTTGCTAGTTTGAAAGCTTTTGGGGATGGCAAAATAGACCCTGAGAACTGAAGGGCTAAACACAAAACTGCATTTGGGCCACTGCCAGTACTTGTCATGGAAGCTTTTATTAAAAGACCAGGCCCACACATCTCACCAGAAGACAGAAAAAATCACCTTTATCCAGCTGATCTAAGTTATTTCAAGTGGTTTTTTAAATTAAATGAGGGAAGGGAAAATGGGAACCATGAGCACATAACCAATGCTTGGGTAACTCTTCGGTATGCACACAGTTGCCAAAGTGATAAATCTGGGTACAAGCAGTTGAGCAGTCAGCAGCTGAGACGAAGACAGCCTGTCCTCTAATATAAAAGCTCCACTGGATACATTAACTACTGTGCAGAAGAAAGCAGTGATTTTTAGTACTCCTAAACCAATCTTCACCAGATTTCCTTGGGCTCTCAGGTACTTGCTGTACATCAAGCCTCCTGCAGATTCTGCTTCTTTCAGTTCAAAGGATTAAGAAGTCCACAGTGGTCACAGGGTTTTCATTCTTGTCAACTCTTAAAAAATTTCCAGTTCTTTCTCTGGGTCTAGTAATGGTCTTTTGACCCTAATAGCTGCTTTTTCTGCTTTACCTGCACTCATCTTGTGTTAAATTTTCACTAGCAAATACCACTTCCTTATATGCCATCTTTGCAGATAGTAATTATTCCTTGTGCCAACTACAGTTAAACAATTACGAAACTTTCTTGCAGCAGTGACAGAAATATTAGGTGGAGAACTAATGTTCATCAGTAGTGAAACCTGAGCTCTGTTTAGTGTGCTCTTCTGGGGGACAGGCAATTTCTCCAGACTCCAGGTAATGAGAAGACTCCTTGAGGTCATTTGAGCCTGTATCTGCAGTATAGACATGACCAGTAGGAAATCAAGAAAGTTACTCTAGTGATTGACAACCTGTGCTGTGTCTGACTTTTCTCTCAATCACCAGTAAGCCTGGCTCTGAATTTGCAGTGAGCTCCTGAGAGTGGAAAATCCCCATGAAATTCAGTGGTCAGTGCACCCCACATAGTTTTAATCAGTCTTTGCCTCCTTCCACAGTCAGTGGAGACACATTCAGAGGGCAATTTCTCACAAACTTAAATAAGGAAACTTCTCCTTGCAGGCATCAGCTCTCTCCACTGATTACAAAAACGCTCTGAGCAACATAACAAGAGGTCAACGAATTCTTAGATGGCTGAAATTAAGTATTAATATTACATATTATCAGTGGAGATAAGAGATAAGAGATTGTTCTTCATACTATGTAAATAAACACAGCAACAGGTTCTGCTAGAAAAAGTGTACAATTTCAAGGACATGAGTGAAGTAGTGAGTAATACAAATGGGTCTGGGTTGATACCAGAAAAATGGTTTGTGATTATGAAAATCCTGGGCTAGTGTCTTTCTAAGGCTATGCACTATTTTAACTACATGCAACACTGAAGATAATTTTTCTTAGGAAGTTTAAACACTTAATCTATTTGACATTCACATCAAACACATTTCAATGGCCAGATGCTTGCTAATACACATTTTGGGGAGCATGCAGGTCTGAAAGTATAGAACTTTAAAGCAACTACATTCTGTGATACATCCTGGCTTTGCAATTTTTGCACAAGAGGGGAAAAATCTAATCTCACCAGGACATCCACTCATGCATTCCTGTTGCCTCTCTAGCACCCCTCAGACCGCAAATATGATTTAGAAACCAACTAGAAAAGCTGACCAGTATACTGGAGATATTTTGAAAGAATTCTTCTTTGGTATATCTAGAAATTAATTATTATTTCTTTGTCAATTTATGATAATTTATTCAGAAGAATCAGACATCTCTGTGTAGCAAAAGGGGATAGGTATTACTGGTTTTAAAAACTAAAGAATTCAGAGTTAGGCCAGAATATGAGAAACACAGCTGATTCCAATATAATTAGCTACAAAGGAGAGTTAATTACTATGTTATTAAAATATTATTTCCATTATTCTATGTTTCAAAAAGGAAATGACAAAGGATACAGCACAGTATTGCTGTATTTCGTAAATACATTCAGAAATTTTAAAGTATTAAAATTGAGATGGCTTTGTTTAAAATTCCATTCACTGTTACAAGTGCTATTTTCAAAGAGGAATATTCATGGCTCACATAACAGAAATAACAGACAGACACTTAAATTTGGAATGGCATTTTGAAAATAATTACCCAAAGTTTCTTATGGATCTAGAATGTGGAACATCGATGCCTTAACCCAAAGTTTGACACAGAAAATACCTATTTTTCTTGAGCACAGTAAAAAGCTTCATTCTGAAATGTGCACTCATTTTTTTTCACATGTTCATATACTTTTGAAAATAAGTCTCTGTTTTGAAGGTAAGAGATAGAGTTTTCATTCATAAAATTATTAATGCTAAATATAATGTCTAAGCTTTCTGGAACTTACACATACAGATTAAGGTTTCCTCACATCAATTCTCTTGTGGTCAGCATAAGGATTGACAAAAAGAAAACAAATTAAAAACCAGCCTCTGATAAAATAATAAATCAAATATAGTCTAAGGAGGAATAAATATTGGATATGCTTTTGCAGGGAAGACACAAAATAGAGGAGGAAAACAGCAGAAATAAAATACAAGTCCTAATTTTAGTAGTTGACATATGGCATTGTTATAGCAGTTCTTCAAGTTCTGTTTAACAAAGGGTAAATTCACACAATCACAAGTCTTGAGTTATTACATATTCACAACATATCATTTCTCATCTGATATGGATGCTCTCCTGACGCTGAAAATGTCATCACCTACACAAAGCAGCACAACTCAGTCATATGGAGCCCTGTGAGCAAACCTTAAGTGTGCATGCTCCTAGGAAGAATTGTTAACTTTTTTTTTGCTTTCTAAATTTTTATAAAGTATCAGTCATAGTGTTGTGCTTATGTCTGTACAAAGTAACCAGGAGCACACCATGAAGTGAGATCCATCTGATCTAATGGTTGTGTGTCCACCTAAATTACGTGTTAGGCTCTTGTTACAGGCAATGGAGGGAAAAGAGTGCTTCTGAACTGTCATTCCTTTCCTTCTCAAGTAGCTGTGTAAACAAGGCAGGTACATCCCACCCCAGCAGGGCCCTGTTTCATATCACTAACTATAAAGAGACGTGAGGGTGACTGGCTTAGAGAAGATGTTGTCACTGTGGACATTCTCCAATTAGCCCATCTTTGATGCCAAAACTACAGCAAGCACTAACAAATGCAGGAAAAGAAACAACTCATGAACCTAAAAGGGTGTTTTGGAAACAAGATTTGTAAAATTGAAGTAATAAAGATCCACTGATAATGGTGATGACGATAGTTAGTTTTATGAGCCTGGACCTTCCCAAGCATTTAAATGCCTGGGAAGATCCAGGCTCATAAAAATAACCATTGTTGTTGACACTCAAGATAAAAATTGGAGTTTAAAGCAAGATGATCAGAGATTCCCCACCAAGGGTACTATCTTGAAAAGACAGTCTGAAATATCCTCACACTAAATGGCTGGGATGCATTTGAACTCCAGCTCTCTCTGGAGTGCAGGTACTTGACTGAGACCTTGGACAAAAGTGATTTTGTCTGTCCACTTGGGATCAGACCTCTGCACCTCAGTTAAATCCTTGTTTACACATCTCTTTCAGCCAAGTTCACTTGCCTCTTTGACATATTGATGGCAAGAATGCTGCACTTTTGCCTACTTATGTGTTTTAAGACACTGCTGGAAATGTTTGCAAGGAAGGTGAGACACAACCATTTGTGTTCAGATGGATACTTCACAACAGAGAAGAAGAGACAAAAAGAGCAAAACCCCTCACTTGACAGAGATTGTTCCTATACTGCTTCTGCTTCCCATTGCAGACCTATTATGTTAAAAAAATAATGCAAGGAAAAGAGAATTAAAACTGTTGGGGGGGAAAATTGAAGCTCAAACTGTAGATGTCATAACTGAGAGTGGAATATCTGTGACTTTATGCATTAAATATCAATAGAAAATGATAAATGCCTTCTGGAAAATTAAGTGACCTTAGAGGTAAAGTCACGAGTTGTCTATCTAATAGTTGCATTAACACTGCAGTGATATTTCATACTTTTACAGGAATAGACTTTATAGTCATGTAGCTCTTAGAATAATATTTATTCTATATCTGCTTTACTTTTATTGAATAGATTTTTTTCGTAGAACAAGCAGGAGAGCAATATGATAAGATCTAGATAAATCAACCAGAAATAGCTACATATTTTAACAGCAATGGAGAAAATTCCAGATTCTTATATTTTATGCCTCATCCTTGTTAAGCTGCAGATTTCATTTACTCTCCATGAAATGTTTTTTTTTTGATCTACAGACATTGACTGGATCAACCCAAGCATAGAAATTACGCTTTTAATTGGAAGTTCAGTGGGAAGAGATATAGGCATATAGTTACTTAGATGACTTTTTACATTGTGCTTGTGTTTTTTTAAGATGTCTTTCTCCAAAAACTTCCAGTTTCAGTGTTTTTGGTGTAGCTACCCAAATGTTGCTTTCTGAAAGGTCTTCGCATGAGATTCCACTGTAATTTTTTACAGAGGGGAGAAAGTGTCACATATTTGCTGCAATATGCTTATGGTCTAATCTGGGATGGGAGAGTTAGGGGTGGCATGAACTAAATCATTGCATGTAAACACTTGAGACTAGATTAAAAAAAAGCAACCAAGACCTGGTGAATTAAACCTGGGCTGTTGTGGCTTTATATACTCCAGGTTCAGTGTGGGATGGTGGGTCTAGTTATGTTTGTTGATGTATATTTTCAAAGTTTTTGTATATAAGTAAATGCATGTGGTTTTGGTATTGATTTTGGAATGGGCCTCTGCACTGAGAGTTATAAATGCATGAAATGATAATGAGGATTGATATATCTCACACTGTTGGCAGTACTGCTGTTCCCATACCTGTGCCATACCACTTGCTGAAGCTTCACTATGCACTGCACCTCTCCCTCTCTCTTCTCCCCATGCCCACGTCTCCAGGTGGTGCTGCCTCCATCAGGACTTTGCTTACAAAGGTAAAGAAGAGTTTGTACTCATCCTCACTCCCTTCTTTGGTCACAGCATTCCTCTTTCTTTCAAACAAAGCACCAGCAAGGAACAGCTGTGCATACAGAACCCCAGAAAAAGTCAGTATTGGGGATGGCATTCTCAGAGCAAGAAGGACTTTCACTGGGAAGCAGCCTCCTGGGAACAGATCCCAAAAACATTTTGTGATCAGACTGCATAGTATAGAAAAAGCAAAGAGAAGAGACCTTGGGTCCTCACCTGTGAATCTCTGTACTCACACTGATCCTCCATCCAAGGTGAAATAATATTTTGACCTCAGGATGCTTTTCTTCCAAGTGTGTCTCACAAATGCTTTTGGCAGGACTGCCCATCATGATTATTTAGCATGTCATCCCAATCTTAGATACCACAGGGAATGCATGAAATCTCAGGAGCTTACTGTGAATATCTGCCTTCTAATCACACCTGGGAAACTGAATAGCAAAGAGTTCTCCTAACTATGTCTTTGACTGACTGGCTCAACTCAATTTATCAGGATAGTGAAGCAGAGCTATTGGATGGAAAGCCTAAACATCACTAGTTCCTTGACTGTCTGCTACAGGTTTTTATGTTAAACAAGGATTTAGTATGGTGGTTTTTGCAGCAAAGAAATATCACTGACCCTCAAAATGAATCTGTCACAGACACCTGTGCATGTTGCCAAAGAAGTGCTTGCAATTGTACCTTTTTCTTCTGCCAACTTATTGAGTATATAAATGCATAAATATATACATAGACATGACACTAGTCTGTCTTTTTAAAGACAGCAACAGTTCTATTAGTTTATATGATATACTCAAGGGTATAACAGATATCAAATGAAACTGTTACAAGTAGCTTCCAGTTGGAGAGGACTGAGCAGAATTATGATTACCTCTTTTGTTTTAGGAGGGATCCTTTTCAATTATTTACAGCACAGATTGGCACTTATTTACATTGCAATGACAATCCACTGTGAGCTCCTTTTTAATATATTTATTATAGCTCTGGGCTTGGTTTTCTCCATTACTGCTTTTCTAAACAGTAATTTCCAGTTTTCTATCTCTGCCAATTATTTTTTTCTCCATAAATATGCTACTTTACATTTATCTATTTTAAGTCTCATTTATTTTTATCTTCCTCTGCTGGTTTGCCAACTACTCTGCAGCACTGCTATATGCTCTTTTGGATGGACATTAGCAATTCACAGCCATTATCATTAAACAAACTCCTTGTATCTTTCACCTTTTTTATTTTCTCTTCTGTTTATTTCCATTGTATGATTTGTTTGGATTATAATTCCTCATCACATTCATAATGACTAAGTATTTAACTGCTGTTTCACCACCAAGATCAACCGAGGCCAGCATTCTAATACATCTGAAAGTCACTGATAAGGGCCCTGAAACAGACATGGGATGCCAAGCTGGATTTGGATCTTTAGCTTCTCAAAGTGTAATGTTGTACAGAACTGATGTTTGATTGCAGTCCTTACTTTTTGAGGCTGATTAAACATCTGACTCAAAACGAAAAATAAAACCTTGCTTTAAAAAAGTTTCTGTGAATTTCAAGGCAAATTTATTATTATCTATTTATGTCTCCTTATTTTGAGATTTCAGGCACAGAACTGTTGGGAAAACTGGTTTTGACCCAAAAGAAAAAAAGATTTAGCATTGATCAATTTAGATTTTGTTACAGTCTGATTTTCAGGCTGTAGTTCAGAAAGGGGAGGAATTATCATGCCTCATGTTACAGATTGCATACAAATTGGAAGAACACAACCATCATGAGGTACATGACATGTTGCCAATTCAGAATGGTGTCGGTCACACAGTTCTCCCTATTCATTAATGTGTTGATTTTAGACCTGTCAAAACATTAAATTGTTATTAAGGAAATGTCAGAGATATTAAATAAATGGTTCATCACCAGACTTCTGCTTTGTGATTTTCTCTTCATTCCAGGATGTATGTACTACTATCAGATTCATGGGTTTGGCTATTAACAATTTGGAAAAACTACAATAGGAAATAGAAAATAAAATTGCAAATGTTAAAAGCAGCTTTTATTCTATTTCTCAGAATCTGTCAAGTTTTTCTGTCTGTTTGTAAGACTTTTCTTGGTTAAAGCCATCGTCCTGGTGCCAATTAATTTCTTCAACAAGTGAACACAAATAAAATGCCAAATTTCAGGAAAAAAAATGTGCCTGGGTACAATAAGGAAAAACTCCCAGAAGGGTTTCTGGAAAGGACTGACCAAAGGCCCATGAATTGGAAAATGTATTTTGAGGAAAGTTTCATGCAGATATTGAGGAGAGGGGCTCTTTTGCCACAGCTGCTGGAGAGCTCACAGCTGTCTGTCAGACCATTATACAGGGAATATGCTGGTGCTGAATGTGTTTCCTTATGCTTGGGCCATTGACAACCTACTGGAAAGTTTCAGAAATCCCCGTGTGCCTGAAGGAGGAAAGAGAAGACACAGGGTACTGTCATCTCTCCTGATCCCTGCCTGGGCTTGCAGCAGGTGAAGAAAGCAGAAAAAGCATAGGGGGACAGTGGTGTCTGAGGCAAAAAATGCAGCATGGGTTTCTCCACCAGGCAAAGCTTCTTTGCCATTGCACTTCCTCCCGCTTCTCTTCTCTGCCTCTGCTCAGGTGGCTCTTTGCTCTGCTCCTACTTGAGTGACTCCGTTTCCTGTGGCCAGGCAAAGGGGCCATTGCGGGGGTCCATGAGGTGCCCTAAGTGCTGTCAAGAGGACTCAGGAGCCCCTCGGCTAATGGGTTCAGGTCTTGTCATCCCCTAAGCAAGAGCCTTACAAAGCAGTCACTTGGTAACTGCTCATATAGCTAAGTGGAAAAGAAATATTTGGCAACACAGGCAAACAAGGGAAAAAAAAATCTGATGACCTGGAGCTGAAAGCAGACATATCCAGAAAGCAAGTACAAAAAACTTCAGAGGCTAATTATCCACAGACTCAGATGACAACAGTTCCATTGAACTGGATTATTCATACTATATTTAAATACAGATTTAGATTAATCCTTCACAGAGAAATGGTCTGCTCTGATTCCATAATTTTATTTGTGGAGTCCAGGGAATTAATCTGGCCTTACTACATTATTGTGAGTTTGATAGCTTAAATTTATTTGTGGTTTTTTTCTACCCCTCAGGTACTTGGTCTCAAGGTCTTCCAGCAATTTCTTGCAATTAGACCTAGACTTTACTACCCTGTACACATAAATGCCATCAAAAAATTCTGTCACCCAGCTTTGCACATCTTTGAAAAGCTCATAAAACAAGTTAGAATAGAATAGTCAGTGACACAATTTGAGGAGCTTGAACACACTTTTCCTCTCCCTGTTGAAAAAAGAGTGTGGGCACAGTTCACTTATTTAAATAAGAGTTTTTCTCCTTTCTGATGGGAATTTAATCTTTGTTTAGAGGTAGGGGAAGGTCTGTTATGCTGTTATGCATCAGGCTTGTCAGGAAGTGATCTCTGTTTATGATAGAACAGTGGGGGATAGAGCCTCCAGTCAGGACCGTCATTGCCCCGTTGCTGCCTGTGCCTCCCTTCTGGGAAGTGAGAGTGAGCCGCTTTGCCCTGGCCATGACATGAGATGGGATGGAATAGTGAGATATCTTTGCCATGCCCACACAGCTCCATGCTCTACCCTCTCATGGCCACTGCAAAAAATTAACCTTGTCCTTGGGTGAGACTAGGACACAGGGATACCATTTCCCCAAGGCTGCAGGACTTATTAGTGTTTGTCTGGACTCTTGCAGGAGGCAGAGGAATTGCACTAGACCAGAGC
>VXBC01009354.1:417136-477038 GCA_013399945.1 Ploceus nigricollis
GAGGAGAGGAGAGGAGAGGAGAGGAGAGGAGAGGAGAATTCACTCCATCGAGGAAATGGCATGACTATTTTTTAAAATCTTTTAGGAGCACTACTTAAACAAGGAGCGTTACTGTTTTGGAAAGAAAGGGATGTAGCTCCTATTGTGTTTATTCCAGAGGACTGTAAAAATAAGTGCTGTGGTCTTCTCACATTATGAAAAAGGGGGAAACAAAAGTAGAAAACATCCCTGCTGAAGCAGGCTGAGAAACAGTTACCCTGGAGCTGGAAAAAAGGCCAACCATTTGACAAGCAGGCTTTAATGGGATAAATGAAAACAGCAAGTTGCCTCTGGTGAGTCACACTGAACCAGCATTTATGCAGCAACATCCATTGTCTGTTTCATACAAATTTCTGTAGCAATTATGTCCATACGCCCTGTTATGCTGGTAACAATGCTGGACACATGCCCATTTGTGAACAGAGGCCAGACTCTGTCAAAGGACTGTTGGATAGTCTGTGAGGGAAGTATGAAAACCCATTCCAGCTAGGATTCATATTCATATGACTCTGCCAGCTTGAAATGATTCTTCAGATTGTGCCAAGTACAGCATGAAATGCAAGTCAGAAAGGGAGGGTAGCTTACCTCTCGCTGCTGACCATGTGGATGTGAGAATCTTGAGGCTTTGGGGGTATGCATGATGGTTTCTTTGGCAAGCATTTTCCTTATTTGAGAGTATACGCACAGCACATGGACATACTCTGTTATCCATTGAGAATATCTTCCTGGAAAGTGGGATGGTCAGTTATTCAATGAGAGGGAAGACTCTCTATGCAGGGATTTGAGAAATACACATAGTTCAACCCAAAAGGACAATATATCATTATGTTGTGGCAATAAGATCTTTCCTGCCATTTCAGTAACACCAGTCAAAAAAGCAAGACTTCAATGGCATGAATTAAGAATAAAGACAAGAGGGGTGCTGCTGCATATCCAAACACAAGGTTCTCGGCATATTTCTCCTAGTGTTTCTGTGATAGACAGACGATATATTAGTGAGATATTTAACATACTGCATTGTAGCCTACTGTGTCTATATTTTCAGCAATTACTTTAATATGGGCAGATGTTTGGCAGGAACACTTCTGTATGACTGTATAGTTCAGGGTAGTCTTGATAGAAGGAAAAACTTTTGTGACAACATTTAGCAGATTGATGATAGAACTCCCAAGTGACAGTAGAAAAAGGAAAGAAACTGTGAAGTTGTTTCCCTGAGGTTTCATATGTACTTCATGCTGTATAATATGTAACACTTCACCCTACTTGAGTGGTCCTCATGCAGAAGAGCTCATTACAAGTTCATTACAAGTAACATCAAAAGCACAAGACTGTGTGTATTCTCCAGATTAAAAGTATTTCCTGTTCAACATCACCTTGTTTTCCTATTAGCTATTGTCTTTTGATCCTTACTCTGTGTAGAAATGGCTTGATATCATCTAGAACTTAACGGGAAAATGAGTTGGGGCACTTCATTGCTGTATTACATAAAACTGACCATGACATTTCAAGGCCACTGTGCTTTATACGGCTTTATATAGGTACCTTTGGGTATGAACCTGCTGCATGTTATGGTGAAATCTAGAAATATCTGACAGTTTGAACTGGAGAGAGCCTAGAGCTCCCTGTAAAGTGAGTGATCTCATGTACCACTCCATATTATCAGAGCAAGAAGTCTTTTTGTACTTGTTCTAGTGCAGCAGCCTGCACAGTGATACCAAAGAGCACAATGTGCTTGATAAATATAGCAGATACTGTAGACATATTTGTGTTGGTGTTTTCCCTTACCTCTTGGAGGAACAGAGACACACATTCAGCTCTGTTCCTTGTAACTGCACTACTGCTTACACATCTTTCTTATGCTATTGTTCTGTGTTCCTCAGTGTGGCATCCATGTTTCTGCTGTTTAAGAGATAGCAGAGAATTAATCTTCCAGAATTGTAAATGTTTATGTCTGGGCAACTTTCTTTGACTCCCTTTATGGTTGGTGAAAAATAAGTTAACTCTTTTTGAGTATGGTTTATATGATTGCAATTTCAGATGTCTTCTTTAAAATAAATTGAGCTTATCAGAAGTATCTGTGCCTCTCCATCAACTATAAAGAGAATTTAGATTACTAACTCCAGTGACAGAGTCTGCAATATTTATAGCTAGATTTGGACAGATTAACTTTGCTTTGTGTTGTAATTTTTTTCCACTGATATTTGATTTGGCTGGGCTCTTGCACTGTAGAAATAGTGATTTATTTTTGCTGGATAGCCACCTGCAGTAAAAGTAACTCAAGCAGCACATTACTTGGAGGAGTTCTTTCTTTTTTTGTTCTCGTGGATCTCTTCTCATGGAAAGAGTTATGGGGTTTCTTTTTTTAACATGAGAGTGCTGAAGTGACAGTGATACCTCTGGGTGTATAGAATAGGGAGCAAAATGTGAAAATACAGGTTACCTCCTAGAACTATTTGTATATTGGATAGTCAACATTTTTAAACCTGCAGGCCCCTCTTTCTGTCTAGAGCGCACTGCTGTCTACCTGCCACATGGCAGGGATGGGAGAAATGCAGTCCCAGTTGCCTACGCAGAACTGCAGCTGGCAGCAATGTCCTGTCCTGAATGATGACATGAAAAGTCTGACAGCACCTCATAGATGACCCACGTGCCTACTGCCTGTAGTTTGAATTCTTCTTAGCTTTTGTATTTCTGGGAGTGCTGTCTCTAAGTGCAGCTCTAAGTTGCATTCCAGTACCATACATAGGTGCAGTGTAGATGAGTCCATGCTGGGAATTCAGCTCTCCTTAGGGTATAGCCTACATCAGCCTCTTGGCTCAGGAGTTGCCTTTCACTGCCTCGTCTGAGATGCAGTGCCATGTGATGAGGTCCTACTGCCAAAAGCCCTCTGCCCTGTTATTTCCAATAGCTCTGGAGTGAACCATGTGTATCAACTTCCTAGAATCAGCTGCATAGCAGATGGTACTGAGATTTAATTTGCACAGAGCTAAGTGTTTCTGTTTTGGTAGGTTTCTCCATAGATGTGTGAAGATAATACTTTGTACTGAAATTATCTTTGTATGATCATCAGTTTCAATCTGGCTGTGTTTCACACATGCAGAACTAATGAGTTCAGTGCCTCTATTAAGCAAATGTATGTACACACATAACATAGATAAAGTGGCAGCCTTTGAGCCAAATGTGCTCAGTAGAAATGTTCTCACTAACTCAAGGCCTTAACCTTCTGCTAAGCATTCTGTAGTCACCTATCCTCACTGTCTCCCACTTGTGAATGGCTGGTTTTGTATGTGGCCAAAGGGGAAGACATGTACAACAACTTTGTAGAGTTGAAGAGTGTAAATGTATATGTCTTGTACATTTTTTTGCCTTTTTGGATATAACTGCACATTGTATGTAAAACATAAGCAGATAAAGGTGATCTTATTTGTGTATGCAACATATAAAAAGAGGATAAAATATCTATTTGATGTCCACCAATTGCTGAAATGACTTTGGAAAATATAGTACACCCTGCATTACAGTAAGGAGTAGAAATTTAATTAAATTCTTGTTAGAGGAGTTGTTTGCTTGTTTGTTTTTTCATACACTGAAGTATCTTCACACAGTATAGATTCAATGAACTGCACCTAGATCTTCTGTAACAGTGAACCTGTTACTCAATCATGCATTTTCATGTTCAAGATTAATATTTTGCCTGTTTGAAGCCTGGATTTGTGTAGAGATGTAGTTTGTACATTGCCCACTAAAAGCCACTAGGGTTTTACCTTCTTGCAACATAACGTGGAAATAGTACAATTTACCAGTTTGCAAGGGGAAAATAAGATAGGGATGGCATCAGAAGCTTATTTTAGGAAGCTGCATAATAAACATTACTTTTTAATTTGACAAAACTGGAGCAGCAATATACATTAAAAAATTCAATGTCATAAACAGCATGTTCAAACTGGGACTTTGCAGTCATAAAAAATCTGTTTCTCAAGATGGCATTGAGAGGTTTCACTAGCAAAGCATGATGTGATTCCCTACATGTCTTATGTACTATATACAAAGACAAATTTTTCAGAGAATGAACAATAACAGCAATGCCAAAGCAGATATTTTATATGTTGCTTTTAGTTATGTCATTGTTCACTGTGTATCTAGTTGAATATTTATGGAAGAGGTAACTAGAGAAAAAATCCTTTTGTAGAATCACAGAAATGTTTATTAGAATGTGGGGTTTTTTTTAAGGTTGTGTAGTTAAACCTTATGCTAGAAGGGGACCACCACCAGCGCTAGGCCAGGATCTATCCAGCCAGATGTGTAAAGCCTCTTTGGCAGAAGCCCCCTGAGCCCTTTCTTGCAGTACTGTAATGTGGAAAAGCTGTTCCTCATCTCCAACCTAAGCGTCCCAGGGTGAAACACCTGTCCCCTGCTACCTTACAGCAATGCTGAGAGGAGATTGAGAGTTTGGCTTTAATGTCTTTGATTCTGTGTTTCAAGTAGTTGCAGTTTGCAAGTAGAACATCCCTTAGCCTCAGCTCCAAATCAACTCTGTTCCTCAGCTTCTCACAGTTCATCTGCTCCAGGCCTTTGATCATCTTAGCAGCTGTCTAATAGGTTCCCTCTGGTTTTTCAGCATCCGCCTTGACCTTGTGGGTAGGGAGGACATGCCAAAACCTGTTATTACTGTCCTGTAGTAACCAGAGCTGAGCATGGGGCAGTAATGAATTCCTTTGATCTGCCAGACACAGCCATAACATAACCCATTACAGAGTTGTGTGAACTGTGCTCATTACTCATTCAGCCTGGCCATTGCAGCACTTCTCACTGGCTCCCTGTGCTGCTCTGCTGGCTCATTACCAGCCTGCATTGATGTGTGGCATCTGTCTGCTCTCCTACAGAGTGTTATGCTTTTTCTTATTGCACTCCAGTTTAGCCCTCAGCAGAAGTGCCAGGAGTGGACAATGGCATGATTTATAGTTCACTGGATGTGGAGCTATTCAGTTGTCGACGGCGCAGTCAATGTGTAGTAATGACAGCATGCATATGGTATTAATCCTATGAGTCCTTGGCTGATTCTTAGATAGATTCCCTGTATAATCAGTTAAGAAGCATTGCAACTTTCATTTACACTTCAACTAGCAGGGAAACAGGGGAGTCGATGGGAATTTTGCATTTAACTTTTATAGTTGTCATTGCTTTGAGTGGACAGTTCTATCAAAAAATAATGGTCAAAGCATTTGAACTGATTCTACCAACTTTTCTCTGGTAGAAAGTGCATGAGTATCTTTAAAACAAGAGTATTTCATAGTAAAAAATATTGGAAACAGAATCTCTTGGAGTTTGGGAGGGGTAAGGTTTTGGCTGAATATGAACTTTGTCAATTCAATTTTTAATGGGTTTTGTGGTGTCTTGACCTACAATTAAATGCATTAAAATCTACTATTTTCTGATAAAATCTAATCCTTCATTAATATATTCATGATTGCTTTCAGTGAGGATTCCTTTTGGATGAACTGTCACAGCTTTCACTCCTGTGTGGAGTAAAAGGAAAACTCCTGTTTTACAGTCCCTTTCATGCATTTCAGGTGACCATGACACTGAGCTGTACAGGACTCAGTTTTCCCTCCTGTCATTACACATGCAGGACCATGGTACCAGTGCCCTCACTGCTGTGAGGATACCAAACAGCAATGCTCAGACCTATCTGACCCAAGAAATGCTGTTTATGTGCGGAGGGAAAAAATGGATGTTACGAGTAAAAGACCCCACACAGGATAGCAAGGACTCCTTCATTTACCTAGAAAGAGTGAAAGTTTGCTTTTTTTCTTGCTTTGCCTTATTTTTATCATTTGGTGGACCTTTGACTCCTGCCTGACAACAGCAAGACACCAAGGCACCTTATCAATGAGTACCTTTTTGGCTCTGCTATGATCCATGTCACTGTTAGACTAAGACTTTCTCTGTAAATGTATTCCATCTTCTCGCAACTTAGAATCTAAAGCCACTACGGTGTATAAAAATGTATATTTATGGTGTGCACTGCTTGCTCAAGACTAGAGGATGGGCTAATGAAACTCTCATTGGCCCAGAATTTCCTTAGATGAAAAATTCTTTCTTTTAAGGCCAGTTCTGTTGCACTCTACAAGAATATAAGTTATTTAAAAAAAAAAAAAAAGCAAACATGCAAATCAATTAAAAACCTCCCGAAACCTGGCACACATTACTGCATGTGAAACTTTAGCATATACCAGTTATTTTGCATTCCTAACACAGGTGCTTTCAATTTATAAACCAACTTTTAAAATGTGAGGTTTTTACTATGGCTATTAAGTGACAGTGGTCTTCTAATATCAGTCAGTAGGAAAATGTCTATTCCATTTATTCCTTATTTTCTGGATAGCTCCCTGATGTTCAGCTTTGCTCATTTTCCATTTCACAAACTGAGTTTAGTTTAACTAAAACTGCTGAGCAGTAATTCAGTTCTTAACTAGATTTGTGGTGGTGAGACAGAGGGTGACATAAAAAGGCAGAACTTATTGGCACAATTCATCATCATACTCTTATTGCACGCTTGAGCCTACTGGGCAGGAAATGTTATTAAATTGAGAGATGTGTCAGAGCCTCCGGAATTTGGCAGGATGAGCACCTTAAACCTCTGGAATGGCCGATGTGCTCAACTCACATTCAGGCTCCCTGGATAATTGCAAGAATATAGCTGGTGTTCCAGATAAGTTCTGCAAGGGAGAAGAGCTAGCATTGTGTTCACACTGTGACAATGGCAAGAGTTAATGACTAATCTACAGAAAATAGCCATGGCAACAATTATGCTTGCTAGTTGTCCAGGGGAGTGAGACATAACCACATCTACCTAGTTACTGCATTTTACTAACTGTAATAACAAGGGTCAGATGCTGCTGGGGAAGTAAAGAATCTATGTTTATTTTTGAGTAGACAGGTCAGGTAAATACCTAGTTTTTGTATCAGAACACAAATGGGGATAAAGCATTAACTGCATGTCAAACTAATAAGTGAAAACAAGAAAAAAGAGATTTCTTAGTGAAAGTTTAATTAAATACTCTGGGTGTAATTGGGTTTTGTGAAATAATATGTCCTTTGGAAGAACATGCCTTAGTGCCAGGAACATACAGAAAGTATAAATATAACAAGCTCAGATAGGAAAACCTGTGGGATCATGAGAGATCTGGGAAATTTGTGCATTACCTTATGCATTATCTGTGGCCCAGCTGTCAGCTCCAGTGTTACTATGGAATGGAATCCTAAAATGAAATAGGCATTTCACAGTTGGAGTGGGTTGAGACTGACAATTCCATGGTCATGAATGTACAGAGGCAGGAATTATATTACATTCAAAGAGCATAAATCAAGAAGACAGTCTTACTTAACAATATGTGGCTGCTGAAAAATAAGTCTTGTAAAAACATAGAGTATAGTTTTACCAGTAGATTTCATTGAGTACTGAAAAAGCTGGGATTGGGAAAGTTTTTAAGCCAAATTTGATCACAATTTTAGAATTGCAGAGTCTTCACATACAAGCAGTTTATGAAAAAGACACAGCCTATTTCTTGATTTCTCTTTGAATTTTGTAGCATATTCTTCCCAGTTTAAATTAGTCCCATGGATAAACTGCAGTCTCAAATATTTTTTGCAATTTAGTCAGCTCATGCTTAACTGTTGAAAATATTTTTAAAAGACTCATAGAAATTACTTTCAAGAACACCCTACACCCTATTAGAAAGGTAACACACCATGCCTTTTCTCTCAAGCAAATTTTCAGAAATCTATTTCTATTTTGTAAAGCTCTCAAATTCCATAAGAAAAATACAACCACCAAACATGCACGCCATACTTGCATTTTCTGATAATGTGTATTTATTTGTATCCAGAAATACAAATGCTGGGATCAAAATACGAATATAAATAATATTCTAGACGCACAGCCCTACTCCTTAACACAAAGTAAACTGGAATGGATGTGATCAAGAAGGGAAAGTCGTTTGAGAACTTGAGGAGATGAAGCACATGGATGTTTGACTTTTCTGATTAGGTTAATCTGGGGGATCACTGGGATGGCTATCTAACTTAGAATGACATACTGGTACTAGTGCTACCTGTATTATTCAAGGCACATTGGGCACATAATTGTACTTTCATTTCACTATGACATCACAAGCTGCACTGCTAGCAACGAAATCACACACCCCTAACAAAAACTTAGGAAGGAAGGATAATTAGAAATCTAAAATTTTGTCTGTGTTCTATAAGAAAATTCAATTTGGCACATAGTTGGCAGTATTTATTTGATTACTAAAATTACACTCACTTTTAAGAAAAATTGCATGTATTGTCATGGTGGGAAAAAAATGTTTTGAGAGCAGTGTACTGAGAGTTTAGATCAGGATTATGTGAGGGGTTTGGTGATGGCCTGTGGTAGCCACAGGTTAGTCCATGATTTAAGGTTGGTATTGCAAGTGATTGTGGATGACAAAAAAGTCACAGGACTCCTGAATGACTGCAAAAGAGAATAAGGGAGTGTGATACTGTAATCTCTGCACCAGGTTTCCCACTGTTGTTCAGAGGAAGTGTTTCATGGGAGCCTGTTCTGTTTATTTTTTTTTCCTTTGCAGCACTCTGTCTGCCAGTGCTGTACTTCCCTGGGCTGCCTGTGTAATGCTGTCAAATGCAATTATTTTACCAGCTTTCCATGAGTTCCACAGTTGCTTTCATTTTAAAGATCCCATGAGGTCTGTAAGCATGGAACGGACTCTGTAGCATGCTCTATTTCACATTTGTCAGTAGTTTTTAAAATATATGTCATCAGTATTGTTCTCTTCATCCATTTTATATTAATGTGCAATTTAGAAATGTTAGCATTTACCTGTTTTGGGCCTCCTTTTAAGAATGTAAATCACAGATCTCACATTAAGTACTTGAGTTACAAATCTACGCTCCACAAGTTTTGAATCCAAACAATGAATAATCAACTCTTACAGAATATCATCCAATGATCTTCCTGATTGGAGATTTGAACTTAAACCCCTATTCTGGTTAGTGGTCTTAATTAATGTGGAAAGTTTTGACTCAGACCTAGCAGGTCTGGTTTTTTTTAAACTTGTAATCCTAATACAGTCTCAGTAACAAGCCATCACCAGCTTCACTGTGGGTATTTCATTCTTTGTATTTTGGAATATATTGTGTCAGTACAGCTTCCTGTCTCACAAGCACTGCTGCAAGAAGTTATAGAGACATTAGAAGAGTATTAAGAGCTGTATTAAACACTAAAGGGAGAACCTGCATTCCCCTATAAGAATCTCCACAGGCTGGCTTAAGCCTCCAAGTAAAGTTATGTGGGTGCTTTGATGACACCAGAGGCTGTTGTGTCTCCTCTGACTAGAGCCATTCCTTACCTAGATAAAAGAATACCTAGCAAGTTACTGGCTATATATTAGTGCCTGCTTTGCCTGGTTCAGTCCTTGAGAAAGCTTTCCCCTAGACATATGAATAAACATAACCATGTCTTCTGCTTGTCCTTTATAAACAGCAAATGATTAGAAGATCAAAATTAATGTTTTGGTAGAAAGCAGAGAATTCTCAGATGTCCAGCTTTGAGGCACTGAATTTCATAATTAATTTTATTCTCTAATTTCACATATTTTCTAGGAAAACCCTTGAGGAGTCCAGATGCATACAGACACCAGCTTGAGGACCCAAAACAAAAGAAGAAAAGTAAAAGAAAGTAAAGTCTGTAGAAAGCAATATGTCATCACAGATATTGGATATCTCACTTGAGGAATGTCAGCAGTAACTAACCAAGTGCTTGAAGTCAGTCATGATCCAAAGTCATTTAAAGAACAGCTGCTAGGTAAACTAGATGGTTAGAACAATATTTATCCCTAGTTCAGGACTTAGTCGTAGCTAGACAGGGTTGTAGGCCATCATATCTCTTTAAATTATGCACCAAATATTCAGCATAAAAACAATTTTCTGTTTAACTTCTCAAAGCAGTTCTGGTCAAGCTGAGATAATGTTTTTTGTTGAAACATAATTTCAGTTTAGATATAGAACATAGCTTTGGTTTTAGTATCTAAACCAGTGGCCTAAATTATGAGGAAAGAACTCCTCCTAGATCCCAGGGAAAAAGGTAATACTATTAAGGCCACTGAGTCTTGAAGAAAGGCCTTCATTTTTTCATGTATATACTAGAACCCTTCAAGAAGAGAGTGTGATGAACCGTAAGAAGGTGGTAGGCATACAAGTATAGAATAAGACTAATAACACTATACTTTTTTCTCAGTAGGCAAGTGTAAGTTGAGCTAATTTTATGCTTGTGGAGGGAGGAAGGATCTAAAATTAACTGAGAAAAAAAGCCAAAAAACCTCTAAAGGAAAAAGAACCTCACCTTTCATCTGTGGAAATACATTCCCAATCCATAGTCTGGTTTTTGCCTATTTTAAGTAGTCTTCTGGAGAGAGATCTGGATGAGCCTTGAGTTTATGCTCTGTATCTCTTGGTGGAATGAAACTGCTGAGTGAAGAAGGAAGAATTCTGCTAAACTGCTGAAGTTCCACTGCAGCCTTTTGCTACATAGGACATAAGAAACCTACAGACTGTTTAGAAAAATAAAGAAAATGCAGAGAAATGCTCAGTCTGTAGGTTGAAGACATTTAGAATATTGATCACACACTGTGGTGCTCAGGAAGAACTCCAGGAAGGTCATTGGTCCCACTTTCTAACTTTCAGATGAGAAATAGTCTTTGATGTTAAGGAATATCCTTTCATATTAATAAATGATAAAGGCACTGACGTAAGAGGCACAAGCATTTCACTGTGAGCAAGAAGAAGAAGAAGAAGATACCTTGAAAAAAAATAATCTGCCTCTGTAGGCATCTAAGATTATGAGATACGGCTTGCCTTTTCTTACTGCATTATATGGAAACCAGAAAAGAGCAGCCAATGGAAAAGGTACAGTCTGTTATGGACAGCTTTTACAAGTTTCAGTGGGCACTTTGTTTTACAGTTTAGAAAGTAACACCAACCCTTCAGATGGTGAAGCTAATGAAATAGTCCCTGGAGATGTTTAAAAAAAGACTGAATATGGCACTTAGTGCTATGGTTTAGTTGATAAGGTGGTGTTAGGTCATAGGTTGGACTTAATGATCTCCAAGGTCTTTTCCAACCTATTTGATTCTGTGATTCTGTGAAATCTGTTTGTCTTAAAATATTGAGTCTTCCTTCCCACAAAGTCAGCAGTTCCAGAGCTACCTGGTGTCCGGTCATGTAGGAGAGTAATTTTATTAGATATATGGTGAAATTTTGTATAAAAAGGAGGTAAACAGCCTTCCTTTCATGAAATGACTTAGTAAGGAGAGTTGTGATAAATTTATGAAATTATGTGAGATGCTAGACACCAAGACACATTAGAGCTGCAGAAGTGTTTAAGATAGCTATCTGTCTGAGTTATTTGGCAGTATGCTTGCAGTTCCAGAAATAATTTCCTATCAGCTAAAGGCTCATGTGTCACTGCTGTTCCAGCTGATGAATGTGCAAACCTCCAGGTGGATGATTTGGAATTAGCTGTGGGTTAAATTGAATAAGAGGACTGCAACAGATAAGAGCTGCACAGCAATAAAAAAAAAATTTCTTTTTCTTCTTTTAGCTTCACTACTCATCACTGTCTCTGTGAAGACAGTTCTGGCTTTTGTAATTTTTATAATTTTTATTGGTATGCACAATATAGCAATATACAGTTGAGAGTTGATTAAGGAGAACATGAGAAAGAGAAGGTTATCAAAATGCCTGAGGTGTTTTAAACTACACCCCTACTTTTTGGTTAGAAAGGTATATTAAAATTGTGTGGCACTGCAGTTCCACATTACTGCTGGACATTGAGAGAGCATAAACTGGCTGCAAGTTTTTATACCCTTATTCTTGGAACAGTGGCTGCAAAAAAAGGAGCTGTCAATTTGCTAAGCATCAGAGTCAGGAAAACTGAGAAGAATTAATTAAGCAGACCAGTATTTTTTATACATTCTTAGTTGCCTTGAAAAAGCTGTCCTCAATAAAGAAAAACTATGCCCAAGAACTTTTAATTGAAGGGGAGAATAAGAGGACTGACTTTAGATCCTCCTGGGAAACAAAGGTGATTATTTAAAAAACCCTCACAATCCCTTCTGCAACTTTGACAAGGAAGAAATGTATGTGAAGGTACTTGGTTTTGAGGTTTTACATAGTCAAATGTGTTCATTTCACTGCGCATTTGGTTTTTCCTTCCTCTGTTCCATTCCTTAGAAGGGTAAAAAGAAGTACTAAATAACAAAAAAGAAGTAGTTGAATAAATGCAAGTCTCTAATATGAAATTATATTATAAGAACATGTTCTAGAATGCTAAAATACAGTTCTTACATTTCTCGTGGGACAGCACACGAAAGTGTTAACTTTTGCCAATTTGCAAAAGAAGCAAAAGAATATCTGAAGGTGAATGAAGATATTCTTACTCCTATAGGAGGATATGGCACATAGATGTATGCAGACCACAATGGCATTTTGAATGATGCAGATCATAGAAAGCCTGTCTTCCCTGATCGCTAAGGTTTTTCAGTGGCTGCCAAAGCACAGAGCAGTGAAGCAGTGAGAGGAAGCCAAGTTACTGGGAACAAGCAGAGGAATGCATTCAGGAACCTGCCAGCCTGCAGCCATTTGCCTTGCATAAAAATCAATTTTTTGATAACCTCAGAGTAGAATAAATTACACAGTAGAATATGTCCTCTGCTCTCACTGTAAGAGCAGAAGGCAGTAGTGTTTGAAGCTTCTTTCTTGATTTAGGACAGTGGAAAAAGTTGGAATTATTTGCTTCCATCTTCTGTTTATGAAAAAAGACAGAAAATGGGCAATATGAATGGACTTAGCAGAATCAGTCTTCCAAAGAAAGATCTGTTGGGATTGTCTGCTTTCAGCAGGGCTCATGAGCAGAACTGCAAGAAAAGCATATGCTCATCATCTAACAGGGGAATGTTCCACTTCCCAGAAAATTCACACAGTATGGAATAGTTAAATAAACATCACTTTACCTGTTCAAGATCTTAATGGTAGAAGGCACCTGACTGTGCATCATTTGTCTCAATACTACCACCAAAATCAATTGATTGTGCAGAGTGTTTGCAGGATCACCCCCCTAAAGGGGATTTCCATTCTTTTTATTCAGCTTGGAATATTTCTAGTATTCTTGCAAAATATGGCTGAAGGTGACTATTAGAGTAGACTAATTAATAATTAGAGATCAGGATATCCAACTCAAGTTTAATCATCTTCTTGCACTACTTAAAATATCACTGTCATCCTCAAATTAAGTCCATACCTCCAAGTGCAGGACACAGGTTATCAGAGCAGTTAATTTGCTAATTAGAGCTAGCAAAATTTCCAACATGTATTTTGAAATCAGAAGGTTATCATTGGTTTAGGAGACATCAGATTGGGCAGATTTTTCTAAAAATAAGGCTTTGATTCTGCCTCAAAATATTTCTTATCTGTGCTTCTAATTTGAATTTTGTCAGTCCTTACAGAAGTAATTCCCCTCCACGACCTAAACAAAACTATGTTTCAGATATTTGAGACAAGTTAAAAACAGAAGAAAGATTTTGAAAAACTAAAATTAACTTTTGGGTTAGTTTTTTTTTTTTTCCCCTATTAAAACTCAGTGGAAGAACAGAGCAACAGCAATGAGAGACAGTGAGGTTTCAAAGAACATGACAGCATTTCTGTTCCTTTAGAATTACCATTGCATTAGCTTTTGCTTGTTTACAGAGTTTTCCTTTTGAGGAAAAAGGAATTCCTTTCAAGTCACATCCATGATTCATTTTTTCATCAAATACTGCCTGGAAGAGACACACATTTTTTGAGTTCATAAAAAAATTATCTCCAAAAGAGAAAAGAAATAGAATTGTTGTTTTAATTATCTTTTAACTTCCATCTTTTGTAACAATTTGTCATGCAAAGGGTAGTGAAAAGCTATTGCTATTTAATTCTGGATGTGTTTTGTTTGCTTAATAACAATTATGTAGACAGTCTGTAAAAGACATCACTTAGTTTAATACTGTAAAACTAGTTTTTGAAAAAATGGGTAGTTTAGAATTGAATGGTCAAAACTTTGAAAAATACAAAATTGTTTTTTAGTGTAAAATATAGTTGGAAATTTTGGAAAAGAATGAAAAGAACCTCTTTCTACATGTGGCAGCTATTTCATGTTTAATCCAAGTGTCACAACTGAGTTCCTGTAATGCACTATTCAAGCCACAAGTGTTCAGTCTTTAGCTTGGGCACAGGGAACAATTACTGTGAGTAAATATTGCAGTGTTTAATGTTATGAAAAGAAAAAGAAAAGGCCTTTGGCACACATGTTTTTCAATTTTATAATACAACTTTGAGAGAAAAAAAAGAATGCATGGGCACACTTTTTTAGGAGATTGAAATCCAAAGAAAGTCACATATTCCTGGTGCTACTATAATTTTTACTCATGGGCTATGCACTATGAACTGCTACAATGACACAAACAAGCAGGAATCTTGTCCTGCTTCAAGTATAGTACTTTAGAAATCAATGACCATCCTGTGTTTAATGAGTCATAAAAAACACAGTTAAAAGCTTGAAAAACTGTAGAAGTTATGCCTACAGCTGCCTCACAGATAGGCAAGTCTTATTTATATCAAAATTATAGCTTTCTTCTCTTTCTGCCTTTTCACCTCTAAGTTAAAACCAATATGTGTGGGTAAGTGGCTAATTCAATGAATCTCAGACCTCTGCAGAAAGTCACGTCCATGTTTTGATCCTATCAGACATTTCTTATTGTCTCTTGGTGGTTACTCTATATCGAGGAGATCATCAATTTCCCGAAACCTATGGTATCAAGCAAATTTAAATACAAATGAGCGTTTTCATCAGCTTTGGCTTATTTGCTAGTGCCAGTGTACATTTCTCTGAGACTTAGGGTTATGGCAGCATTTTGAAGAAAGTATGAGAATGAAAAATAAAAATTACATATTTAAACTTTGCCTGAATTGTGAATAGCTCCTATGGTAAGGGACAAAAGTAGAGATTTTAATATACAATAATTATTCATAAACATTGCTTACACTACAAATTCAGCTGAACTTTGTAAGAACCTTTTTCTTAAAACAAATAGCAGTTAGGAGAGAATTCTTCTGTGTTTTTCTTTTTCAGGAAAATACATTTTAAAATTCTTCCTCAGGCTCTGTGATGGTAAAAGTTAATATGGTCTTTTTTAATTGGAGATGAAACTGATTGTGTCCTTCACTTTTTTCTGCACTTTCACCATCCGTCCGCAGTGAGAAAACGCAGCAGTCTTCACTGCTACAGGCAACATTTAAAGATAGAGGTATCCAACCCAGTAGACCAGGTTAAACAGTAGGAAGGATGTAGGAAAAAAGACCCTAGAGTAAGAGTCCAGTTCTAAGATGTCTATGTGAATCCGTCCTCTCCTCCATGAGCCTGATTTACACTCTTCATAACAACAGAAAAAGCTCTGACAGTCTTTCCCATCCAGACATTCGTAGACACACGCATCTTCAAAATCTTGCCAATACATGGCATTGTTCAATGTGATGACTGTAGTTGGTGGTCTCATATCAAGTACAGAATAATTCTAAGGAGAGAAAAAAAATTGCAACAGTTTGACAAGTTTCCCTGGATGAAGCAACTCAAAATTAATAATCACAGCAGAAAGCAATCATTTTTTCACACTTAGGAGTTCACTTACCTGTCAGAATATAATTTGTAAGTTGTTTTAAACACTTACAGCTACTACATTTAAGATGGATTCCCAGAAATTAGGAAGATATCCCCCCTTCCATTTACTTTTACAATGTCCTCCACTTCGCATAGGTGCATTCATTGCCTCTTAACTTTGTTATGATTTATAAGAGCAGATATGGTCAGCAATAGATAGTGATCACTTCAGTACAGGATTTCAAAATGCCATCCCGAGGCACATCCCCTTAGTGCTTATCACACTAACCATGCTCAGAAAGAGGACACTTTGATATCATGCATCCTCACAGCAGCATTCACGCTTACAGACCTCTCCTTCATCAATATACTCCCTATTTACATTTTGTCAGCTTTTCTGTCACATAATTTCCTTGGCATGCAATATGCCTTCTCACAATAGTCTTCCCTCTCATTCAGCCACCCATTCCATCTTCACAAGTGTCACCTCCTCCACTGACATCACTAGAAAATGTCCCATCAGCTTTGCTGCCTGTCTGTACCATCCTGACAAAGCAGACATAGCCCTGTCAGCCTGGTTTTCTCTACCTGAGGCCCTTCCTCTCCCTGGCACTGTGCCGAGCATTGGCATTGCCTGCAGGAACGTGCTGGCTGTGCCAGGAACAAGCTGGTCACAACTGCTTGCATTTAGGAGGATACTCTGGGCTCTTGCTTCCATACTATACAAAGTACTCAACATTTCCTGCTGAAGGTGTCAGGGGGTATCTGAAAACCTTCCTCCTGGGTGTGAAAAACATTGGTGATACGACTGATGTGCCTCAGTGGAAATGTTTCCTTTTTATATTGACTTAATTTGCTTTCTACAAATCTTTTGGTTTGGCATGCTCTAGTATTACCCATCTCATTAAAAATGCTGATCCCTGAGCTAAGAACTTAATGTGGCATCCCTCTACTTTGATGTTGGCACTGCCAACACAGATCACACCTGAACAACTGCCCTATGGAATCCAGTCAATTACTGCTGGACACAATTCATTTTATCATAAGTAAATGCTAAAATGTCTCAGGTGCATTCTGCTGTGAACTGCAACCAGATTGCAGTTTAGAAGCAGTTATTGCAAATCTATTTGTTGTGAATGGCTTTATCTCTGAGAATAGATGACAGAAATTACACCCATATGGTCTTCTCCCTCTTTTATAAAGTTTTGTGTGGCTTGTTTCAGAGCCTTACAGTGTGTTGCCATGTGAAAAAGGTGTAAGATTATTGTACAAGCAGTCTTTTTTGACTCTAGTACTTTGGAAAGAAAAGACTATAACTAGAGAATACATGGCACCTACTGTACCACTAGGTCATATATTGTACATTTATTGCAGGTCTTTATGAACATTTCCAATTCAGGGACTGAAATTTTCCATGCCTGTCTAAAATATTTATGTTTAAAAAAAAATAAAGGCTTAGAGAGGTTTTGGTGAGTGAAGATAAAAAAGTGCTCTGGCTCTGCAAAGGAAACTTCCTCATCTCTGTGGTATTTTGTTGTTGTTTTGTTATATCAACTATCTGCTCAAGACAGAAGAGAAAATATTTGCCCTAATAATACAGAGAGATTTATCTGGTTGTTTTAATCTCTGTCAGGTAGGAGGTATCCTGAAGTGACAAGACACGAGAGGAAGGTGGATGGTTCCCCCTGTGTTCTATGTGTCCAGCTGAGCTGGGGTTGGGAGGAGAGTAGTGCACACACAGTGGGCACCATCCCAGTCCCACCCAGGAGGTCTGCCAAGGCAAGGCACTTCTCCAGGGCCTTGGACAAGGCAGTTTAGGTGCAGTGTTAAACACGCTTAATAATATTGTTTCTGACAAGGTATACATGTGTTTCCTAGGAGGAAAACAAAAGGCTTGGGATTACCGGAACATGGATTTACTAAAATTAACAAATTTTACCTTTTAAGTACCATCACTACAAAGCTGAAAAAGACAAAATGATATCTTGAGAACCAGAGACATTGCTTATTTAAGCTCTAATTTGAAGATTTTTTTTGTATAGACAAAAGCCCTGCTCAGTACCTATCTTAAGGTGAAAAAAAAAAGAGCGAGTAAAAAACTTGAAAATTCTGCAAATGCTTTCCAGGCAGATTAGAATGACTAGTTCTAGATAAACGTTTTTAAACTCTAATGTAATTTTAATTATCTTTCCCTATAGCTTTTAATTGGAAAAAGGAAAGTGCTGCTACCCATTCAACATGCTCTGCTAACTTCATCTTCCAGAAAAGTCTGTCCAGGGAGTGACAGCAGTAGAAAGTGGATAGACGTGATGATTGCTGTAAACCACTAATTGCCAGTGAGCAGAATTTCTAAGTTATATGAGGTCTTAAAATACATCAGAGAACTCATGTTTAAAAAAAATAAGTGTATATTATTATTTGTAAAAGGATAGGCTAATAACATGGATCTGGCAGCTGTAAATGAGAAACTTCAGCATATCCAGCCTAAGAAATGCAAATCCCAATGTTTTAGTTCTGACTCTGTTCTTATCTGATGGCAGACCATTCAACCAGCTGGTTAACTGGCTTCATGCTTTCTGAGTGCTTTATATTTGCATATACTATAGCAGGTATTCATACAACTTAGAGACACAATTCTGTGCTCTGTCCCAACTTTATTGCTGCTGCACATACTCCATTTGTACATAGAGTACAACTACCTGTGCTCAACTTGTGTGCCCAAATTATTTGAAAATAATCTGAAAGCTTACTAAAGGTTTTCATATGCATAAATGAACTTTCTTTTTCTGTGAAACTTAGTTAAAATTTCATAGACATTTATGACATAACTTGTGCTTATTACTTTCTCATAAAATGTAGTGAGAAACTTCTGTATTATATAAAGCAGACACATAAAATTTCCGAGGTAAAAATAATACATAATATTTGTGGCAAGCACATATTTCTCTCTCNTTCTCTACTTGACCCTCCTCCCTCTCATATCACTTGATAAGTCCTTATAGAAAGAGGCAGCTATGTTCCTCTGCCACAGCTGAAAACAAACTGACCTTTTAACAAAAAAGCAAACCAATATTTTTAGTGAAGCCAGGGTAAAGCATAACATAGCAATACAGCTCTCTCAGGAATTAGTGCAAGTAAATGTCAACCATCTATTCGTGCCCCCAATTCTCTCACTGAATAAAGTAACTTACTTACCATTACATGACCAAAACTTACATCAGGTAGCTTAAATAAAGATAACAAAAGAATTATTCAGAAGAAAACATACTTAGTGCTTCACATGCATCAATATTCAATAGTATTCCTTGGACCAAGCCTTTAAATGCATAAAACACTCCATGCAGTGTGTTCTATATATTCAGCATAATATTCTGTACACTTGAAAATGGCATGAAACTTCAGCAGAATGCACATCTGGTCTTCACAGACCTAAAATCTTTTTTCAACCGACTAAATTTATTAATTGATCGAACAATAGGTAAGTGAGCATTTTTTCTGGTGTTAATTTAAATCCCGTCAATGTTGCATGCTTTCTCAGGTCTTTATTCATATGTCTGGAATTACATCCTACTAACTCATGACTTTTTAATTCAGTCTTTCTATAGGATGGCAATTTTAGTTTGATCACTAGCAAGTTCATTTCGGTCTCAAACTTTTCTTTTGGTAACAATCTTTTGCTTTTGTGAGCAATGCATTTTTGGAAGAAGCTATTTTGGGTTTAATGGAGTTGTCATTGACTAAGTCTGTGGCTTTCTAGACTTTCTCTAATCCTGTATTTGTTTCAGCTTTTCCTTCATTAGTTCTTCATTCAATCATTTTCTATAGCTCTTCATTCAATCCCTTTTTACATCATGACCTATTATTCCCTAAATTTAGGCTTCTCTCTCTTCAATTTCCTTCTTCACATTTTTCCTATTTGGCTTTGATTTCTGATTTCAAATGTCCTTATTTCCTCAATTACACACAATGGCATCCAACATCTCCAACTACTGATCTTGAACAAATAATATTTATCACTGATCTTGAGTGATCAACCCCCCTTCATATGTTTACACTGAGATTTTTTTCTCTATTAAACTGCCCTCTCTCATTCTCATAGTCAGTTATGAAGTAAATGAGGCAATTCTTCCTGCATTATTGTTTTAGTTTATTCTAAATAAATAGCTTTTATGTTTTTCTGGGGGTTACACTTAGAAGTTGGTTTTTGGCCAAAAATCAGCCATGCCTAAAACCTTTTTAAGTGACCTCCATTTCTGTCCTTTGGAACATGCACCATTGTGCACAGGGCTTAAAGCAAATGCTGGTTCCAGCAGAGACAATGAAATTCTGCTCATAAATATTTCTAGACCTGTCAAGCCATGAAATAGCAATGCATTTGAATATACACTGATGTCTATTTATTTGTATAACAAGTTATGCAGTCTGTTTCAGTGGGAGACTTTTCTGACTACCAGCACAGTAATTGGAGGACAAAGGATGTGTAGGCAGGGTTGCTGCTCCATGGTGAGCAGGCTGCTTCTGTTCGGAACAGACCTCACTCAGCAGGCACGTAACTGCTCCTACTGCTACTGCAGGTGACTTTTCCATCAGCTTTCAGGGCAGATCACACCACTGGGAAAATCTTGGAGGAGTGAAGTGCCATGTGATTACAGGCTACCACTGAATGATTATCTGCTCTCTGAGCTGCACACGAAAAGAAATTTAAATGCTCCCATCTTACCGACTTTTTCTTCTTAGTACAGTTTGGTTTCCTGCAACTTGAGTAGTAGTTGAGGGTGGCATACTCCATCAGAGCAGCAAATACAAACAGAAAGCATACAGTCACAAACAAATCCATGGCGGTGACGTAGGAAACTCGGGGCAATGACTTTCTTGCGATGGTACTCAAAGTTGTCATGGTCAATACTGTGGTGATGCCTGCAGAGAGAAACTTGATTTAATTGTGTGCAACATCACTTCTCCATATCACAGAAGAAGTTTTGGAAATAAACATACAAAACAGAAATCCAGAGTGTACTCAAGTAATCACTGAATTTCATTTGGTAGTATTAAGAAATAATGGAAAATAATATCAGTAGAGACCAAGTTATTCTGTAAACATGGTTTTGCTCTGTTGTTTATTTTCATCTTTGCAAAAGTGACATTCCCATGCCTCTCAATATGCTTTTCTTCATCTCTTCCTTTTTCCGATCTCAGTTAGGTTGAAGATGGGGGTGAGGGAGAGAATGAAGAAATTTTTGAAGAGAAGTATGAAGCAGAAAAGATACTAAACCCAGAGAAAATAAAATCAAGAAACTTAGTAAGCAGTGAAGGAAACATTTTCTATTCCACAGTAGTAGTACTCTCAGGAAAAATCTTATGCTCAAAAAAGAGGTGGGGGGAGAAAAAAAAAATTCTGCTAAGATCTGACCATGAATTCTGAAAGTATGTCTTCACACCACTGCTGCCTTGAGAGTCCTCCAGTGCCATTTTCCTTCTGAATAAGGGAAGTCAATGTTACTCGCTCAGTCAGAGTAAGACTCTCATACAAACTTCAGATGCAACACTAGCAGAAATAGCCTTTTTAATTCATACAAATCATCACTTCTGAGATCAATTTAGTAATAGTGAATAAAATGGGATTAGTGTGAAATATCCAAAATGATAAAGCCAGTGCTAAAATGAAATCTGTGTCATGTAAGTTATTTGACTCCCAGTAATTCATACAATTTCTCTTCATTCCTGAGCAATAGCAGTCTTTTCATTCCCAATTTGTTATGAACTGCATGTCTTCTGATAGAAGAAAATCCAACTTCTTATTGGCTAGGGAAAAAATAAAGCTTTCCCACAAGTAAGTCTCAAGAGAGAATCTTCTCAACAAACAGCATAGCCATAAGGTAATCTTTCTTTTTTTATAGTTAAAATGATGTTTCACAATGGTGCACAATGTTTGAAATGGCAAGGAATGACTGAAATTATGCCTTAAAGTTAAATAACTTCTCACTAAAAGCACTCTGGAGAGAAAGAAGTACCTGTGGATTACTTTTGACTACTTTCTCTTTATGAAGAATTGTTCATCTCTGACTTGTAAAGTTTGATATAAGCTACAGTGATTTGATTCTTTTAAGTATAACAACCTCCCCCATTCAAGCTAACTGAAAGTCCCTGGAAAAGCCAGAAGGCAAATTATTGCCTGTGTCTCAACCTTGAATAATAATGATTAATTGAATTCCTTATGTATCTATTACCCAGAAACTAACAAACAAAAACTTTCTGAAAAAAATCACAAGTCAATAACCAAGATGAAAGCAATACTGATAGGAAGTGGAAAGTGTGGACTTTGTGTGTGCCTTGGACATCTAAAAGCCATTTCCTGAAATCTATGCCACCTCCCAATATAAGCAGATGGGGTTGGCATGATCCAGAAACCTCCCCAGACCCCTCAACATCAGTTCTGTACCCAGCTGATGCTTTAAAAAAGCTGCAAAGACCATGTTTAGCCATTTATCACAGTAGTCAACCACAGAGATGCCCAAGTGCAGAAGGTGTGAACTGGCTGGCTTTGATTTGACTATAGGTCAATCACTTTCTGTATGGCCTTGAGCCAGGCCTTGGGAGTCACTAATTTCAAAAGAACCACATCCAGACTACGACATACCATGCAATATAAAATAAAGTTCTTTAACACTTCCTAATCCACATTTAGATTTTTGAGACAAAAGTGTCCTTTTCAGACCACATGTACATGCTTTCAGGCATTTTACTATCTTTAAAAAAATTCCTCAAATACAGAGTTCTTCCAGTACAATATACAGCATCCTGTTTACCTGGATTCAATTGTAAGTTTTTATTTCCCACTCATCATGTAATAGGACAGATTTTATTAATAGTAAAAGGCTAAAAAAAAAATTCTTTTAAGTATAGGAGTCCTCAACTCAGCCTGTATCCTACTCCATGCCTTAAGCCTGAATGTGAAACACCAGCTCAGATCATGCTTGCAACTGGATTCCTGCTCACATTGTAAACAAGCACTGAGTTTTTGAAATATGAAAATTCTATCTAGTGTATCAATTTTACATCTAGCAAACAGGCACAAATTTTAAAATGTTAAAATGAGTTTATGGGGAAGAGCTTTCAGAGAGGAAAGAAAGGAAAGAGAGGAAAGAGAAAGATGGTCACCAGATGATACAGTTTCGTATTTCTGTACATTTACAAATCAGAATATATATATGTGTGTATGAAAAAAATTCAGCACCATTATTTCCAAATATAATATCTATTTTCCATACCCTTAGTTGATTTTATCTCTCATGCTAAGGAAATTCGGTTTGTTGAGTGGTTTCAAATGCATATGTCTTGCCAGATGAAATTGTGAAGTCTCTCACTTTGTGGAGTTCCGTATGGCAAAGTGAGCTTTGCATCTGTTATTGAAATTCACAGGGCTCATGAACTATCTATTTTGACAGAATTTTAGTATCAGCTAATGACAGCTCTAAGGTAACCTGATTTCAAAATTTTCAGGTAGAAATTGTAAGTGTAAGCTTACAAGTCTCTGTGTAAATACCATTTTGGGACGTTATATTCTCTCAGTAAATCCCATACCAAAGATGCTATTTGATATAACAAAAAGGACTGACTGGAAGATCAAATTATGCAGATCTACATAATGCATGAAAACACTCTAACTTTTAGATCATTGGTCTAAACAGTTATTTAAAATTATTACTGCTTGAAATCTACTTATTGGATAATCATATGCAAAGTGAGGCGGCAGGAGTTTCAGTGTTAGAAACTCTTTGGTCAGCAAGGCTAATTTTTTATTTTCTTGAGGTTATGTTGGTGGGACACTGAAGGAAATGTCTTCTGCTTTCATGCATGCTATCACTTCTTCATAAAGTTAGTTCTCCATCTTTCTGGTCTGGCCCCTGTTTTGAGTACTTTCTTGGTTTTCTAGTGAATGAGGTAAAGATGAAATGGCAAGGTAAGCAATGTTCATTTTTTATTAAATATCATCTGTATCTTTTCTTACATCAACACCTTGCTAGCCTTGATACCCACAGTATCTTTTTAAACTGCAGTTCCATCTTGCTCTGTAGCAACTGCCTGGTCCTATTACATATTATACCCATTTTGAAAAATACAGGGAAACTGGATGAAAGCTTCAGTTTAACTTAATTCCCTTTATCTTCAAGTAAAATAATGTATTATTTTTCAGATCATAACTTTTCTTCAGAGAAAAGTTGCCTCTTGACTTAGAATATTTTGAGATAATTTTGATTACTAGATACAAGCAGAAACTGCAGAGAGACATTTTTTTCTCTTTGAATGAAGAGCAGAATAACTCAGGATTAAAAAACACAGTTCTCATCCAGCACTCAAATTTTACTTCCATTTTCCCACTGACTCTTCAGTTGGCCTGGAGTTAGTCTTGTTACCAGTCTGGGCCTTAGCACCTCAAAGTGCATGTAAAAAGGGGATTATAAAACCAAGTTTTTAAAGCATGCTTTAATGTCTCTGGACAGTACTGCTGAAAGAATACTTATGGTCCCAAACCCAAAATATTTTTCTTTCCCAGCATAGAAATATATTAGCTAGCATTATTCAGAAAAGAATAAAACCTGTCCTTCATGTAACTGTGAGTAGTTGCCAATAACTTTGGAAATTATTCATTAATTTCAGAGAGATAAATACTTCCCTGGTGCTAGTCCTTTACATTAATATAGCTATACTTGGAGAAGGTTTGTTGCACAGTCTCTACAATTAATTTCAACTAATTAGTAGGACAATTTCAGCAGTTTGTCTTTGGCTGCATTACTCACAATTTTACCATGTGCCACTGTCTAGATGTTGATGTGTGCTGTTGCTCAGACAGAGTTATAAGTTGCATTATACATGCAGGTCTACAGCAAAATGGGAGCATCTGCTTACTGCATGCCGGGAGTCAACAGGCCATTGTCTTGGGATGCAATTTGGGAGCAACAGGATTCTGTGCACAAAATAAGTGACCCATATACACTTGGCTTTACTTTTAGAAAAGTTATATTTTAGCCAATGAAATTAAATTCTCAGTCGGAGTTTTAGGAGTGAGTCATGACATCCACTGAGTAGAGGCTTGGAACAATTCATTTTTCGGTTCTCACTCCAAATTCATGACTTCAGTATCTTCAGTATACATTTTTTTTCTGTACTTCCTGCTGGCTGAGGGGTGACGTGGAGAGTCACACATTAGTGATTAGTGATCTGACGTACTTCTGTGTCTACTTATTTGGAAAAATGAACTGTGTGGTGTAGGGAACCACCCTCAGGTGCAGGATATGAAAAATGCTTATGGCAAATCAATAATGCAAAGTATTACATGTCTTTGTCTCTTTTTCCTTCTGCATTAAGAAGGATAACGCAACTGGATGCTATGTGACTCTCCCCATGCATGGGGCTTCAGACTCCCTTTTAAAAAAAGGTGGAGAACAGTCAGTCTTTCCTTTTCTCCCCTGAGTCACCTAATTTAAGAAGAAAAGAGAACAATTTAAGAGTTCAGCAGAGAGTTATACTTAAGATCTATTGCTCAATTTTCTGGCTATCAGAGGCAAGTCTACCCAGCCAGGAACAGGCAGTTGTAAGCTGCTCTGTCTTCACCTGTGTATGGTCTTTTTGCTGTCCTGGAGGTATTACTGGATAACAGAATAACTGTGAGTCTTTGTGTCCATCCTGTTGCTGGAGCTGCGGTGTACTGGCCCTTTGGCACTCACATGGAGGGAATGAGGACTGAATATTCCTTTCCTGTAAAATAACCTCAGAAAAATGGACCTACATAGTAACAAACTCCAGCAGGAGGATGCAATTAATTGCTGGGAATGGCTGAAAACAGACATGCAAACTTTGACATAGGCTCCCCTTTTTTCCTAGACTGGTAGGTTTCTGAATCAGTTCATATTGGCAAATACAACAACCTGGCAACTACAATCTGAACTAAGGAATTGTTTTTACTTTGGCTCTGATGTTTACATATAATTGGCTGTTACATACCCCTATATCCTTGATGCTGTCAAAACCTGCAGGTCTTCCTATAAATATTAGAAAAAATGTCTAAGTCAACATTTCTAAGTGTACACTAAAGCACGTTGTCAAAACGCACCTGCTGGTCCTGACACAAATGAGTTTCTGGAAAACCTAAACCAGCATAAATATTCACAATCTATGAAAAATATCAATACACTCAGTGTGAAGCTTAACTTCAAGCATGTAAGCTAAAACACTTTGCATGAGTTAATACTATTATATCCCACAGTTTTCTGTATATATAAGACATAATGCACAGTGGGGGAGAGTTACAGAAGGGAAGGAAGTCAGCAGTGCAATTAATTAAGTCTTCAAAAATGTCACTAAAATATCATGGTGAGAACAAGGAGACAGACATTAATTCAAGACTTTTATGCAAAATAGGTGGCAGTGTTATCCAAAGGGTCAGATTAGTTTATTTTTAATTACCCTGTTACAGAAAAAAACTCAGTGGTCTCAGTAATAAGTAGATCTGGTTCTGCAAGATGTAGTAGTAATAATCCAGAGGGTATACCTAGTGGTCTCTTTGAAAGGAAGCTGACATTTTCAAATTGTAGTGTAGGAACATCAGAAAAGAGAATTATTAACAACTCACCTAATGCTGTTCTTGCTGGTGTGGCATCTTTTTTGATCCAAAAGGATACCCAGGAAAGAACAACTGTTAATATACAGGGAATGTATGTTTGTATAGTGAAGTATCCCATTCTTCTACTTAAGTCGAAGTATATAGTCATGACTACATAATCACCTGCAATAATAGCACAAAAAGGAAATTCACATTGTAATGGGATACAGATAGTTGTTCACTGACCTGCTAATATTTTAACTTTCATAAAAACTGCATATGAAATATTTTTTAGAGTTTCAACAGCATGTGTACAGTAATTCTCATGTGAAATTTAAGTAAACCTTGCCATTTTAATATCCTTAAGTTTTAGGTCTCTGTGGAAATTATGTATTTGACAGGCAGAGCTTCTCAGCTGGATAAGTAAAGTTTTGAAAGGCATCTTGAATTTCCAGACATAGTATTTCTGGATATCTTCACGTCCATGAATGTGAAGTTACTGTCATGCACCAGATTCTGCAACCACTACCCACAAAATCCTTCCTTCTGCAGGCTGTGTCTTCTGTGCCCTAATTTCAAGTTTGAGTGACTTCCACTATCTTCTTTTGAGATATGAATCTGAAAATAGGGTCTTTTTGGCAAATGCAACATGCACATGATTATGCCTTTACAGAATAAGTCATTAATAGACACTAGAACTCAATGCTGGCATTTCAAAACAGTTGTGGCTGTTTGTGGTATTTTCAGAAGGTTGGTCTGAACACAGGGTTTATTATTTTGTTGTATAGTAAAAATCATACATTCAAGAAATCAGTAAGAAGGTTAGTTTATCTTATATTACATGATTTTTTCACTGTATCTCTTCTGCTAATCCTTGTGATTCCACAGGGGATAATAATCTGTCCCTCCTCTCTCCTCAGTAGAGGCTACTGACCTTATCACCTCTGCCCTACTAACAGCTCTTTCAGCCTCAGAGATGTTCACTTTCTCAGACAGTCATGGTGACTAACAGTAATAAAACTTAACTGGAACTGATTTCTGTACTGCACTTGAAGTAGGTTGCTTCCATTTCAGATGTAAAGGAGGGCTTATATGCCAGAGAATTTCTATGTGGTTTTGTCTGACTGCACCATGTTTGGCCTAATAAATTTTATGGCTTCTTGTTACAAACCTTAACTTTCTACAGTATGATATTTGCAGAAGGCATCATTTGCAATAGTTAAGTAACTCTGTCTTCTTACAGCAAACCATCAGAAAAATGAAGACATTGGAAACATATAAAGATTAATCCCGCGAGGAACGTACATACAAGTCACCCAAGCAGAAGAACAATAGGTTTATTATCTGAGGCAAATTAAAGCTTAATCATCTAGTAACAGCGGGCATATAAACAAATGCATTTCTTACAGTGGATAATTTTACTACAGCTAAATATTATATAGAAAATAAATAAACTCAGTAAGAGTAACTTTCATCCAAAGCATCTCTGAAGTCACTGTAAAATCAATGAATTGCCACAAGTTAGAAACTTAAAGGTAAATAAAAATCTGGTGGTGGGAATTTGGGAATGTGTGAAAAGGAAAAGTTCCTATATTTAGAGTACATCTGTTTGAGATAGATATATTTGGAAGAGGTTGACAAGCCTGTGAATATTTCCATAATGCCTCTGTTAGATGAAAGCAAACATTTTCACAAGAATTGTGCCAGTGAAAACTGTGTGACCCCAAGAAACTGGAAAGTAATTTCAGAAGCTGTGCTTAAAGGGCTCACTGTGGTTACAACTAGGAGGTATTGCAGTACATCATGACATAGTGAGTCTTGTGGCTAAGGGCTGTTGTCGTTCCACTAATCCCCAGCAGTTTTCTCTGTGCAGGGAATGACATGAAGGAATTGATGTGGGATGGTAACCACAGGTTCTACTGGCTTACTGTTTGGCTGGTTTGCCTTACTGAAAAAAGACTTACACCACAGCAACCGAGATAATTTCCCAGAAACAGGTATAAAGAGTCAGGTGGAGTGTAAACCAGTGCTTCTACTGACATGAACAAACTGAAAAGCATGGAAGAAATGTTAATGAGTCAAACATTGTCTGCCAAGGTAGAAGAATGAGCAAAAAATTAAATCAAAGACTCTATAGGAAACGTGTCAAGCCTTTCCATTTCCTTTACTTAGTTCCTGTATCTAGAACTGTGTGTTTATGGATAAGCTGCCTGAAAATGATATAAAGTCAAGCACAATCTGCACACCTCCATTGTGTATAACAATATATGATACACTCAATTCCAGTACCCACACAGGTCACTGCTCCTCTCAGTAGTGTGGTCATGATACCCAGCACAGCAGCCAGGAGTAGGAGTAGATACTGCACTGTAAGATACTGGGAAAGTAATAAAGAGTCTCTTCTTTCAAGGCCTTTGACAAAAATAAACCTGATAAACATGAGAGTGGGAGAAAATTATGGCACATTAAATGACGTAGAAGGTCCATCATCACAATAAGTCATTAACTGATTTAGTGTCTTTCAGGCAGGATTAATTTCCTGTGATTTTAAACATCTAGAAGGCAAATTCTGCAGATAAACTGCACACTGTGGCCTGCTTTCTACACTTAATGAAAAGAAATTCGTACTTTCAGTATATGGTTTGTCTTATCTGCTTTAGAGGCACATCTGAGAAAGAGAATGTATTCAAAACATTTCCATTTCTCTCCTGTGATTAAAAAACAAGAGCATAGGGCTGAGATGTGGACAAAAACATTGTAGACACTTGCAGATTATACAAGGAGTTAACCACACCCCTTGATTCCATGGTGAGAGCTAAACTGGGCTACTCCTGTGAGGATACCAAAGTTATTTTATTTAAATATAATCACCTTCTTGATGTTTTAAAGGGTATTTTAGTTATTTTCTTCCTTTTTCCAGTTAAAATTGATGTCTTCATCCTTTATGATATACATAACTCCTCTGCTTGTTCCTCTGTTTTCCTTCCTTCCTTCCTTCCCCCAACTGAAAGCACAAGTGTTGCTCTCAGAGGCAAGCATGCTTCTGTACAACATATACTGAATGAATTTCTTTAATAGCTATGGTAAATTAAAATGTTCAGTTAAATTACCACTTCAGTTCTATCCTCAGCCAAGTAAACTTCTATTGAGATTACTGGATTCTCTCATTATGTTCAAGAGCCACATTACATACAAGAGTATGTGCAGTGGCTACTTTCCTTATTGCACTGCTCCAAACTGCATGCAGCTGCTGCTGCTGCTGCTGCTGCTGATGGTGATGATTTTATTATTCTTCGCATTATTCCTTCCAGAAGTAAATATTCTCTCTGTATCTGAAAGCATTGCATGCACATTAAAGAAGAATAGCCATGGTATGTATATTTCTTTCTCTATACACACAAAATAATCTGTGCAAAGAAACTCTCCTCTCTTTCTAAAAGAAAGGAGACTCCTCTCTTCTGGGATGGCATTCATTCTGTACATCCTGCAGTCATGCGCAACCCAGAGGAGGGAAAAGCTTTCAAGAGCTCTGCTCAGTGCCTCCTTGTACATTTGGAAGCCTTCAGAGCTCTACCTGCTGTTACTACCACTGCTAGAAGGGCAGCTGGGGGTCATTGTATGACAAAGTTCTGCAGTGTAGGAAAGATGGGAAAAATCTCCTTCCAAACTGCATGTCATTTAGCCAGTGCACTTGGTTTGAAAGTAATCACACAGTGGTTGCCTAGCAAAGAACCACTGGAATAGCTAATACCAATAAACTTCATTTTTAAACCCAGGGAGGAATTCTACCTTTTAATGACTTAAATAATATTCCCAGGAAGGCAAACTTACTTTGAACTAAATGATCAGCCATCAATTCACTGAAATATTGAAAATTATCCTGAGGCAAAGTAGAGCGTGATCACTTTTGTATAAAGGGAGCAAAACGTGCACCTTTAGGCAACAAATCTGGAGTAATTGAAATAGTGTAGCAATGCTTCCCATGAAACTAAGATGACTGCTGGCTGTTACCCATAGGACTTATATTAGCCTAAGTTTCTAGTTTGAAAGTAGGACACTGTTTAGAACAATAATGGTTTCCCATGTAGTAACTGCTGTGGGTTTTAATGAACAGTATTAAACTATAGCAATTTTTTTTTTTACTTTTGAAGACTAAGGGTCTGTTGGCGTGAATTGCTAGAATTTTGCCTATGTTGCACCAAGAATGGCTCCCTTGAAGTTAAAATGTTTGAGCAGAATGCAACTGGTTATTTTATTAAAAATAAATCAATTTAAAAGTATATAAAATTATATACTGTAAATAATTTGTTTATTCAAGCTATACTATACTATCTTATGTCACATTTTCATTCATCCTTCCATTATACTCTGAGGTTGACATTTAACTTAGAAAAAAGAGAAAAATTATTAACTTTACAAAGACTGAGATATGAAGGTACAATGCATACGCAAAGCAGATTCAGCATGTGAATGAAGGTTATGTGCCAATTGTCCATCACTAGAACTGCAGAATAATGAGGAGTGGCAGAGTTTATCCATGTTATTGCAAGTTTCATTTCAGAAGAAAAGCCTAGTCATTAAAATGAGGAGTCACACTGTGTGACACAAATATTACTTTGTTGATCAGCAAGACAGAGACTGAATCATCTTCCTCATTATCTTAATAAATCAAATTTACTTAATAGCAAGCAAACTAACTCTCCAATCTTCAGTGGTTTTTTGCGTTTTATTTTTTCATTCGGAAGCCAAGAGAAGACCTTATTTAAACTTGCCATTAACTATTCATGTCACTCTGAACCTGTTTTCTGATCTTTGCTTCCCAAAGCTCCATTTTTTATTTCCTGGGCTAGGTTTCACTTCTTTCTTAGTAAGTTGAAAGTTTTCTAATCAGCATGTACAGAAGTTTCTGCAAAATGTTCACCAGAGAGGTTTGTTGGAAGAGATGCATGTGGAATTGGAAGCAAAACTATTGTGGCAGTGCTGGTGCCAACTGGGAATGTACAAGTTTCAGGTTCAAGACACGGCTCCAAATTTTGCACTGGCTGGATAGAATATCTCAGTTCAAAGTCAGGCAGAAACAGGCAGTGTTACAAAACCCATCCCTGCCTAATTTAGATAATGGGGATTGTTCAGTCTGGAAAAGAGAAGGCTTCAGAAGACCTAATTGCAGCCTTCCAATACCAGAAGGGAGCCTACAAGAAAAATGGAGACTCTTTTCACGAGCATGTTGTGACAGAACAAGTGGGAATATATTCAAAATGAAAGAGAGCACTGTTAGATTAGATATTAGGAAAAATTCTTCACTGTGAAGGTGGTGAGGCACTGAAGCAGGTTGCTTAGTGAAGTTGTGGGTGCCCTGTCCCTGGAAGAGTTCAAGGCCAGGCTGGATAGAGCTCTGATCAACCTGGTCTGGTGCAAGGCCTCCCTGCCCATGGCAATGGGGTTGGAACAAGATGATCTTTAATGTTTCTTGCAACAAGCCATTCTGTTATTCTGTGATTCTATGGTTCAAAATCAGATGGAAGAGTCATGTGAGCTAGCTCTTTTCACATCCCAGGCCTTCATCCCACCCCAGAGATACGCCTTGTGGAGGGTAGAGCTATCTTCTTACTAGAAGTACTAAGAAGAAAAGAAAAATGTGTAAGAGCCGTAATGAGAGATGTGGGACTCCAGGCAGCTCTTCAAAACGGAGTTTATTGTATCCAAGGTGTTACAGCAGTCCAGGGTCGTGGGCAACAGAGCCTGTGCCTACAGCTGTCAGCTCCAGCTGTAGACAAGCCTGAAGACCCTTTAATTTTGGTTACAATGCATTGTATACTTTTCTTTGTTGAGCATCTTAATACATAAGAACCAATCTATACTTTTACCTATAGCCTATCATATCGACTACAATTACCATATTCATGTTACTATTCTCTAATCATAAAAAGTTAGTATGTTACAGTTTAAGCTAGAAGTTGTTTTTCGGTTTTGCAGTAGAAAATTCTGAGACCTTTTTTCCTACTTGAAACATCAGCAGTCTTGTTTTTCTGTGGAATCTTTTTGCTTGGTAAAAACATCTTCTGTTTGAGGTGGGTTTATCCTTTGCTCTAAGCCATAAAAACCCCTTCTAACTAACATACCCTTTGCCTTTTTAGTTATCCAGTAAGACTGGATCAGCAATTATTTGATTCTATATCAAAACTTGCTTTCATTTCTATTCCTTCTTCAGATTCTACTTTCAAAAATCTTTTTGCCAAGTATACATATCTATGAGACTTTCTTGTCAAACTTCCATCCTTCCCAACAAAGATGGAGTGTGATTACTTCAATTACATTGTCTACAATTAATACTTCATCAGTCTGTCTTTGGAGCTGGTATCCCATCCTAACATGACTTTATCTCCAGCCAGGTATGGAGCAAGTTTCAACTTTGGAAGATCCAAAAACTCTACAAAATGGTAGAAGAAAGAGCTTAATGTGGTTATGACTCCAAAATGAGCTACTATTAAGTAGCTAGGTGGTTATGACTCCAAAATGAGCTGCTACTAAGCCAAAAAAGACATGGGTGAGAACAGGATTTTGCAGTTCTTATGAAGAAAAATGTAGGTCAAATGAGAGTCATGAAAATATCATTAAAAATTCATTTATCTTCTTCAGCATCATTATAAATAATGAAGAAATGCTGAGGACTTATTGCAGGCTTATTCTGACTCCTCCAAAATGAGTCAGTCAACAAAGAGTTTTCATGATTTGGTTCCACAGTAGGCTTCCAAGACAAAATTCCAAGACAAAAGGAAAAAAAAAAATGATCAAGGTCATGCTGTCACTCAAGGGTTAGTCTTAGATTCCCCTATGCTGCTTTGGCATTTAAGTATTCCACAGTGACACCTGGATATTGTACTTGGATGGGAGCATGTGTACAGCAGAGAAAGACATTTACATCTTATCTCAAGTAAATGTTCTTGGAGTGGTAACAGGCACTGCTACACTAATACATTTCTGCTTAAGCTGCATGTTTAACCTCACAAAAAATGGGTACAGGGCCTCAGAGGTGTCGTTTTTACATGTATTGCCATAGTAGCAATGTGACTAGATGTCTAGTCACAGGCAAGGATCTTAGGCACTAGATCAAAAAAGCTTTCTGTTTCTCAAAGATCTCTGGTTTTGAGTTCATAATTGCCTTTGGCATTATCATGATGTGTCTGTGTGTGCGTGTGTGCATGTACTAGATAGAGCAGTGTAGCCCAGATTTGGCTTTCAGTTCTTACACTTGAAAAGCAAATTTTTCAGAAATACATTCATACCATGATGCCAAATCATTGCTAAAATTTCCCATTATCATAGACAACTTACTGTATCAGTACACGGTGGAAAAAAAAACCTCAAGACACCAATTAACCCTAACAGCACTGTTTGTACCTGTAGAAATCATGTTCAATTATAAGTATGTATTAGCATGCATAATAAAAATCAAATATTGTTATATTATAATGTGAAAAACAAAGACCAGATTCTAGGTTGTCTCAAGGCAAAAGAATTTTTAAAGTCAAGTTAGACCAAGATGTCTTCCTAACCTGGCAGAACCACAAGATATTATGTTGGGTTTATTGCCTTGTGTAACATGAAGAATATAATATCAAGAAATATGTTTTTACTAAAGGCTATCAATTTTTTTATCACCATAAAATAATTTAAATTTTTCTGTTTGTTCTTCCTTCCTAAACTTTCATTTTCTTTGATGCAAATAGCACTTTCAAAATAGTTTTGTAAAATGACAGTTTTGTTAAATGAACTTTAAAAGCCTGTTTTTAAAAGTTAATAACTATATTTTCAGCACATAAAGTTATTACATCCTCTGATTTTGGCATTTATTACTGAATCTGGAAAAAAACCTGGATTTGTTCAAAGTTCTAACCTCTTTATATTGATTGTTTTTCCCCCAGAATCTTTGGAATACATATGTTGTATACTGGAACTTTTCATGAAGAACTGAAATTAAATAAGCAAAAGACACAATTTCTTAAGACTTAAATTAATTGTGTACCAGAGTAATTTGAAACCTATTAGTCAGTATTTCTTGTGCCCTCAACAATTCTTTATGTGCCATTGACAGTTGAAACTGACAGTTTTAAAGACAGTTGCTTTTGATTCCACTGCAATCATTTAACTCTCTGTATCCCATATTTTCTGTTAAGTGTCTGGGATACTTTGAATGCAGTCAGGACATGAATCAAGTTCCATGAATACAATTGGCCTCCAGATTAAATTCAAACACTAGAAGGTTTGAAAAAAAAAATTACTACTCTTTTAGAATTTGGTGGCATTATCAAGACCCTTTTATTTGCCTAAATAAAATTTACATGTTTGTATGTTATGTAAGCTGTCCTGCCAAATAAAACTATTCTGTCTTCACAGTCATAACTACTGTATATAAAGCTCTCCTCCCACTAAGCTATGTGGAGCTGTAGCGTGTTATTCATCTATGAGGTATTATAAGCTCCAGATTTGCTCTCAGGATGTTCAGGCCTATTAACTTTAGACATAATGACATTTTCATTTTGCAACATGAAGTATTATTTCATGTATTCTTTGAAATATGGAACCACAGAAAATAAAGGAATTTTAATTTGGCTGTTGTAAGGTATAAGTAATATTGTAAAATCCTTCAAAAAATGCAGTTTCATCCAGCCACATAATGGGAATAAAAATGTATAATATCATAAGCGGACTTTGATCCATGATTACCACTCCAGTTCAATTTATGCCTTGTCAGTAGAAAAGTTACACACATAATCTCTATTTAAATTAATGTATCAATCAGAGAGAAATCAATATACAAATACGGGCAGCATGGCATGATCCATTACTCACTATTCCTAAGAAATCTTGCTATTTTCCATACGTAGGTTTTCTTTTGTGTTTGAAGAAGTGAACAATAGCAGATGAAATAAAAACAACAATAAATTACCATAGCTGCCAATGTCAGTGAAAGTAGATGAAGGATCAGAGTGAAAATGAATGTCTTTTATGTAGGAATCTTTTCCTGAGAGGGTTTATTGATGAGCTGTGCAATGCTTTTTGAACAGAATATTTTTTCACATTCCACAGAGCATCAAATACTGTAGTACATCTGAGGATACACAACATTAATGACTCTCACTTTGCTCTTAAAAAGCACTGAGAACCCCCAGTTTCATGACATCTGTCAATGCCAATCACTTTTCATTTATTTCTAGTATTGAAATTCTTACTCACAAGAGCTGTTGTTTGTGGGAGGAGGCCCATTTGTATTGCAGTGTGTTACACAGTCCCACAGGACTGGATTTGGTGGGTTTGTAATTCCCAAACCAGTTGAAATAGTTTTTAATTAGCCATCAAAAAATCCCATGTAAACATTTTCAAATAAAATGTTTTCTTTTTCTTCCTCAGAATTTCTTTTGACACATTAAATAAAGAAAAACCCTAAACACAAAAACCGTTTTGCTTCACCTGATATTCTTTTTGCTTAAGAAAAATGTTTATGAGTTTGGCCTTATTCACAATCATTGTGACTGTATTACATTACTGTGACATCTGTCATATAATCATGGAATGGAGTAGCCTGTTTCTTTCTATCTGTCCTGACATCTACTCCACCTCAACTGTCCCTAACATATGCTCTTGTGGATAGCTTTAAACAGTATCTCACTGTTGGAAGCCCTTCCCTGCTGGTCATGCCGTGTTCTGAAGGAGACTATGCTGATTATTTGGCTACATTTTCTGAATGGTATGAGCTTTTACTGAAGGAAGCATGGCTGCGAAACCCAAAGTTATTGATAAACTAGAACATCTTTTAGAAAGGCGCCCTATCTTTATTTTAAGAAATTCCAGCAGTAGAGTTGCACTGCAAGCCTTGAAGTTCCTTCAATGCCTAGTTATTCTCATTGCGAAAAACAGGAGAGTCTCTTTTTAACTGAGACTTAGTCTGCAGTCATCTAGCATCAACTCAGACTTTGAGCCTTAGCTCATATCTTTGCTAGACTGCTGAAGCATTTTTAGCCAGTTTTGTTTTTCTCTAACTTTCTAACTCATGTCAAATTCCTGCATGCTGGAGACAATGCCATTTCAGTTAAGAAATAGTAAAGGCAAAGGTTGAGAGTTTCCCAGGAATGCTAGTATTTGCAGAAGGAGCTTTCTAGCATAGTCTTTCAGATTAAAGCCATCTGGCAATGGTATTTCTCACTTCACATTATAGGTAGATATGGGTTTTTTCCTACTAAGATATTTGGCAATCTGTAACAGATGCAAGCTTGTATTCTGTGTGCTGTCTTATCTGGTCAAATAAAGAAAACTATTGATCTGTATGCAGTCACTTATTCACTTCCAAGTCATTTGACAGCTGGAGAAAGATAATGCTACTTCTGACTGTTATTTTAGCTCCTTCTTTGCCTACTCAAGGCTTTCTAACTGGATTACTATCATTCTTTCTTGCACTCCAAGCAATAACTCTTTGTCTTCAAGTTTCCTTGATATCACCTTTTCAAATATATATTCATAATCAGGCCAGGAGTATTGCCTTTATTAATTTCCTCAGCTTGCACCTCTGGTATAATGTAATGGGTTTTTTTTTCCTTCACATTCCCTAGTGCCTTTGTTCCCACGTGTTAGGAATAAATCAATTTTGTGATTAAAAAAATGCTCTCTTTTTTCTGATTTCTACTAGTCATTTTTCTTTCTTGTACTGTCCTCCTGAATTGTCTAGTCATTCTGCCTGGTACTTCTGAGTTCCTATGTGAGGAATGAAAAAGCCAGCCTAAATCTCATCCAAATTCATCTACTTCTCATCTGTTCATCTCTATTTATGAATAATATTTTTCATTTCTGAACTCTGTGCTCAAACTTTCACTTGTTTTCATCAGAAGTTTTATTTTATTTTAGTTCAGCTGGAACTAAACTTGGCCTTAACCTGCCAATAATGTTAACTTAAAATTGTTAAAGTCACAAAATCAGCCCAAATCTCTTGATATCATTCCCCTTGCTGTCTCCAGGGAATCGCTGTGTATATTAATTATTTATCTTTATCTGATATTCTTCAGTGGGAAATACTTAACTTACAGATCAATAACATGCACTGATTTTTAAGGGAGTCCTGTCAAACTAAATACTATCAGAAAAACTACCAATGCTTTCCCTGTGGCAAAAGAAGAAACAGAGCTGTTTTCTCTAAGTACCATTCAGTAACACTTTTAAATAGGTTTCTTCACACTTGGGCAAGAGCCCACATCTTTTTACATCATCTCTGCATGACCTGAAAAAGGACAAGTGACCACAAAGAACTGCAGAGAGGAGAAAGGACTCCTGAAAATGACTTCTAAAGAAAGAGGCATGAGCATGGTAAATGGTTCAGTGACACAAAGATGATGTTTCATTCACAATTCACAGTTGTAGAATAGAGCAACTGTAGTGAAGGATGTTATCAATATCCATTGATGCCAGAAGTTAATTAGTTTTTGCCAAACAAAACCAAAAGGTATTCTGTGTAGCAAAGCCAGAACAAACTTTGGATTTATTTTTCAACTCTGCTAACTTTTTGAAGAGCATATGCTAATGTCTTAGATTCTTACTTCATAGGTTCCAGTTTTCCTCAACTCAATCTATGCAATTAACCTTAAAATGTATGAGTTTTGGGAGGGAGTGGAGTGGCCTTAGGTACTTCAATAGATGAATCATCACTAGATGCTTATTCACATGGGCCTGGTTGAAGAGGACTGTACATCAGGTATGTGCAAATTAAAAGAGAACCTAAGACAAACTCTGACTGTGACACTACAAAGTTGGAAAATTCAGAAACTTGAACCAACTGTTTGTAAGATGAGAGCAATTTGAGAATGGCTAAATATGCCATTTATTTTTTTAACTATTTAATGCCTGTGCTGCTGTGGTGGTTGAAGTTCCAGTCAGGAGACAGAAGCAAAGAACAGAGTGTATGATTTAAAGATACTTTTTTTTCCCAAATCATGGAATCACAGAATGGTTTGGATTGGAAGCAACCTTAAAGACCATCTAGTTCCAGCCCTCCTGCCATGGGCAGGGACACCTTCCATTAGAACAAAGCCCCATTCAACATGGCCCTTAACACTTCCAGGGATAGGGCATTCACAGCTTCTCCAGACAACCTGTTCCAGTGCTGACCATCCTCACAGTAAAGACTTTCTTCCTTGTATCTAATCTAAACCTTCCCTCTTTAAATTTAAACCTACTCCCCCTCTCTAAATGCCATTGTAAGAAGTTCTCCAGCTTTCTTGTAGCCGCTTTAGGTACTGGAAGGTGCTGTAAGATCTCTCTGGTGGCTTCTCTTCTTCATGCCTGAACAACCTCAGCTGTCTCAGCCTGTCTTCATAGAAGAGATGCTCCAGTCCTCTCATCAGCCCCTCTGACTGCATTGAAATCCTTCTTCCTCTCCTAATGCAATGGGTCTTCCCTCTTGAGTCTGCAGAGTCGTGAAGTGGTTCTGTAAGGGCACCCTAACCTGTGCCTGTTGCTGGTCCTTGCCCTAGCAAGCATCCATTCTTCTGCAGGTGGGGCTGTGTGTCCACTGCAGACCATCCTTGGAACCAGCTATCTAACTCCTTCTCAGCCTCCCTGATGTTACACAGGTCTGCTGCCTGTCTCTGTCCCAGAATGGTCCAAGCCCTACCCACAGAGTGAGTTCCACACTGCTGCCTCTCCCCTCAGCAGCTCTGTGTGTGTGGAGGCATTGGCCAACACCGGGATAGATGAGGCAGACCCTTTGGGGTGGCCCCTGCCATATCTCCTGGCCCCACTCACACCTCATCAGCCACTCTTCTGTGAGTTGCCAACTCCTGGCCAGTCTCAGGGATCCCCTGGGGTTTCCTTGGCTCAGGAAATTGCTCTCTATGCCAAGATCCCCTGCTCCACTGCAGAACATGCCTGCACCAGAGCTGCTCACCTCGGGGGGTCTGGGAAAGATCACATTTTCATGCATGTTTGGTTGAAAGCACCAAGTCTGGTTCATCCATGTGAAAGGACTGAGTTAAAAATTTGAAGAGCTACACCGGTAGAATGGCTATGGAAAGGCTGGAGGCTGGCAGTTCATAATAGTTGTGTATCTCTGGTTGTACTGCTTGTTTTCAGCATGAACAGCCTTCCTTGCTGTGCCTCACAGGCCTGGGACTTGTAACCATGCCCTGCCTGCCCTGCCTTCACTAAACAACTGGATATGAACTCCAGCCTGGTGAACTTTTTGTGTTGATGATAGCTTAAGTATTTGGTAGCACTTTCAAAAGCTCTTCACTCTATTGTGAATCAGATTTCTAAGTCACTTATGCCATGTATTTACCAGGTAATTGGATGAGCATGAGGGAGGCTCTAAGCACAGCATGCTCTGGCACCAGCCCACACTGCTGCTATGAGAAGGCCTTGTTAACGCTGATGGGTTTCCAGTCTTAGCAGGATCACTTTGGGACTACTGTGCATCTGCAGCATGCAGGCTGCCCATGACTCTCTCTGCTCCACAGGTTGACCAACAGACTTTTTGAGAGTTTTCTCCTATAAACACAAGTTTTAAATATGTAAACAGAATCTGTTAGTACTGGTAATCTAAAGCAAAGAGTACAGGACTTAGATTCCATATTTCACTCAAATGACGTTTTCTGAAGAAAAGTGTAGGAATGTTTCAATTCTTGGAGGATTTAGGACTGCAAAAATGAAGTGTTTGATGTGGTACCTGAGGGCCAGCCAAAAATTTCATTTACAGTGTTAATTTAAGCCTCTGATTTTTTTTTTTCACAGCCAGCAGTCTCTGCCCTGAGCTTTGCTTCCACAGATGAATCTGAATGCAACATGGGGAGAAAATACCACATGCACAAAACGGTAACAGCATAGAAATAACTAGCTGGGGAAGATATGATTCAGAGCTGTGAGAAGTAAACTCAGGAATTTAAAGGTTAAGGCCCCATTTAAATAACTAATACGCCTTTGAAACCTGACCACACACACAACAGCCATCACATTTAACTACCTACTTTGCCTAAGAGCTATCTGAGCAACCGTCTACTTTGAGAAAGAAGCATAAATAAGTTTTTCACATATCTTCCTGTCCTGGTTTTGACCAGGAGATGTTAATGTTTGCAGTAGCTATGGTGACGCAGCTGTGGATGTGTCTAAGAGGTTATTCCTTACCGATTTAGGTAATTTCCTGGGGTGGGGGAGAACAGGACAAGGAAGGGATGGCACAGGAAAAGACAGGACAGGTCTGGACTCTCCCCTCTTTCAGAGGAAATGGGTGCTCCTTTCTGGTTGGGAAAAACGTGCTGGAAGGAGCAGTGGGGTGGCACCATCTGCAGTTACAATGCATTGTGTCGGACTCAGTGAGCATTTTGCACATAAATCACTCTCTTTTGCACATTTCTGTTATTCATATTTTTGCTGTTACTACTCCTTTATCTTATCTCAGTGCTGTTCCCAGTAAATTGTTTTTATTTTAACCCATAACCTCCACCTTTTGTGTCTTCCATTGGACAGGGGAGGGGAGTGAGCGGGGTGGAGAGGGAGCGCTTCTCCTGAACCGTGACACTCCTGAACAGCAGTTCTATTTTAGAAACCACCAGACTGGAGAATGAAGTACGTCAATTGTACAAGTTGCTCACAGTTCTCAGCAAGACAATTAACTTTCATGATGCTTCTTATGTATCAACCTGAGGGGAAGAGTCAGCTCAAGGAGGAAGAGGAGTCAAATTTCACCCTGGGAAGGCGAAACCAAGTAACCAAGAGTTATGGCTGAATCTGTGTTGACAGCACCTGCTTACTGAACACTAGTTCTTGACATTTCAGTGATTTGCAACATATGAAATATTTAAGGAGGGCATTAGATTAGCCCAGGGTAGAGATTGGAGCTGCATAAATAGATGGTCAAGCAGGACATGTATACAAGGAGTAAAGTTCTTGTGTACACTTGCTCCAATAAACAGGATTTTGAGGAAAAAAAACAAAACTGGAGCAGGACTGAACCACTGGGTCTATTCCTTTTTATCCTTCCCTTCTTTTTTTATTTTTAACTCTACTTGGGTAAAAGGCTACTGTGCTAAGCCCCTACGTAGTTTAGCCCCTGAAATTAGGTTTCTCTGGAACTGCCAATCAGTTATGGAAAACTTTGATTCTTTGTACATAAGTAAAAAGTTAGTGAGTTGCTAATGACAGGTGTAACCTCCTTAAACTGTCATGAAAAGAATAGGAGACACTGCTAAAACTGAAGTGCCTGGAAGAGCCTGAAAGAGCACTTGTGATGCAAGTTGGTTGCTTTTCCATTAATATTTAAGTGTCTTTTTAGGACAAGAACCACAATATTGATACATACCTAACTGAAAATGGCAGTTCACCTATGAGCACTCTCTGAAGTTTTTATTATTTTTATGTGTAGCTACCTTTGGTCAGCATTTCCCAGAGATTTTAGGGATGCATGGGTCATCTGTGAGAGAAGTGACTTTTTTAAAAAAAATACTGCTGCCTTGGAGAACTCTTTATTTGCAGAAATTTCAGAAATATTACCTTAAAAAGCAGAAGAAATTTATACCCTAGGTAGATTTCTTAGTACATTTTTTAACCTGGTTTAATTTAAGCTGTTATTTTTGACAAGTTTGATATAAAAGAATTGCTTTGTCTCTTTTGGAAAAGGCACATTTAAATAATGACAATAACGAAAAAAAAACCCAAACCAAATCCCTTCTTATTCTGAAAATATCTCCAAAACAGTTCAATTATGAAACTTCTAACCATTTCATTCTTCATTTTCTCCTTGAATCAACCTTCTATCTGGTTTATTTCAGTTGGAGCTACCTACCCTCAGGCAGTCATCATTCTGTTTCATTATTTCTTTATTATGATTATTTTCCTACTTTGAGCAATGAGAGAGATGCAATTTTGCTCCAACTCAACCTATCAAACACTTTTTTTTTCACCTCTATCACACTCCCTCTTAGCTTATGAATTACTTTGGAAATTATCACTTCAAAAGTTTTCTCTACATTGAATTTCAATGTTAGAAAAAGCAATTTGTTCTTTAAAATAATCATTAAGCACAGCTTTTTGATTAAGCCAATGGGACCTATGAATAATGTTGTCATTTAAATACCAGACAGAGCAATCTATACTCTAACAAGATAACATACATGTCTCCATCAGAAATGGCAAACATTAATTAGTTCCCATGAGCACACAGAAATATATTCCTATTCTGGTAATATCTTTTATAATATCCATGAATTTTAAATGGTTTTAATCATGGCCTGGACTATTTCATGCAGTAGACAACAATATTAAAAAAAATTCTTATACAATTCCATAGACATGAAAATATTAACTTAAAAGATAACTATTAGGACTGAAGCAATATATGAAGTTAGCAGCTAAAAATGGTAAAATTATAATTTGCTTAACCTTGGTATATATACTGGTGCTTGCCCTCCCACCCTCTCAACCTTGAAAGTAATGAACTTCAGCAATAACTAATAATCTCAGTCCATGATTATATGTCTATTCCATCCTTGAATGGATTTCTACATAACCCCATAATAATCCAGATTTTTAGGAAACAAAAATGGTGAGTTAGAGGCCAGGAAAGCTGGGATTATTCCTTACTACAGTCTGTAAGGCAGTCCTGGATCTGGAGCTTCTAATTTGCACACCTGCTAATCTATCTGCAACACTTCTTATGTAGTGAAAGATTTGGGTAACTTTGAGCAAAAACAGCTATAAATCTAAATCTAAAACTAAATCTGACACGGTGTCTTTTCAGTTGTCGGCTGTACGTCTTTTCCCTTGGAAACATTTTCTTGAAGAAAACTATCATTCCCTTATCAGGTTCTGGCTGTGATTGGAAAGGGTAATTCTTTACACGGGTTCATGTTAAAACCAGCAGACTACAATGTTAAGAAGCCTTCATTTTTGTTCCCTGTGTTCTGCAAGGGTCTTTCAGTGCAAAGCAGTACGTTTTTAATGCAGATTGCTGTGATTTTCCCTGCAGGAACCTAGCAAGTCACCCAAAGCTTGATGGTCTGCCAGCAGGGTATATTACATTTTCAGCAGCTCCTTCCAGATAACAGTGAATGGCAAGAAACAGAATGGTCAAAGCTTTGTGGTTGTTGCATTTAGGAGGTTGTTTGTTCATTTCATTTCTTGATTTTCATCCAATGTTTTGCTAGATTCAATAGCCTCTATTGAATCTCTCCACTTCCTGATTGAAAAAAAGGTTTCCCTGAATATTTTCTCTCCTTACTTTATTTGCAGATCATCCTGCAGCCCTACTGATACCTGAGTTCAGTGACTAAGATAATTTAGCACCTAATTCCAGAAACTGAAAAAACCATATATTTTGCAACATGTTCATAAATGCATTGTTGACAGTGGAGGATTGGTGGGGTCTGAGAGCCCTGGACTCCCTTCCAAGTTCTGAACAGCAATGTAATCTTTTCACCAAGCTTAATATATTCTGCCTCTCTCCAGAGCCTTTCCTTGTTCACAGCTCCAACTTTCTAGCTGTTTGTGCAAATAGCTCCAGCACTAGTTCACCAGCTTCTCATCCTATTCCCAACCACTCATTCCTGTTGTTTCCCTTTTTACCTGTGTCCCAGTCTTTCTTACAGTGCATAGCTTAATTTCCTAAGACAGAAGCTTTCTTATCCAGCCTTCCACAAACTCCTCTCTTTTTCATTTTTCTCCTTTCATGACCTGCTTGCCTCTCCCTGGATATTGGTGTTCTTGTCCAACCAGTCCCAGGCCCCTGACCTGAGCTTCCAGTTTCTCATCGCTTCCAAGCTCTGTCTTCTCTTGGAGATTTTTAAGATTGTTTAATGATTTTATTAATGAACCGTGAACAATAATGAGGCAAAATCACCAAATGAGGCATGCTTTTAGGTTAATTCAGTCTGGAGAAGAACACAACCTGGAAGAGAGGATTTCTTTCCTTCTGGACTTACACTTTTACATTTCTCCTTCAGCATGATCTCCTGACCAGAGGGAGCCTGGACTGGGCCTACAAACTCTTCAAACAGGGAATAAGACAAGGTATTTCACCTGGCAAGCTGTTGGTCTGGACTTATTAACCGTGAGGAGCAAGCTTTTCCTTGCATGCCTTGACTCACGGTGGCCTCACAGCTGGAACAAGAACACTTTAACCTTAACTAGCTCTCTTCCTCAAAATTATATATTTCAATATAAAGCTATTTCCACAATTAGTATTATTTCAAATCTTTCTTGGTTTACTTATCGACTAAAATCTTTTGTAAACATAATGTCTTCCATTGGTCCTGGGCTCAGAAAAGAAGCAATGGAGCATTAAACAGAGTTCTTAACTGACCAGAACTGCTTAGAATTTAGCTATTTAAATGGATGGGCAAGAGACGGGACTGTAGTTTTACAAATGTTGGGCAGGCCTGTTTATGATTTATATTGTTGGATTATATAGTTAAAGAAAAGAGAATAGAGGACTATGTATCTTCTTGACACTTACCATTAAGTCAATATTTCATGGAAATGTTTCCAGGTGCTTAAGCATTTGCACTATGAGATTATATCAAGTATTAATGATGTTTGGGTGGCTGGACATGTTTGATTAATAAAGCTGCCATTTTTATTATTAATGCTGGAAATCATCAGAGATCCTGTAATACTAATGATTGAGGCTGAATTTACATGGAATTGCAGAGAGAGGAAACTGTGTTTTTTCATAAAGAAAAACAGTTTATGCTTAATTATGCAGACACTATGATAAAGAGGTTTTTCTGGCTTTCCCCTCCCCTCTTTTCTTTAGGCATATTTATTTAGAACTAAATGCAAATCTCAAAGTTTTTATATTTCAGCTGAACAACTAAACCTTTCCTCTCCCTTTTATTCCTTCAGTCTCCAGTTGTGCAGATAATTTCATGTTCCCTTTTTGCGGTAAAAAAAATGCATAAGTTTCCTACTACACCTGTAATAGGAAATCAGTACTCTTAAATCCTATGTAATTAGAATGTTCTCTTGCCTTTTTATTAAGCCATGTAAACTTTGGTAAAACAATTTTAAATATTACATACTGAGTGGCTGTTATTTTTACATCCCACTTAAACTGATGCAAGTTACCACACTAAATTCAAGGGAAGTCCAAACATCTAATCTGTTTCTTTTTGGTTTCCTGATTCTGGTGGTCCACTATAACATACACTTAACCCATAGATCACCTTCCAAGGAGGTCCCTATGAGTATCGTGAACATAGAAGACAATCTACTTCCTAAGTAGTTTGCCAAACTGAATTGACAGCATGAAAAGTTAGTAGTGTCAGAAGAAAAAAAAAAAAGCCAAAATCGAAAAAAAAAAGCCAAAACCAAAAAAAAAAAAAACCAAGCTAGCCAAAAATAAAGAGGAGAACACAAATGTTACACATATCTCTTCGAGCCAGGTGGAATNCATGCACTCCTGCACACAAAAACTTTAAAAGTTCCGGTTTTGTTTGCTTGGGTTTTTTTTTCCCCTTTTGATAGAATGTGATTTAAATACCCAGTGTTATTTAACTGGAGGTCTCATAATATGAAGTGGTGGGGAACAGGGTAGGCAAGGGGAAAAATAAAGGACCCTGAGGAAAGCAAATCAAGTTGAAATATTGCTACTTTTATCTATTGTCAAACTGTGGGTAATTTGGGTCAGTTCTGATTTGGCAGTAAACCCATGATCACAGTCCCCTAGTAGAAGAGGCCTAGGGACCAGTAAGGTAAATAAGTCAAAGAGAAAGCCTTTCATGATGCATAATAACACCCTGAACCTTAACTGCCCACTAGGATGCCTTCTGATTGCTTTCAGGAGAAACCTGATACGAAAAAATGATCACTAAAGCTAGAGCCAGTTTCCAGCTTTGTTGAATACTTGCATTTATGGGCAAGTCATTTCACCTTTGCTTCTCACTTTGTTGAACACTGAATCACCCTGTGCAAAATTTACTTTGTTCTGCTTTTTTCTCCCTTTTCCTTTTACAGCAGAAACTCTCTCTAAGGTAGAGGGAATCAGGCTTATTGAATTTCTTTGTCCATGCCCATAGATTCTTTAGAGTTAATACAATCCTGTAATTTTGCACTTCCACTAGTGTAAAAGCCACTGAGCTGCTTTTCTTAGCATAAAAAAATCTCTGTGAATCTAAAATGAGCCTAAGACATTCTGCTGTGGTTTGATAAATCATTACATTAACAGCTTTCTGCACTGTAGAATCAACCCAAGGTAGAGGAAGAAAAGCAGAAGAGAGACAGCCTTGAGACTGTGACTTCAAAACAGAAACAGTCTGATAGACTGCAGAGTCATTACCAGCTGAAGCTGCCACTGCCAGAGTGACACCCTTTATTTCCTGCACTGCACATACACATCATGCAACCATAAACAACATCATTTATGCTTGCAGTTGAAGTGTTGATAAAAGTGCTTTGAGTTTCTTTGAGGCCCATGTATGACCCAAGAAAGCACCATGGTCCAATGCACCAATGCATGGATGTTGCACAGGGCAGGGAATTCTGTGGAGGTGGGAGTCAGTCTAGACAGAAAGAAAGTTAAATGCCATGCTGCAATATAAAGGAAGAAAACCAGAGCAAGAGGAAATTCAGGCAGGAAAATGTAACATTTGCGAAGATCCATGCTGATCTTAACCTTTATTTGTTGTAGCAGATAGACAAGGGAAATGTATTACCATGTATGGAATGAGATCTGTGTTTCTGAGTTTGAAGCTGGACTACCATAACTCTGCTGACTGCAGAGTGGGAGCAGACTATGTCTGGAAAGACAACAGCCACCTATATGATTTAAAAGGTGACATCTGTTATTCCTGTGGTTCTTGGTTGGCATTTTCATGTGGATGATGGACGTAAAGGGGAGGGCAGTCTGTTGAACCTGTTAATCCTGAAATGCTGAACTAAGTTAATTTTTGATTGAACTAAGATTAATTTTTGACTTGATTCCTGGGAACTTAACCAATTGTCCTGCTTTCACAAATATCTGCTAATTATCTGTGATTCCATTTTGCTCCTTAGATTAGTAGAACTAGATTTTTATTAACAGAAATCTTAGATAGTTATTGATTTATTTCTGTTGCATTGCAGAACTATCTTGGCATCCTCATATAACTCCTCATTCCAAACACTAATGTTAACAATTGTTCAATAATAGTTTACTAATGGACTTTTTTTGAGACGTTTCTCAGAGCCCTGGTTCTGCATTGCTCCAGCTGCCTGGATCTACATGTGTGACTGTATAGAAAAGTTGAAGAACAGCCATAATGATGTGTTGCCAGTGAGGGATATGGAATACTCCAGAGCTCTGTCATACCCACTGCTTGTGTCCTGGCCCCTTTTGAAGGGTGGCAGGAGAGATCTGAGTCAGGAGAATGTGCATGGCTCTAATGCAGCTCTAATTACCCTTATCAGGTGATGGTGTCATGCCTCTGGGTAGGGAAAGAATGGCAATGTCTGTGCTAAACAGAAAGCACAATAGCCAAGAACAAGGCAGGAGGGCTGTGACAAAAGGTCAAGGAAGGTCTTATTCAAGCATGTGTTCAAAGGATAGTAAAAGCAAACTGGCATGGGAAGAAGGACAGTAGTGCTAAGAGAAAATGGTCTTTGGGACAAAGAAGTGGGAAGGAAAAGTAGAAACAAGCAAAGAGGCCTGACAGCTAGGTGTGTAAAGGCAAGCTGTTTGAGACAAATTGCCATGAAACTGGTCAAAGCAGAGATTTTTGATTTTTGACATCTAAACCAGTATAGTGAGATTATAAGTGATTGCTTCTATTCACAGTGTGTCTTAGGTGGTTTTGATCCATCCCATGATTAAAAGTTTTAAATTGCAATTAAGAAATGTGATGGACTAAAGAACACTTAATCCCCTATTTGATTAATATAACATTCTAAGAATGTCCTTGAGTATTGTCAAATGAATTTGCTGTTATTTATTTGGTATTTGTTGAATACTTTCAAGAAATAATTTGTTAATCTTTTGTGATGTATCAACCACAATGGCATTGTCTGTGCCTTTACTGACTGTCAGCTTTCCTAAATAGGAGAATAAAAAATGCATTTCAGAACAAAGCAAAACCAAAGTAACAAAAATGACAAACAGAGATTTTAATGTACTGAAAGATTTATGAATCAAAAGCATGAATTCAATGGAAAAAAGCCTTCAACAGTATTATTTTCATTATCTTACTCAATTCAACTCTGGAATTACTTATGTCCTTCTTTATTTACAGAAATTCAAATAAGATAATATAAGATGAAGGTGTTTTTTGAAATACATAATGCTAAAGTTACTTCATTTTTACTGCCTTTCAAAGAAGCTTTCTGAAGAAAAGCTGAAAATCATAATAGCATCTCGCATCTACTCTATGGGATCAGCTTGGAGCTTACAATAAGCAGACAATAAATAAATTTTCTCTATATTTTTTTTTTCTGAACCAGTATGACTAATAAGAAAACACTTCCAAATACCAATTATAGGACTGTGCAAGAATCTTGCCGCCAAAGAGAGATTATCTCAAGAAAACTGTGGGCTGTGGTCTTCAAAATTCTATTTGTTTTCAGCAATTCATCCTTAAGGGTTCGAAGTTACATTTACAGCATTCTTCAAGAAACTTTTACTTCCTCAATATGCAACACTTGAAATCAGACTTTTTTTCTTGTGAATTTGTTAAAAACTTGGGGAATAAGTGGAGAAAAATGGGCATTTATGTATAAATTTAGGAACTGCAAAAAAAGTTCACAAGTTACCTTATGATGCAATGCCTAATATGATATTAGTGGGATTGAAACTGTTTCAGGATCCTATCACTGGTTCAGTCTCAGATAAAGCTACAAGAGTAAATTTTTTCCTCCAAACAACTGAGATTAGATGTCAGCAGTGCTCATATTTTATAAATTCTTCTGAGTATAGGGTAAAAAAAGGGCACATTGACACTTCAATAACAGAGGCAGTTGGAAGTTACCAAAACCAGAAGTAATAACAAATGTATTGTTTGCTATAACTCTTAGACTTCTCTGGAGTTCCCCTGTCCTAAGAAGATTTATTTGCCATAAAAATGTCAGATGTTAAAAAAAAAAAAAATCCAATTAAAGTGCAGTTTTATTTTAAGATTGTGACAATGGGAAAACTTCGTATTATGTTTTAAGGATCATCCCTTCCTAGATGATTGTGTATTTATTAGCATCCTGCAATACTGTCCTCTGCACACCTCACCATGGATCTGATTTTTAAACCCATGATGTAAGAGAATGGGATTAAGCACCATTTGCAATGGACTTTGACCTGAAATGAATTCTGACACTACAGCTGAGTTAAAAGGGCTTTTGTTACTTCAGATGACATGGCTAAACCTAAAATTTCAACACCTGTAAGTGACAGTGTAGACTGTCAAGACCAAAACACTTTCCAGCTCCTTTATTTGCTGTCAGAGGATACTAAAGCTCAGCTCTGCCCCCTCACTAGTGCTGCCTGAGGGTGATGGAGGGAGCTTTCATCAGCCCAATATTGACAGGAGTCTTCAAGGATGCACTTCACTGCAAAGGGAATGGTCTCACCATATGATACAGTTTCCCTGCCTCAATGTTTCTGGTGAGTTCAAGCAGTAAAGACAGTCCAAGTTTGTTCCTTAAAATTTTTTGATGCTGCCTGTCCCATGAGCAGGCACATTCTGGAGACAGCTTGAATTATAGAAAACCTTAATTAATTCCATGAGTGTTAGCCAGTGGTGTCCTGAAATTCAGAGTTTGCTGAGAGGATCCTTGCAGGCACTGTGGAAATCTATTCAAGGACTTGTTCTTTTTCAGATATGATGCTCAAGATGTGTCCTTAGAAATAACTCTCTCTATTTGAATAAGAGAAAGCTGCAACAGGATTTTTTCACATTTGAATGTGGTTCTCTCTTTATCTATTGTGTTAACACAGACAACATTTGCCACATTTTCTTCCTTTTGAATGAAGCATTTAGAAAAGCAAACAGACATGTTCCCTCTCAGTGGAGGAACAGAAGAATAAGGATGAAATAGAGAGTTTGGAATAGGACCGTGTAAATTGGTATTACAAAAACAGATATTTTAATCAATGTTTATAGTAATAGACATATATTTTACAGTTTGAGATTTTTTTTCTGGAATGTATCCTTATTTTAAAAATTAACTAGACAGAGAAAAATTCAAATCAAAGTAGACCAAGACACATGCTAAAACTATGATCTGCATGCTTTGCTTCATCTTTGCTTAAAGATTTGCATTATTTTGTCAAGTGTCCAACTACAGTAGGAATGAGAATTTAAATTCTTTAACCTTTGAAATCTTTCTGTTTCATAGCAATCTGCATGCAGTGAACAATGAATTAGTGCACATTCTTTTTTCTCTTCAGACTGCTTTGCGATTCTATGATACTTCATTACCCTAAGACAATTTTTGTTTTGAATCAATATTACTGAAGGAATAATTTGGCACTCTGTTTATAGCATGCAAAGGACATGCCTGAAGCTATGAATATGAAGAGCAGAAAGAGCTTCAGATTTTTTTCACTCTAACTGCTCCTACCTATAAGAGGTTTGCAATTAACTGTGATACTGACTTGAATTAGAATGTGGGTGGTGGTTCTGTACTTCTCAGATGAAAATCTGTATATTATACTTATCTAAAACTAAACTGTCCTCCTTTGATACAACACCATGCCCTGTTTTGTCTGGGGGTGGGGAGGGGAAGCTGGAGCAGGGTATCCCCAGGTCTAAGACAGACTTGAAATTCGTACAACCTAAAGAAAACCTATTGGAGTTGCAGACCTTTAATTAAAAGAACTAGAAGAGGAGTAGCTGTGGATTGTTTCTGGTAAAGAAAAAGAATGTGTTCTAAATGTCTTGCATTGGGGAGCAACGTACAGATCTTCAGAAATGTAGGCTTTCAAACATCAGTCTTTAGGGGTCATGTCAGAATGAAAAATTTTAATTTTCCTCTCCACTGAGGATAAAGACAAGATTGTAATTTCTGAAAAAGACCAAAAGGTTTTGAAAGAAAGCTTGGCAAGGAAATACCCCATTATCATGCAGAACTATCTTCTATAAGGATATAGCCTACTATTATAGTTCATCCTTGTTTTACAGAACAATGTCTAAAACACTAAACAGATTCCCTTACAAGGCTCATTCAAGAAGGCAGTGTATTCAAGAGCATTTATCTTTCCAGAAGCACAAGGACATTGGCAGATCTTAGTACAAATCACTTGAGTATTTTGAGATCCTTGCCCTAATGCCACCTTCCTGTACTCTTGGGATTATATACTTACCTGCAATGGACCTCTGGTCCACATCTTCAGTTTGTCTCAAGCTGACTATGATTAACATTTTCTGATGTAATGAGCAAATTTTGGTGTCTTCTGTCAAAATTATTTTGTAAACACTGCAATGCATCGTGACTGCTGCCAGGTGAGGATTTTGTCACTGCCAAATGGCTCCATGTAAGTGCCAAGGATTCACCTCTGGTTTTCTGTGGGATGCTGTGGCAGCCCTTGTCGTGGCAGGCTTGCTTACATTTCCGGAATGCTCTCAGGTTGTCTCATATCACCACTTCAGCTGTATCTGCTGGAAGGTTTGGAAACTTTCTGGAGGCTTATTCTTGTACTGTGCCATTTCCTTAGCTATCTGACAGCATAGCTCATATGTGCCAGACTTCCTGGCAGATAAAGGTAAGATGAATATTGGCTTTAGTAGACAGTGGTTAAATCCAGCATCAGGCAACTAATCAGAGAAGAGATTTTGGCTCTTGCCAGTGTAACTTTGAAGCAGAAGGTGTTGACTGAAATGGAGCTGTTATTATGAACAAGACCTGAATGTTGTGAATGTTAGCTGCAGAAAAGTGTCCTAGAGGAAAGAGCTTCCACAAGCCCATGAAAGAAATCTGGAAACATGACCCTGATGTGGAGTAAAGGCTAAATTTAGAGAGATATTGCTAACAAGTAACTAGTCTGTGTTGCAAGTTTTGTTAGTTTATGGGAAATTAAAATCTAAAAAGACGCTTAGCACCTTTCTGCGGCATGTGAATAGCTCTTCTGTACTCTCTGTATCTTAAAATTTTCATTAAGATTGTAGATTCAGACGGAATAAAATATAAAATATCCTCTGCAATACTGTCAGTTTTAAATTAAGTACAATTTCTGATTCTGAAAGACTTTTAGATAACATTTTAGTGACTTTGCAACCCTGACCAACCTTCACAGCCTGCATTAATATAAAGCTTTTGATTTAGCCAACCATAAATCACCAATACAGCAGTGTGATGACAGAGAAGTAGGAATCAAAGCCAGAGGTGCTGGAACAGCAAGTATAGAAGGCTGTTCTCAGCTGAAAAAATGCAATCAGGCTCACAGGTCTTATGTAATATTTCCACCCCCATCACAGTGATATTAATAACAGAAAATGTATCATCAATCTGCATTGCAGGTCAAGATATGTTTCACAATTTGAGTCAAAATATTCTGTCTACATTGTGCACCTAATTAGAAGTTAACCTATGGATCCAATTCTGTTTTGTATTTTGTATATTAGAGACACTTGTAAAGCCATTCTGCCTGCAGTCATGGTGTATTTTCCCTGGAAATACTTCCCTCTCTCCCTTCTGCATTAGCCACCATGACAGCCCATTACTGCCTTTATAAATGTAGTTCAGCAGATCAAGGGTTTTACTTATAAAGGTCTGGGTATCTTACAAATGGCAGTGTGGCTTCTTATTTGGCAATGTCTGGCCACATAATTGTCCTCACAAATCAAACCTTGCCATGACTGCAGAGAGCAGCAAGTGAGGGAGATGGAAATCTCAGAATGAATTCCTAAAAGCTATCAGCTTACCTCAGTGTCATCTAGGATGGACAGGAAAAATGCAGATGAGAAGTGACTGCTATCAGGAAGGCCTCTTTTTCTATGTAGAACTCACAACTCTGTTCTTTAGAAGTAAGGAACTAAAATCTTTTTCCTAGCAAAACATGGAAGCAATCCCAGTCTTTTGTTTTGTACCTCGTGATCTCTGACAAAAGCACCAGGACATGTGAGACCAAAGTCCCTACGTCTCAAGTGAGTGACTTTGCTAGCCTTTGTGCTAAATTCTGTAACGAGTTTACTTAGTGCTTTATACGGCTATTAAATATCCAATCATCTTTCAAGCTCAGAGGGGCGCTCAGGCTAAAATCCCGAGGTCTGGCTTATTGTTACTAGAGAACAGAGTCAACCTTGTTGTCTACCTGTCCTGGTGAGCTATCCTAGAATGGAAATTTATGTAGCTCCAGCAGAAGGGAACAGGAGATCAGGACTCCATGTACAGAGAGGAGCAACAAATATAGCACTGTCACTTGCTGAGTGAATGGGGACACTAATTAAGGAACCTTAAAGCTTAAAGTCAGACACATACAAAACATTCCAAAATATGGAACTATCAGATAAAAACATCAGCTGAAGGAAAACATAATGGAAAAAAGACTGTTTTTTTCCGTATGGTATGGAAGTCTTTTAAAAAGGACAACTTGAGGTCCTTTAACAAGGACAAATGGATGTCTTTTTAGGGAAAAATTGCTTCCTACTAAAATTTTCCCTTCAGAAATAATGCAGGTGAAGACTTGGCCCCAAGTCTTCCACAGTCTATTTATTGTTCTACTTTACTACTAAGTAAAATGACTTCTTATCTCTCATCATTTGCTGCAGTAAGGACCTATACAAAGGACATTGCATTTGTCTCTGCAAGGCAAAGCATAAGAATGAAACCAGTTATATATGTAGTTCTACTGAATTTAAAAGTATGGAGAGGAGTAATGTTCTCTCTGCTCCTCTTATTTTTGTTATCTTCTGCACTATTTGTGAAGAGGGAAGGTATTTTTAGAGCATGTTATACTTATCCCACTCATATTATTAAGCTGAGCTTTCTCTAGTTTCTAGTGACTAAAGAATTATTCACATTAAATATACAGTTTCAGACTTCTACATTTCAGGATCTGATCCCAGGCCAGCACCAGGGAAAAGTTCCATTAACTTCAGTAGGTTATTGCTGCAGTTATAAATCACTCTCTTCAGAAGATGTCTTACTATGAGTTTTGTGAGAGACTTTTGTAACAAGATGGACAAATACTGGTTTTTCAGGACAAATAAATGTTTATATTCCTGTGAATGTCTGTCAAACTTGCAAGCAACATAGGAGAATGTTTTAATAGACTAGAAGTATTATTAGTAATGGTGTATTTATTTATTTATTACATTTCTAATCTGAGTAGCTAATGGCAAAGTTATCAGACTATTATAAGAATTAATGTTAAAAATAAAAATTGAAACTTCTCTGAGAAAAACTTCAAAATCTTCAAAATATTCACACTGATCAACTGGTGTTTGACATGTGAATGAATATCTTTTAAAAGTCAATACTGTTGATTTCTCTGCTAAAAAGGGATTTGGTTAATTCCAAATACTGTATCAGAGATAAAAAATCTGTTAACAAAAAGGTCTTGCTAAATCTTCTTATAACCAGGTTAATTTTCTGTTGGTATTTACTGTCAGAAAGTAAGTCCTGCAATATTCCCTCATTCCAGGATTTCTGCTGAGGCAAAAGACTTACAGTATTATTTTGTTTCTCTGAAAGCAGCCAAAGAATGAGAGAGTCAGCTCAAATCTAGGTGTATATTTGGTGTCACACATAAAGTAATCTTAAACTGTACGAACATTCTGGATTTCACAGTGTTTTTGGAGTCCCTTTCCCTCCACTCCCAATGAAAGTGGTAGAGAATAACATCCATATCCTGGCCATGCCCCTCCTGGCCACTGTAAAAAATTAACCCTGTCTCGTCTGGAACCAGGACAATGTGATACCCATGGTGAAAGAGGTAAAGATTCTGCAATACCACATAAGTGAAAATAGACACTATTTTAAAATGGTGCATCCTATTTTTCCGAGTCTCCACCTGTCTGCTTCCGGATGCCATCTGGTTAAAGACAGTCTGTGAAATACAGTAAGTGTAGTGTTTTCTTGACCCAATGAATTTAGCACTTGAGGGAAAAAAAAATCCTCAAATTCACATTCATCCTGAGAAGAACAGAGATGAAAAGAGCTCTCTGTTGTGTCATCAGGACTCAGTGGCACATTAAAAATGTCAATGACTTTAAAAGCCATAAGTTTTGTAGATATTAATTAAATAATTATCTTCAGGTGAGTTAGCACATGAGGATGTGACTGAATCAGATCCTTAAAAAGAAGTATGCATGGATGCAATTGCATTAAGTCACTGTGGCATTTTGTGCATTTTTTCCAATCATTGTCAAGACCATAATGCCACCAACAGGCCCTAGTTGCTTTGATAAGTCTCTGACCATCCTTCTTTGTCACCCCTCTTGCAACCTCTTCCTCCAGCTAAGGGGTTCAGCTGCCTGCTGCTGGCACTGGCCTTTCCTTGTGGATCTAATGATTGGGATGGGTGGTGGTCCTACACGGACCTATGGGGTGCTGCCTAGCCCTGGACTGGCACTGGTCAATCTGGCTCACCTTGTGTGGGCACTCCTGTGGGCTCTCTGTGCCTACAGCTAAGTGATCTGGGAGCATGTGACAGTAAACAGTAAGCAAAGGTGACCGTTTTGAAATGCTTTCTCAAGTCAGCTGTTCTTTGCACACCTAATAGAACAGAAAGTCATGAGCACCATTTCCTCTGGATAAATCTCTGGGAGTGTGTTGACTTTTGACAAAGCCAAGGAGCATCAACTAAGATCAGTCTCAGGTTCACCCACAGAATCAAAATAAAAGAATAGTTTGGGGTGCAAGGGACCTTAAAGACATCTAGTGTCATGTCTTGTACCATGGGCATGGACACCTTCCTCTACACCAGATTGCTCAAAACCCCATTTAGTCTGACCTTGAACACTTCCAGGGGTGGGATATACACAGCTTCTCTGGAAGACCTGTTCCAGCCTCTGTCCAGTAAAGAATTTCTTCCTAATATCTAACCTAAACTTACTGTCTTTCAGTTTGAAGCCATCTCCCCTGCTAAACAGAAAGTCCCTCTTTGTAGAAAGTCCCTCTTCACCTCTCTTATCATCTCCCTTTAGGCACTGCATGGCTGCTAGAAGGTCTCCCTGGAGCCTTCTCTTCTCCAGGCTGAATGCCCTCAGCCTGTCTTTACAGGAGAGAAGCTCCAGCCCTCTGATCATCTTAATGACCCTCCTCTGGACTCGTTCCAACAGGTCCATGTCCTTATTATGCTGAGGGCCCCAGTGCTGGACCCAGTATTCCATGTGGGGTCTCACTAGAGTGGAAGAAGAGGGGCAGAATCACCTCATTCATCATGCTGGTCATGCTGCTTTTGATGGAGCCCATCTGTTTTCTGTGCTGCAAGAACACATTTGACTTGATGGAGGCTCTCCTAATGAAATTTGGCATTCCTATAAAAACATTTGTATTCCTTCCCTCCTCTGCCAGTAGCTATATAGGTATATACTTATACATGTACGTAGATATGTATATATGTATGTAGATACTTGCATTTTCTTGAAAGAAAAGTTTGCTTTATTTTGTTCTGCAGTAGCTTTGTACTTGTCATTTACTGAGTACTGTGCAAGAGAATATGTACTTTAATCTGTGTTGCTACCAGTATGGCCCAAAAGAGCTTTATCTAAATCTGTGACAACAGATATCAACCTTGATTTGCAGCCCTGTGATACAGGGCTGAGAGCATCATTTAAGCTGAAGTACTTTATGAAACAGCAATTTGGAAACATAAAGCATGATTTAGAAGTTGTATGACAGGCAGACTCCACTAATCATCACCCATCCATGGTATGTGAACAAAGGTGTTCCTTCTTATGGCAGTTGTCATGGCTATTTATTGAGTGTGAGTACTGATGCTTGGGATAATTCAGAATCTATGAAATGGAGCTTTCTGTCTGCTTCTACATATATAATTTGTAATAATCAGCTATATTTTTTTTTAAATAGGGTGCTTTCATTGGTATTTTCTATTTCTGATGAATTATCTTGAACTTATTTATGTAAATGCCCTTTGAACTGCAAAAATCTCTCAGGCTAAAGGCATCTGAGAAAGAACACAAACAATACTTGTATGATGCAAAGAAGTTTTTAAGTAAATGAAAATAAGATTGAAGAGCTACAGGGTCTTTGTATTTATCTAACAGTGATAGATAACAGTGATTCTTTTAAAAGAATGAACAGACTTTCTGAGGGAGACAGAAAAGTGCAGAAAAGTGCAAGCAACACTACAACTCACTCCATGAGCTTTAATTGTGGAGTCCTCCATAATTCTGTTATGGGTTTTTCTTGGTCTTTGTTTTTGTTCCCCTTCTATGTCCCAGCCCCCCCCCAGTGTATTTGGAATGTCTAGAACTCAGAAACCTGAAGTTTACTACAAACGCACACAGAGTGCTTTTAAAGATTACATTCTTCTTTCTCCTGTTGTCCTGGTCACCTTTCCATTGGCTGACTTGAGTTTTAAAATCTGCACATTTTTTCTATACATGCAGTTTGTCCTTTCTTTTCACAGGTGGCTTAGTACTCCCTCCACTTTAATTATTTTTGCCAGCCTTATTTGACATTGCAGCAAGAGAAGTGTTCTTGTCACAGTATCTGAGTACCTTGCCAGGTGGCAACAGGGGAATTTTTCAGTATTTGTGAATTAATTTGATATCACCTGACAGTGAGAACTTCCTTAGGGTTCCAGATAGAGGTTCGTGACCATACCACCAGCACAGTGATTTCTGCTGTTTATTGCATGCAATCATCATTCAGCGTGAAATTAAAAAAAAATACCCACAGGAGAAAGCTGTACACTTCTTCCAGGTGGCAATGAAGACTTTTTTTGTCTGCCAGATTATTGCAAAAAAAGAGCAAAGTACAACTCTGTGTCAATAATTTAAGCCACTTCAGGTTCAGTGCAAAAGATGACATTTTTCGTATTGCTTGGATTTCTGAAGTGCACTCTGTGACAGCTGGCTTCTTAATCATGTACCTCTGAAATTGTCACAGATTAACATAAAGGTTATTTAAATGTCTGAAAAGGTTTGGAAAGACTGAAAAAATCAAAAAGTAGAACACTTCCAAGTCTTAAATCTAATAATTCTGTCGTGAAAATGACTACCAAGAAAGGACTTAATGCAAATGAAGAACAGCAGCAAGTTGCTGTGTGCGCAGTGTGACCTCTCTTCATTATACCCAGAACATGGCTGAAGAGGAGCTGAAAAGAGATCCCCAAGCTGGACATAGGAAGGCAGCACTGCAGCAGCTCTCACATTATATAGATGTAATTTAGTGAGAAGCAATAGTGTCATAAACAAGCAGGAAGGTGTAAGCAAAAAAGAAGTTAGGGTTTTGAATCCATCTCTTGTTAGCGCAGAACTGGTCTCTGCAGTAGATTTTCTCATGCTATGCCTAGTCTGCTTTTAAATTCCCTCTGTAATAGTAGTTTCCATAATTTCCCTTGGGAGGAAGAGTTGATGTTTAGTACCATTTTTAAGAAAGCTGCTGGTGGTATCCAGCCTGCTTCCCTTCTCCTAACTGCATTGTATTAATTGGAATGATCCCCTGTGCACCACTCTGAACAATGCTGCTCTTCCTTTCTGTCCTGAGCCTGCAAAGGGGTGGTGGCTGCTGGGGCCATTATGGGCTTCCACAGGGCTCAGAGGGGCCCCAGACAGACCAGAGCATAGGACAGGAACTGCTCTCTCTGAGGAGCCGCATAAATTCAGAGTGAGTCCTACACCCATAGTGTCCGAGGGGCAGCCTCAGGGCAGTCTCCCTCTCAGGTAACTTGAGTGCAAAAATGTCACAGATCTTCCATGTCAGAACTTGGCATCTATTTTTGACCGCCTGCAGCCCCCCGTGGCATGGCTGTAAAGGAGATGTAACACCTGTGAGAAGCAGCTGCCACCTCCCTTTATCACAGATTGTCCAAACAGTAGGAAACAGCAGCTCTGTGGGTTCCCTAATTCTCAAACTTCTTGGCTAGGGCTTTACTTCAGTAAACAGGCATGTCCCAGAGTACAGATGCCTCTTTATCCTATTTGTTCACATAGATTTAGACACAACAGGTACTTAGAGAACTTTCTCAGAGACATATTGCACTGTGTCCTGCCCCCTTCCCTCTATTTTGTGACTCCTTACACTACAACACTAAGTTTTCCAATGTATTTGCTTTTTCTTAAGTCCTGGCCCTGGTTTGCTATTGACAGTAAATATTGTTGACACTAAGTAAATCTGGCCTTTGAAATTACCTTAAACTATAGAGTAACAAAATATAGTCTATTTTCTGAAAACTCAGGTCCATGTGCAAACTCGGGGGTTTATTTTTTCACATCTCTCATATGTTTGTTGACACCTATCTTAGATATCTGGTGAAATGCACAACTCATTTTTCTGACTTAGTAACTCCAGGTGACAATCTGACACATACATTTTACATTGTTTCTTCCAAGTTAGCTTCCACAATCTCCTGACAGGGTTTCTTGGGTTATTTTGGTGGTTTTTTTCGTTTGTTTTTTGTT
>VXBC01009354.1:477245-615942 GCA_013399945.1 Ploceus nigricollis
AGCAATTATACAAAAATATTGTGCCAACTCACTCGTCTTAATAAGAACTGAGCACATGCTAAAATGAACATAAGAAATAGGTTTCTCTTTGTTCCACATTATCCATCCAGTTATTTAAGTAAGATCTTTATAAATATGGTTTTGTCCTGTCAGAGTTAAATAGATTTGTTTATCAAGACACTGGCATTATATTAATATTAACTTGGTAATTCTTTCTCATGGAATCATTAAATGGTTTGTGTTGGAAGAGACCTTGAAGATCATCTAATTCCAACATGCCTGTTTTCTTGGAGAAGGCTGAACACCTGCCTGCCCATGGGAGGCAGTGAATTAATTTCTTGTTTTGCTTTGCCTGGGTGCACAGCTTTTTCTTTCCCTATTAAACTATCTTTATCTTAACCCATGAGTTTTTTTGCTTTTATTCTTCCAATTCTCTCCCCCATTCAGCCAGGGAAAGTGAGTGAGCAGCTGCATGTGGTTAAGCTGCCAAGTGGGGTTAAACCACATACACAGATACTTCAATGATTTAGTATTTTGTACCTGAGTCAATTTATGGGAAATTTGCATTCCTGAGTAACTTGCAAATTAAAATGCTTTGTATCCATAACAAAAGAGAACTTTCACAGGTGTGCTCTTTGCAACATTTTTTTCTGCTAAACCACCAGCTCAACATATTCACTAAAAATTTAGTGACTTTTCATTACAAAAATTGCTGTCCAATTTTAAGAATTCATGGCTGACGTTAGTGAGTGGGCCAGGACTAAACAGCAGTAGTTTCACATATTTATAATTTTTTTATCATTAATGTTATTCTCAGTGTTTTGAAAATAATAGCTTAGCTTTGCTTACCTTTTGAAAAAAAAATTAATTTTTTTCAAAAATTCACCACCTGTTAAGCAGAAGGTTGCTTCTAACAGATTCCCTCAGCAGCTGTGAGAAACTTACCAAATCGTGGCAATCATGGAGCTTACTGCAGTCATGGATAAAGTTTAGACATGGTGTGACCACAATTTATCCAGTTCAAATAATGTATTCCATTTAAAAATCTTTTTTTTTCTCTATATTACTGTGTTATTATAAGAAACAGCAAGATTTCTGAAGAAATAGAATAGGCATCATTAGATTTTAATTGCAATCAATTGGTAAGATTACTAGCAAAGGCATTTATCAACTGAGAAAGAGAATGTCTTTAAAATATTAAGAAAAATATTAAACCATTGTCTGAATGATTAAATACAGAATGTATCTAATTTCACTAACCTACCATTGTGCTCAAAATCTTTCTCTTTAATTTATGGTGAAGACGGATTCAACACAGGAGTGGCCTAACAAATGAGGAATGAGAATCATACAGGAACTTCAAGTCTACAACAAATCGACATATCAAGCAAACATTTATTCCTCAGTTTGTGAAGTCAGTAGAAGAGTAGAGATTATCAAAAATCAAGATAAATTCAGTATTTTTGAGGTCTGAATTTTCTAAAATGAACACTGTAACATATTAAAATCAATTTGCACTTGAATGAAAGCAAAACAAGGATAAATATTTTTAACTAATTTGAATTCCAGAAAAAGCACTACCATTTGCATCATTCTTACCTGCAGAGGTTTTCACAGTTTCTGAAGTATTTCTGAGACCCATAAAGTCAAACTGATAGAGTCTCCAAGATTTCTGGTCAGCAGCCTCCACTGAATTTTTCCTCCATCTGTAAATCATTTCCTCTTTAGGATAGCCATCTAGAAATTAATATATATATGTGCATATGAATATTTTGCATTTTATAAAAAAATGTTCTGCAAAATATTATCTGTTTACTGTTTCAGTGCTATTTGGGAACACCTAAATTTGTGATCTGATGCTTTGTCAGTGAGTTAAGTGGCATCATTCAGCCAGAGTTGTATGGCACACAAAAACAGAGACATAATGTACACAAAAATAGAGTCATAATAGTGACCTGTGATTTTTCACAATCATTGTTTTTTAACAATATGATTGGTTCTATCACAAACAGATCTCTTCAGAGGTGCAGTTGACTGTACTAACTGGAGGTCCAGGCACAGAAGTATGTTGCTTTGCATAAGCTCTGAAAAAGCTGAACAAACCAATAGAATGCAAAAATTGGGGAGTCTCTCAGTGTAAAATATGAACAATTGAAAAGGACACACTGTTTTAAAAGCTGCAATAGTTCTAGTGTGGGGGTGTGCTACTGTACTTCGGAAAGAAACATAACAGCGCAAAAGAAAGCAAAAATTTAATTAGCATGGGAATTTTAAAGTGATTATGCTACCATATTTCTTCTGAAGTCTGGGGTAGTTAATGAGGCATCACCTGATCTCTACTGCTGAAATAGCTTCTGAAAGTCTTTATCAATTTAGCACTCAGTGGTCATATTAACTCTTATGCCAATTTTTTATTTCCTCTTTGTTAGAGAATGGCATTTTCCAATCGATGTCTAACAAATCTTCAACCAGTCCAAACCATAATAATAAACCATCTAGAAAACAAGAGCCCACCCATGCTAGTTAAAATTAGATTGTTCTCTAATGCATAATACAATCAATTTTTATTCATCTAGTTAATATAATAGCTGTAGATTTCAAGGCAAATTAAAAGCCTAACAACAACAATAGATGGTTAATATAATTGTCACGTCAGTAATTTATTTTTCCCCATTGAAAATGGATACATTTTTATATTTGCATTGCAAAACAACCTCTCTGGTCATGGTGCTATTTCCTTGATGTCTTCCTCCTATGAGTGTCTTTTTAATCTTGTTTTAGGTTCCACCCTGCCAGGGCACTGCTGTAAGGTGTGCATGGCCCCATTTATCCCTCTCACTAACACAGCAAGAAAAAAACCCACAAGTCCCTTAGCTCTTATCTAAGAAAATGACTAAAAAATCACTATGTGTTAATTTAAAATGTCACATTTGTATATTTCCCATCAACGTAAATAAAGAAATAACCTGTGAAGGACCCAACTGAGTAACAAATACTGTTCTCTGTGAGAACTCTTGCTGCCAAGTAGATTTTGCTGCCAATTCTGCTGTGCAAGTCTGTGAGATTGACCTAAAGGTTAATTTTTTTGGCTGGCAGATTATGTCAGAGGATGCAGCGCTACAGTGAAAGAAGTCAAGCTTTGCAGAGCCTCCAAGCCATAGCCCTGAATGACCTGAAATTTTCTTGAGTCTGGCTCCTATTTGACTAAACCCTTTGAACACATTTCTTCCTCTTCCAAGTAACAAACGATGAGGAAATGTCCTCAAGTTGAACCAGGGTGGGGGGTGGTGGTGTTAAATTGAATATTAGGGAACATAAGATGGAGTCCCTTTTCTCAGATAAATTTCACTAAATTTCACTATAATCATTGTAAGTAAAAATGTTTCAAATATTTGTTTGCAAGTAAAAAAAAAAAAAATTTAATACATTATTTTTAAGTGATCCAAAATTAGGTTTTTACATCTTTTCCCCAAATTTCACTGAAAAAATTGTGCCAGTTAGTCTTGAATTCAATTTCTTCCTGATTTTTTCTCCCTTCTTTTCATCCCATGACCACCCCACAAAAAAAAAAAAAAAATCCATTACACTGTCAGTATGCTTGAAAGCTTGCTATCATATTGACCAAGGCATAGCTGTTTATCCTGACAAGAACAACATGTAGTCAGGAACAAGTTCGTGGACTCTCATTCTTCAAGATTTTTCCTGTATTTTTGACTAAGAAAGGTCAGATTCAGTTTCAAAGTATCTCTTTTCAGTATTATTCATCATCATTAAATCATAAGCAACTGACCTCAGGAGACCATAATGACATTTCAATGGTTCCTTAATCCACAGTTGCTGAGATCTGCTCTTACAATGATTTGGTTGCTTACATCAAAAGAGAGAAGTACTAGAGATTCAATGGGAGTTGTTTCAACCTCTTAAATAACTGCTATTATGTTCTGCTTTGGTGCCAGGTGACTGATTTCACTTTTCAATTATTTAAAAAAATAATAATTTTGTGGAGGTGTGACACATCTCTTTGGACAGTATATCACTCCTAGAATTCATTTAACGTACAGAATAGACTGTTCATGATGGTTCCTCTTTTGGTGATATTCAATATTTCTTGTACACAGCCTAATTGTTTCTAGCCCTTTAAATATTTCATTTTAGCAAATATCAGAACTGGAGGCTTCAGTACTTCCACAAGAAGATGCAACCTCTATTGCTCAGCTTCCTTTCATTTTCCCAGAATGACAAACGACAGTAAATTATCTTAAATTTTTGGCCTTATAGCTTCAAGTCATTGAATCTGAACAAATTTCTGTCAAGTGTATTTACCCTTCCAAGTTGCTTTAGGTTATGTAAAAATATTCACACTGCAGTAGGGCAAGCCTCCAGGAGGTCCTGGAGGCTTTCCAGCAGGTGCCAGTAAGATATCAAGGGTGATGGCATTGGAAGAAGACAACCAAGTGTGTGTTCTGTGTTACAGCCATCTGAGCTCTGGCAACCTGCAACTCAGGATCTTCTCAACCAAAGTCTGTGTCAACAACATCGTTTTCCCTCTCATAGTTTTACTTGATTAAATTCTCCTACTTTCTGGCCCAAAGGTTGTTTTGTAGGCAGTGCTACAACTTTTATATGCCATAGCAGCAACTTTTATAGACCATCCTGATCATCTGGCTTTTTGTAACATGGTACTACATGTTTTTGCAAAATCAGGTCAAAACCAAATTTGATTATTTCTTTAAGAGCTCAAGAGAAAGTATCTATGCAATACCTTGTGTTTACTTTCACCAAACATACATAATGACTTCGCTTTTCCACTTTTTGCCATTTTGAAGGTGAAATTATTATAACAGAAAGGCAAATTGTCATGACAACCTCTGAGATTCTCGGGATTTTCCTGTATTTGCCCTATAGTATTGAAATAATTGGACTCATGTTACCAGATCTTCTCACATCACCACCATATAATTTAGAAGTGGAAGGTTAAAAATATTTAAACTTCATGTTCATACTTCTTCACTTTTTAGGGAGACTGATTTGTGCAGAAGGCTCCACCAAAGTGCTGAATAAATGGTCAAGGCCAAAAACATCACCAGGTTGGATAAGAGGCATATGCAGCCATAAGCTGGCCATGAGAATTCTTATCAAGTGGCCCTGAAGCATGTCTGCTACAGGAATCAACACTGATGGAAAAATCTCCAACTTTTGCAATATGACCATTGATGCCTGTTTGTGCATACTGCCTCTAACCTTGATTTCCCCAATGCTGTTGTTGATCTGGACATCTTAGATCAATGCCTGATATCTTTATTTCACTTTCTTTTGCATGACAATGTGGTTATTTTGGGAAGTAAGTAGACCTGGAAAGACAGCTGGAAAGACAGCTGAAAAGGCATCATGTCAAAAAGGACACAGACCACTTGAAAAGGTAAAAAAATTTCCACAGAAAAGTATCCAAGACATGAAAAGATAGAGAGGCATAGATAAAATAAATAACGTCTTTCATCTCTTCAGACATACTTTACCCACTCTGTGAAATACATTTATTTCACTGCTGGCTCCCCACACTTTGCATTCACATGTAACACAGGTAGACCCAGGTTATAGCAGAAGGAATAACAGAATTAGGCTCCTTCTTAGCCTTGCAAAAATCTCTGTGCTCAGAGTATACGATGAGGAGTTAATGAAAGCAGCAGCAAAGCTGAAAATGTGGGGGAAGCACGAAAGAAGGGATTGGTTCTGTTAAGTATCTGCCAGAAGCTGATGCTTGTGACAAGAGTATGTTTCTGAAAGATGTAGCTGGGTTCTGGGAAGGTTTTGCTTTTCCATGGGTGTTGGATATAGACTCAGTCAGTGGGAAATGTGATCACAAAGATGAGCTGCTGCATTGAGTAAGTGGTTGGAGTTTACATCATGGGCATGGAGGGAGGGTTGTAGGTGCCAGTGAAGTGCTCAGGAGAGGGAGGATGCTCTTATTCCAATTAGAGGCAAGGAATAAGCAGCCCTTTACGCCGTACAGCCAGAAACACTTTGCCTCCTTGAATGCTACCTTGTCATCTCTGCTTCAAGCTAATTGGGAGACCTTTGTCAACACAGCCTGGGTCAGAAGAGGATAATGAAGTCCACAAATGCACCTTTCTTTGGTACCATGTTGTGAATAAGAGATCATATGCTTCCAAAAAATCTGCTTGGGCTTTTTTTTCTTGTTAGTAATCTTTATAATTGCTTCTTTGTTGGCAAGCAAACTGATTTTTAGTCCAAACTTCTTGGTGTTTGGAGGAAGAGGCTTCTCAGTGATCTGTTTCTGTATCTGTATGGTGTTTGTTCTCAGAAGGCTTTTAAAGTAGGCGAATCCTGAAAGTTCTCCTATTAAAATTGGTATTACCTTAGATTTCATGATAGTATGGACTTATTAAGCACAACTAGATGGCAGAAAGAGCAAACCTGTAGTTCATTTAGTTTAAAATTTAAAAAAAATATAAAAAATAGGGTATATAGACAACTCATGGTGTCTCTCCAGGAGGAACTCTTCAGGGTAGACTGAAGCAAAAGTAGGGAAAGTGAATGGAGACTTAATAGTTTACTTAAGATCTATGGAAAACAATACTCATAGTTTAATGCAGATTGACTTCTCTCTGTCCACTAATGAAGGGGAGGGAAAAGGAAAAGGAAAAGGAAAAGGAAAAGGAAAAGGAAAAGGAAAAGGAAAAGGAAAAGGAAAAGGAAAAGGAAAAGGAAAAGGAAAAGGAAAAGGAAAAGGAAAAGGAAAAGGAAAAGGAAAGGAAATAATAAAAGATAAATGTGTATGTTGTAAAGACAGCTTTTAATCCTGAAGTGATTTATTTCAGCACTAGTAGATAATTGCACTTAGGTGATAACTACAGCAATTAGAAATGTTATTCTTTGCCCTGTTTGCTTGCATCAGTAATTGACACCTTATTAACAGTACATTAGCTCACGAAAAAAATCAACCAACATCATCATGACTGCAGATTAATGGATTTAATACTGCCCTGAAGTTAAAGAATACATGTCCCATTGAAGATAGTTTTTCTACATAAAAATTTGCTTCAATATAACTGTGATACAATTCTGATGAAGAACTAGAGGATCCAGTCACTATCATTAACAGTAATGCTTAATTATCCCTTATTTGGGACTAATTCTCTATTTGATAGAAGCATAGAATGCTGATGTTATTTACTGATAAATTGCATGGTAGCTTAGCTTTTGGGAGGAACTTGTGGCATCAATTATGCTTTTGGGCCTTCAAAATAGAAAGAAGGAAAAGAGAGGTGTTGCTGTCACAGAAATAGTTCCAAAACAACAATTTTCTGTGAACCAGGTTTTGTAGGAAGTAATAATTTTCTTGCTACTCATAGACAAATTAAAATTTTGACTCAGAGAAAACAGAGAAGAGAGAAGAGAAGAGAAGAGAAGAGAAGAGAAGAGAAGAGAAGAGAAGAGAAGAGAAGAGAAGAGAAGAGAAGAGTGAAAATGAGAAGTGAAAGAAGGCTGAGAAAAATGAACAGAATTGGACTGAAAAGAGAAAGGTTTTCTCCTGATGTCATTTTGAGATGTGGCTTTTCCATGTACTCACTATCTTCTAAAATCTAACAGATGCATCTCCAATAGGGGTGCTAATATTTTGTCACACACAGCCCTAGCAGTAAAAACTCCCTGTTCCAAGTATCAGATCCTAAAGGATAGGTAGACTAGTTTGAAATTACCTTAAGAAACTAAGGCAATCCTGTTGCATCATCATACCTTTGTGGTCTATCCTTACACTTGCCAAATAATTGCTATTTTGACTTATTTACAAGTAGTACCATGAGTGATTTGGTTTTGGAAAATGGTTTTTTTAATCATATTTTGTCCCTACAATTCCACCTTTCTATTGTTTTGAAAATGCCTTCCTTTTTTCTGAAAAAAAAATCCACCAAAACTAAACCTGAAAAAACAGTCTTGTCTTATAGCTTGTATTGATGTTTTTCTATACATTTTTATCTATGTACTTATTTTTATTGCTTGCTAACAGTTTCATTTGGAAGGCAATTTTCAGAAGTCACATGTGCAGCAATTGCTTGCATTGTTCTGGCCAGCAGTTTCTTTCAAAATTAATTCACTGGTAACTAAAACACCTGCTAAATGTTCAGATTCTTCTGATTTATCCATATTTCATACCCATGCCTGACATCACTAACAGTAAATGGGCTGATTTCACATCTAGCTTATTGGATATAAATTGTACCTATTCTAAGGCTAGAATTCTGGCACAGATCAAAGTACTGAGGACTCTGAGAGAATGTTTGTTTAGTCATGTGCAGTCTGTTTCATGCTTTTCATGGAATGGATACTTCACCTCAACTTCCTGTTCTTTTATGAATGTAACAATGTGAAGATTTTGCCCTCAGTTTTCTGCAATACCAACCCCTTGCAGGGAAGAATGAAAGTCCAGAAAGCAGGTTTCCTAGCTCAAGTTGTCTTTGGATCTGAATGATTCTGGAATATGTACTTGTTCTATTCTCCAGGTATTTAGAAAACTTATATGCAAACAAATATGCAAGTAAGAGACAGAATTTCAGTTTCTAGCTCCCTATACTTATTTTTCATAGCTAACATAGCTATTTGATAATGAACTGGTGTTGCTTCACAAATGTGTGTCTTTACAGACAAAGAATAGACTTTTTTCATAATGTGGTTCAGAAAACTTTTGATAATGTATTCCAAGTCTCACGTTTTTATTGGCTGCAAAATTGCAGATGGTGATTCTCAATAAAAGGATGTTTTCAGAACTGTATGGCAAAGAGGTGGCCTTTGAGAATCTGCTGGAATCCTGTGCTGCTGCTTTTGTCCTGCCCTAGATCTTACACACCATGGCCAGCTCTGCATAGAGATGGGAGGCTTCACCTGAGCACTTGCTGTGCTCCATAGGATTTAGGGTGAGAGTCAAAGAGATGGTAGTCTCGTCTCATCTCATCTCATCTCATCTCATCTCATCTCATCTCATCTCATCTCATCTCATCTCATCTCAATCTCATCTCATCTCATCTCAATCTCCCTTCTTTTGCACATGCCCTACAACAATGACTGAATGATGCTGAGAATTCAAGAACTATGAACTACTGCTGAGATATCAGACTCATCATTGTACTGCTAAATATGCACATTGAGTTCTCTAATGGAAAACAAACAGCTCAAAATGAATATTTTAGCAGCTAAAATATTGTGCATGGCTGACTGCATGAGCTCAAGTGAGAAGAGAAAAAATAATTTCTTTTTAGTTTATAACTGACCACTGAAGGACCTCCAGCTGTGTGCAAGATTTTCTCATGACCATTTCAACATGAATTTTGTGCTGGATGTGAAAATTTTGAGGCACTTTCCAGAGTTTTTGCTAAGATGTGCAAAGTCTGAGTGACTGCATAAAGAAGTAGCATCTCAGGCAGATATAGGTGATGTCAATCACTCACGATTTTCTGTACAGCAGTTGGCTCTTAATTCAGCCTTATGTAAAAGAGGAAAACAGCATTATTTCAATGAAGCAGATGAAAAATATTTTTATAAACCAGAGAAAGTCAAAGGTCCTAGCATGAGAATTTAAAACCAAACCTATCAGGGCTTGCTTGGGACAATTTAAAAATCAGAGCTATAAAATAGTCGAAGTAGGACATGAACCTCAGTTTATTAAAGGAATATCTGTCAAATCTTCAGTCCTTTGATCTGCTCGCATTCTCTAGAGCCAGAACACAATCTTCCTTTTCCATTTATTTAACGTGCACTTTTATTGCAGATGCTTAGTGACAATGACCTGCTAAATCAAGTACTTAAATTTCTTATGACTGGGATGGACTGCAGTGCCACCAAAAGATTCTGGTCAGCTGATTTCAAACACCCCAGCAGAAGTTGAATACCATTCTCTAAAGGCCTTTAAAGTATATATATTTTTCTTGCTGATTATGTAGGCCACCTCAAAATTAGGGGCAAAATAACTGTGCAAGTTAAATGAAGTAAATTCCATAAAGTTCTTTATCACAAATATATGTGTATCACAAATGAATGTTCAGTATCAGCTTCAACTGTACTGGATTTTACAAGATAAAATAATCCTGCCTTTACCCATTTAATTACAGTAATTAACTATATCCTCCATGTAGGACTACTAAGATTGCTTTAAGACTATCATGATGAGAAAGATAACATTGTTTACTTCATGCATTGCTTTTTTAAGCAAAGTGCTGAGAAAATGTGTTTTGGCTCATCTGAAGATATATAATGAACAAGCAGAGATTCTGGTGAAGACTCAGAGCGCAAGTAAAGTAAACAACACAGCCTTATATAGCTCAGGAAATGAAAGAAAGTACACCTATGAAGATTTTTAGTCCATGCAGGTGAGGACAAATAGAGAGAACATAAGAACATAATTTAATTACAGGCTTTTTCCTCTCACTGAGAAGCAATCTATCTAATCTTTTTATTTGAACACTTGATATGAATGGGGATTTTAACACTGAGAACTTGTGTGTTTCTCAGATGGGTCTGAGAGTACTTAAGGATTATTCTAAACATGCTTAATCCTTATCTTCCAAGTGCTACTCAATCATCAGTATGTGCATGTTAAGCATGAGTGCAGTTAAAAGAGGTACACTTATTACCAGCATTTCTAAAGATGGATAGGAAGAATTTTTAAAATAATAATTAATAATAATAATGTATAGATAAATTTGTATTCACAACTTGAAGGTAGCTCTTAAAATGAAATAATTATAGCATCCTCAGGAGTATTGGCATCCATCTATTTTTCAGTGTCCAACTTTTTGAGTTATAAACACATTACAATCTATCCACACTGGCCCCCATATAGAAATTTTCTAACCAATTTCAATTACAGAAATCATTGCAGCTAGATATTTAGCTTACATAGTTCATATATTTTGTGACTAGCCTAGCCTGAACTGTACATTTTCAGACCCATGAAAATGAAAATTCAGCTATCGATAATGTTTTTTCTAAATTGCCATGAAACCCATTACAGGCTTCACAGAAGCTGCATCAGCAAAGCCCATGGTTTTACAAAAGCCATCAGAAATATACTATTCTTAGTCAACACAACATTAATGGAAGCAGGTTATGAATTAGACTTCCATACAAGATTATTAGGACTTTTATACAGATCTTAGAACGTATCAGGAATGAATATCAAAAGGTAAAACAACAGAACACTCTAAATTGTAAACACAGTTTTTCTCAAGTACTGCTATTTCATAGAACAAAATAATTTGCAGCATAAATTCAAAACTAAACAGAAAATTTCATTAAAACTGAGATTAAGCAGAGTGAGCTTTTAAATGATATGTGGAATAGGGTTGAAAAGAAACAGCCTATACAAACTATTTTTTTATGACAGACTAACATCTCTGCTTTGAATCACAGTGCAGCTTCACATGTGAACTGACATTGAAAAATCAAAATTAGTTATTTATGGCTAATTTCTTCTAATCAGGGGGGTTTTCAGTTTATTTACAAAGAAATTAGTGCTATCTGGTTATTAATGTCATTACTATCAATCTGTAAGTAGATTTATTGTCATTTATACACCTTTATAGTCATTTGCACACGCACTAAAATTCACAAAGAATAAGATTTATAGCTCTGTAAAGTAAAGCATCAAAGAAATTTCTATTTTTTTGTAATATTTTGCTAGTTTTCCAGTTTTAGCTCTGTAGGACTTGTTTGCACCTTATTGGCAAAGCATGCAAGACTTGGCAACCAAAGACAAATGTTAAAATACTTTTTCTGTCTCAGGCTTATGGCTAAGATGTAATGTCCCTGATCATATAACAGCTCATCAAAAATTATCTGATGGAATGAAATTTCAGATGAACAGAACACATTGCTGATTTTGGCATATTTATAGTCACACTCAAATTTGTGAAAGCACTGTGCTTTTTTTTCATTTAAACATCAGCAAGAGTGTTATGATTAATTGGTAAATACATTCATACTGCATTCACCGAATTTGTCTTTCCACTTCTCTGGAAACATTTATCAACATCTTTGTTTGTCATTTACTTTCCAAGCATCTGGACTGTTGCTTCTCTGGTTATTGCCTCCCCCCCACCTCAATATTTGGATCTCATTTGCTCCTGGAAACTGCTGATGGAAATTAGCTGCTAGTGCTGTGTACTATACCAGTCCAAGTATCCTTCACATTCTTTTCTCACCTTTTGAGATGCATGTATTGGTTACACTGATCTTTCTCTGACGCGTCTGTGTATCGCAATGCCTTAATCTCTTACCCAGGTATTAACTAACATACCAGCACGTGAAATTTATTTTAGTTAGTTTTACTTTAGCTTAGCTAAAACTTCTGAGCAGTCATCCTCATTTACTGTTCTCTTCAGATTCCCATAGTGACTGTAAATCTCAGTATCTTACAGTACATAATAGGGTAAATACTGAGTCTCCTGAGAGTTTATTTCGCAATTTCTGGTCCCAGACTCTAATCATGATCTAAATCTCCTCAGATAATCCATTAACTCTCTAAAATTGAAGAGTTCTGCTGGAGGTAGAACCGAAGAAGCCAGGTCACTGACCCTTTTTCCTGATAGAAAAAAGATATCAGCTGTGCTTCCCTCATATATCTCAATTTTCTTTAGGGTGCCCTATTTCTTAGCCCTTAGGTTCATGGATAGCGTTGCCTGTAGTTAACCAATAAGTATCAAGTTCTTCAATACCTTTTTTCAGAAACAGATAAAATCTGAAGTAAGTCTACACACACACCATACATAGTTTTGTGCTGCTTCATTTTCTGATAAGGCTTTAGGGCATTAGAATTTTGTATCAGCATAGAATACAACTGCCTGCAATAGCTCTGAATCCTCCTGAGCCTATGGCTCCCCCAAGTTCTCCCAGAGCATCAGGCTGCTCTCATCACACAAAGTGTTATGGCTACAAGGGTGGTCCAGGGTGCATTCCTGGAAACCTAGCAGCTCTGTCCCAGAAAAAGGTGCTTTCTGGCCCTTGGGTGATTAACAGTGAAACAGCCTGTTCTGTGGCAGTGAAAATGACAGTAATGCCAGGTTCACAAAGCAGTTGCCAGGGTGTGTCAGAATCATTTGTTCCTAAAAATGTGTGCACATGTTTCTGAAAGAAAATATTATCTGTATATCCATCTCATGGAAAGCCCTTTAAAAAAAATTGGTTTGTGTGTTTATATTTAGGAAGTGAAAAAAGAAAACTATACCAAACCACCATTATATGAGACTCTTTGTGCAAGATCCTAATCTTGAAATTTTTTGGGGGGGGAATTTTTGGGATAGCTCAAATTTCAGTTTCTCTCCAAGTTCCTCATTGTTGTGTACTCTTGTATCCCAGCACTAGTCTGAATACTGTTCTGAAAAGTGCACAGCAATTCGAGGCCCTATATAAATCATACTGACAATTATTAAAAAAAAAATCCCCAGACAGAAAATCAAAACATCAGCAGCTTTTGCTTCATGTGTCTCTTGACCAAGTAACAGTAATTAAATCTTATTTAGCTTGGCTTGCTCAGGAAATGAGGCTTATGTAATTACATTCATTGTCTGTGTGTATATGCATGTTATCTGTCCTTGCTACAATAAATTTTGCACCCATTCCCCAATTTTATTGTAATTTGACAGAAGAAAGTAAGCCTCAGATATTATATACTCTTTAAAAAGCAGCTCCTAAATAGGGGAGACATTTTATTATAATGCCCCTCAAGGAGGAAAAGGTTGAAGTCTTATTAAGGATCACAGAAAGGCCACTCATCCTCAAGTCATGTGCCCCTGGGATATCAACCTGCTCTTGTCCTGCAACCAGAAATGTTTCTGGACACTGTACCAATCCAGTGGGTTGAGAGGACTTTTCCCACAAAAAAAACCAGGAGGGTAAGAGCAGCTGCTCTTCAAAAGGTATGAGGGCTCATCCTAATCACATGTGCATTGTGGAGCTCAAAGTCTCTGTTTTAAGTCTCAACAGGTCTCCTGATGTTGTCTGTTTTATACCATTTCCTTTGTGTTGCATCATCACATATTTCTCCAGCAGCACTACTTATTTTAGCATCCCTCCCAGAAGATCTTTCCCTTACTGCCAGCCAGTGATTTAGCAGATGCCATATTCAATGGGCCTTAGACTGCTGGAATTGCCCGAGGACACTGACAAGTAGAGGATTTCATCCTTAGGCTAGCAGCTGGCAAAAATCTGTCATCACAGAGACTTTCTGGACACAGCTTTCTGCTTCTCAGCCAGCACAGATTTTTCAATTGGAATGGCTGGCTTTGCCATGGCATGCTGTGGTTTCATGCCAATTACATTCCTTTGAAGATGACTGATAATGTGCCCCAGATCACTGTTGATACCAGGTCATCTTCAATCACATTATCTTAACCTTGTTAGGTTAGATAGGCCTTCTATCTTTATTTTATATATTAGTTCTGGATTTTTTTATACCCTATAACATTGCCGTTCCCTTAAAGCATTTTGGAAGAGGTGGATGTTTTTAGTTATCCCCTTTTCTGCCATCTGTCTCATTCTCTTGATGGGTTAAAACCCCAATGCAAGTGATCTTCATTCTGTTTGCCTGGTTACTGAGGACAGGTTGCTCGAGATGCTAAAGGCAGCTGTGGTTTGACAAATCACCAGGACAGGAAGCCCAGCTCCAAAACACACAGCCCATGCTTCAATGGAGACAGCCCTCACAGAACCACAGGGTAAAGCCATTCAAATGCAAGTTTCAGATGGCTGGTCCAAGTTTTTAAGTCTTTCATGAGCTTTCCAAGGCTCTGGAACAGGCAAAAGTGTCAGAAGAAACTTGCACTCTTCTGCCCCAAACAGAAGACTGCTGATTTGTCCTAGTGGTGCCTCTCCTTGCTTTCCAGGAGCAGGCTTCTACAGCAAGGAAATTAAAATGACATGAATCAATGCACAAGTGAAAGAGGAAAACAAGGAGAGCCCTACAGCCCAAAGCAAGCTCTTTGACTTATGCATGAGTATGGGCACAGGGGGCTGCAATTTTCTCTTTGAAAGTGAATGCCACTAAGAAAGGAACAGAATAAAATTTCAGCTGGAATTTAAGTATGCCGAACACCTATTAGAAGATTTCTGGATCAAAAAAGTTTTAAATTTTTGGAAAGTAAGAGCCCCTTTTCTTGAATGATAGGCCTGAAGCTGTTTGTTCTTCAGTCACTTATAGTAACAATAAAAATATCCTCTCTCTGACAAAAGGGGAGCAGCTTCACCACCCACTCATTACAGCAGGATACCTAGTTGTACAAAACTCCCTCTCCAAATTGTTCAGTTTCTTGTTTCCTTTGAAAGGGTTCAGTGAAGCACAGGGCTGCCTGCACGGGGTCCCCGTACCTTTCACAGAAAGGTCCCCGTACCTTGCACAGAAATTACATGACCTGTGACAAATCTCACTCATTTCTGCAAAAATTCTCCCATAACAGCTAACTTGGCAGTTTAAATAAACACATGAACAGAACGACAACTGTCCTGGGTTTTCAGCTGGCTTGGCAAAAGAAACCTTCAAAGGAAGGAAATAACACACACACAGCAAAGCAAACAATGGGGCAGCCCTCCACCACTGGAGTAACTTGTAGTGAAATGAGGGCTGAAGTTCACACTTGTTACCAGCAGCACAGACAGGCAAATTTGAATGGCATATGAAACCAATTGCTCGACCTCAGAAAACATGGAGTTTTCTCCAGCAGATTAGGATGTAAAAGTATTTGTCTCCTGAAAGCACCACCTCCACTTTAATTTCTCTTTCTTATTTTTTCTCTGATCAATAGACATATATAACTTACAGTGAGTCACCCTTCAGTTCACCACCCCCATGTCTGGGTGCAAAGAATCAGAGAAGTGACATGCTGGGGAAGGGGGTGAGAAAGAGAATTATCTGTGCATTCTCTGGTGCAGTGGTGGAGAGAAGGTGGGATGCTCTCTATGCTTCATTTACCTTCTTGAGAGCATAAGTGTGGTGCCCAGTATTTTAAGTATTTATTGTTGCCTTTATAAAATTTCAGTCTCTTCCTCTCTTCCTGACTGCTCTATATACAGTGCCATTTGCCCTGCAGTGCTTCCTGTTGTGATACTGAACTATTTTGAGCCTCAAAGCCATCGTGTTATTAAAAGAAAAGTATATATTTCTCATGTTTCCAGAGATGCTAATTAACATGTCAGAGACACTGAATTAGCTGCAGTACTCCTTACTTCAGAACATGATAGCACATATGAGAGGACATTGTACAAACGTTCTCCCTCTACATGAAAAGACAGTCATAGCTTTCATTTTTTTTTTCCTGGTAGTGCAGATGCTTCAAGTGGCTGGAGACCCTTTAATCTGCTTCTCTTTAAAAAATGCTGACCAGTGTTTGGAGAATTACTTTGGACCTATATTTATCCTTTATTATGAGATTAAGATATTGGTAATACTTATTAAAAGGAGTTTATAACGGCTAGAGAGGATCTGAAGAGATGGCATGTGTCCTTTATAACTGCACAGAATCCAAGAGAATTTTAAGAGTGAAAATTTACTTTTTCAGACCCAGCATCTTATAGTGAGCTGGCATCTACTGCTCATCTGTGTTATAATGAAGCCAAACAATACCCTTCAAAACTGGATACATTGTAAAACTGATTTATGACATATGGAAAGGTAGATGTTGATACTGTTATATAGGCTGCCTAGCAGGTTTCTTCACTTAGGTGCTGTATGTAAGTGTAACATGAAGTACATTTTAACTGTAAAATGGACTTCAAAGTCTAACCCTAATGTTGACTGCTTATAGCGGAGTTTGTATAAAACTTGAGGAAATAAGGGCTGAAGGGAGAAATTCCTTCCAGTTAGCCAAATACTGCTAGTTTTCAATTAAAACTCCATTTAAAACAGTAAAAAGTGATCCAGTTCCCCCATCCTTTTGGCTGACATAGCAGCCACATGTACTTCTGATTAAAATCTGCTGGTTTTTGACACACCAGGTATGTTGGGGGGTGCTCCCTGTCCCTGGGGTGGAATACAGAAATGTGGCTATGCTGAGTTTACTCTTGCTCTCTCTATTCCTTGTTACCTACTTGTGCAGGCAACTTGCCCAGGGAGCCTGACATCAATCTCAATTTGAATTACTACAGAAATCACTGAGCCTTCATTTCCAAGAGCTGCAATAGGTTTCCTACGTAGATACAGATGCTTGATGGAGAGGAAATCCACATGCCCATCAAAACTATACCATCATGATCATGATGACTGCTGAAATAAAATACAGCTGAAGTCAAATGCTGTGGTAGCTGACATTTATAACAATCACAGCATGAACACAGGCTTCTGAATTCCCTTCCATAGCTTGTTCTCAAGAAAAGGGATTTAGTAGACAAACAGTATGGAAGATATACACCCTACAAAATCAGTATAGCAACAAGAGAGTCCATAAACTACAATGACTGACTTCTCTAATCATTTTTCAATATATTTTATGTCCTTGAACTATAAATGATTCTTTATTTTTTTGCCTTAATATGCATTTCTCTGGATATTAATCTGGCTTAATATTTTTTAAATAGGATACCATCCTAGTAAGTCTTCCAAATGTAGTGCTTTGCTAAAACAGATTGACACCTAGATTAGTATTCTTAGCTAAAACGGTGCTCCTTTCTGTATTTTTTCAATTTTGTTTTGAACCACATGAAGTGGCAATGGAGACGCATGATGCCAAATTCAGAAAGTCCTTTACATTTGAAGGGATGTTCATTCCTTGCAGAACAGATGGTTACAATGAGATGTCAGATATTGCTTGAAATAAATAACCTGGCATTATGGCTTGGCATGGTTCAAGACATTAAAGTTTCCAGGTGATTTGAGGAGAATTGTTTCCTCCTTGCAATCTGTAATTGGATTAACCACTTTTAAGAAGAAAGCACATGTTTTATAGTGGAGAAAAGATATTTTTGGGGGCTATATAATATATATAGCTCAAGGACTAATTTTGCTTGAGTTTTCTCACATCTAGTGATATGTGGTGTCTCACAAGGTGTCTCATGTCTGGTTACTGATGAGATATACCCAAGACTGGGAGCCATGTGACAGAATGCCTGTTAGGGATGCTTGGAAAGGCAGGGCTAAAGATGATTATCTGTGGGACAGAATGGCTTTTCTCCAAGATGACATAAATCCCATTCAGCTCCAGTGTGTCTCCAAGTTTTCACATTCTTTTTGTTCTTCCACAGAGGACAGATCTCACTGAAGTGACTTACTGCCGTACAGCCATGGGGAGTTATGAAACTATTTTGGCCTTTTCCTTTAGGAGACTCAGCTGAAATCTTTGTTGTCAAGTGTCCTAATTCCTTTATCTCTCACACCTACCTTACAACTCAGTGACGATCATCTAAAACATCTCACTTTACCAGGATCCTATTAGGTATCTGTGATTCCTTGCAATAACTAATAATTGGCTGGTAGAACCTTGTCACCTCTTTGCTGCAGACAGACCAGTGTAATGCACACTGGGTGGGAGACTCTGAATTATTAAACAGCTTCTCAGGGTCTAAATTAAAGCTGCAGCAACTCTAGAAATTCATTGAAAGCCCTGCCATCCAAGTGGCTGCAACATTCAGAAAAAGAACTGTAATCAAATGAAATTTTAGAACAAACAAGAATGGGAAAATCAGCCTGAAAATATAACAATTCCATTAAATAGTGCCTGAACACCTGAAACAAGGTGTTCATCCCCAGCTGTCCTTTTTAAAAAAGTATGAGAATAGGAAGAAGTGAGAGATAAATTATGGGTGTAGCTGGTTTCAGAAACTACATTTGTGTGAAGAGACATTGTAAAGTTTGGGATAGTTTATTTTAGGAAAAAAGACAAAGAGGTGTTGACAAAGGCTTTCAAAATAATGTATGACATCAAGAAGGTGGCATGAATGCTTCTAGATGTGTCTCCATAGACTAAAAAATGGAAAGAGCTTGCTATTAAATTCAGAGGGTAGAAAATTAAAAAAGGTAGAATTATTTTTCAATGGACAATAAAATTTATGGCCCATTGATGGTTATTATGAACACTATCATTAAAAAGTCCTCCCAAAACATTAAACAAGCCTACAGTTAAGACACCAGGATGCACACATTAAAAGTTTAAACAATGAAATACGATTTGGGAAAGAGAGAAAGCCTCATCTCCTTTCAGGACATCTCAAACTGTGCATAAGAGTATTGGAAAGAAAAGTCTTAGAATCTTTGGAGGAGTAATGGGGTCAGCTATGGAGTGAAAAAGGCAGAAGGGCTACCACAGCTGCTTCCAGGAAATCTGCCAACATTGATGGGTGCAAGGTCTTCTCCTCATCACAGGATTGCCAGTTTTGGCAGTGCATTTCAGCTTGAGGTTGAATAAAATAGCAAAAATTGATAGTCTTGTCCTTTTATCACCTGGTTAGCCTCTCATATGTCTCTGGCTGCTGGATCATTAATTTGGGGAACACAGAGTTGCTAGATCTAGCAGTGCTCATTAACTCTGGAAATTATACACATGCTGGGCCACCTGCCAACGAGCAAGACTGCCCTTGCTCTCAGGACAGCCTGGTTTTACCTCAGTGTAGAAGCCCAGAGCAAAGGGGCACAGGGAGCCCTTGGGAAACACTGGGCACTGGGACCCAGGGGAATCGCAGTGTTTAACCCTGCTGAAGGGATTGCATTGTCACAGCAGTCCTGCCTGGCAGCCCAAGATTGCTGGCAGAAGATTGCTGTAAATTTCCTTTATGTATTAGTAGCAGCAACGATCAACAGATGTTTGCTGTCTTTCAGGACTCCTAAGGAGCAGTAATTTAAGACAAAAGCAAGACCAAGAGCCAGCACAGATCAGCCGGTGATTTGACTGAAGTTTTGGTCCAATTCACACATGTGCAGGATCCAGAAACTACACACAGACAGCTTCCCAAATTATCAAAATAATTTAATTTTCGCTTGCAGACTTTCACAGAAACTTCAGGTATGTTCTGTTGCAAGAACATGATGCTGGACTAGATTTAGTGCCCAGTTTGATCCACCAATGTTTGTTTTTTTACTGACAGAGCTCTTATATAAATAAAATGCTCCATTTCCTCTGTCCTTGCACACTCATCAGGTGTGAGCCAGAACAATTTCCTTCCTTGCAATATTAAATAGAGTTAAAAGCTGAGTCCTTTTTTCCAAATAGCTTGGAGACGTGTTCTTTTAGTGTTCTTCACTCTTTGCTGATAATGCATTTCTTTTTTGTATCTGGGAAACAAATATAGTCCCTTCTGTTTTCAGTCTTAGATGCTGCTACACCAGTGCTGATCTCTCTGCCCTGGATGCCATTCCAGCAGCTTTGTTGTAAACCATTTCATTGCCTCAGGACCTTATATTTGCAAGGTCAATTGCTGCTGAAATGATGATTACTCTACAGCTGCTATGTATAAAGAGGGTGACAATCACAGCGCCCTTGAGCATTGACTGTAGGAGGTGGCTACCATCCCATTTTCTGTGCCAGACAAAACTATAGTTAACCAGTGCACTGTTCACTGGTGTGGTCCCCGAGAAGGAAAAACTGAATGGCTGTCCTGTGATTTCATCTCTGGTATTAATATTAAACAAAAAATGTATCCAGAAAAGATCTTTAGAACTAAATCTTTCACAGACACAATGTTGATCCTGGCTTATTCATTTATTTCTTCTTATATAATTAAAACAAAAATCTCCTTACTGCATATTTTCATATTTGCAGCTGGAAAGCAAAACTGAATTCCTTATCTGCTGTGGAAGAATGGAGTCTAATTTCTGCCTTATAAATATAAAAGTGCACAAAAGAAAGCATTAAGGCTTTGAAATTCCTCAAGGTAAGTGCAATTCTTGACTGACACTGTCTCCTATTCTGGAGACAGTGTAAAGTCCACCACAAACTGCCTTTCAGCCCTGGTCATGGGAAGCCAGCCAGGAACTGAATCCCACTTTTGGATACAGACTAACAGGTAAAGCAACATGGAGGAGAAATGACCAGCTGCAGATCATCCCACCAGGGCAAAAACAGAGTCAGAAAAAGTACTGAGGGCTCTGGTTCCTTAAACCACATTTGCTACATTGCACTGCTTATCCTAAAGGATTTCTGAATGTACTGCTGCATGTTCAAGATGATCCTTCAAAATGTTCATACTATTAGGGTAAGCTTATTTTACGGTCCATACATTATCCCAGTCTCTTGACATTAAAGCTCATAGCCTTGAATATAAGGGTTTCTTTGGCCATTGTAAAATTTGTAAACAGTTCTGTCTGTAAATGATCAGAAAATCAGCTTAACAGGCAAAGACGAACAGCACTACCCTCATTCTTCTATCCTTCTTTATGGATAGAACAGCAATTTTTTGTGCTTGGGATATCTCAAAATGCAATGGATATCTCAGCCAAAGAAACTTAGGCTTTTTCTAGCCTTTTCAATTTTTAAATATGAGGAATTTACATAATGGTAATACATAGTTGATTAAACTTCACTCAAATAAAAATTAAAAAAAAAAAAAAACTACCAATCATCTTTCCTCAAATACACAGGAAAAATAACATATCTGGCTAAACTGAAGAAGTAAAGTAGATTTCTCTACAGTTTGGCATTTCTTGCTGGCTGATTTTTTTTCTAATTAAGCATTAAAAAAAAGGAAGGTAAATTTTTCCTCATCAGATTTTTTTCTACCTGTTTATTTAATAATCCACCCAAGTTATTAAGAAACAAGAGAGCCAAACCCAGATGTCATGTTCCACTAGTCCTGGACGCGGGGCCACGCTTGAAACAACCAGTGTTTCACAGCTTCCTCCCTGCTGGTGCTCGGAGCACAAGGACTACAGCACTTGAGCAGACCCAGGAACCTCCAAGATCCATCCAGGATATCATCCCAGACATCTAGCTAAATTGCCTTATTCATTCCTAAGTGCCTAAATACTTTGGTAAACAGCCCAATTTCTAATCCTGTCAATGTGAAAGGGACCTGCTAGCCCTTGTGCTGTTCACCAGCCAGGGGTTGGTGGTGTACACCATGGTTTCACCTACCAGAGATTAAGGAAAGGCCTCAGTTGCTGCTACTACCTTCTTGTGGGGTTAACTGTAAGATTTCCTCTCAGAGCTCCTTTTTCCTGGATGTTTCCTGGGAAGAAAAAGTTAAATCTACACTTGGGTTCAGAAGGAATGAAAACCAGACAGGAAATAAGGGTCACTCTGGGAATTTCATGAGAGACTTTTGAATGTGTGGGATGCTTATGAAAGCAATTGGCATCTGGCCTGCTTCTCCCTCTGTGACACCTTCAGAGCAAAAGGATATTGTAATAATGAAAAAGTATTGACAGCTTTTCCTCAGTAATGAATTAAAAGTTTGTAGAACACAGCAAGGAGCCTGGCATAATGACACTGCATTTTTGGAGAAATGTGGTTATTACAAAAGTATTAAATTATTTTTCAATCAAATATTTCATACACTGAAACACATAAAGCAGCTGGAGAAAAAAAAATCAAATTTGAATTCTTTCTTTCATCCCTGGTGATAAATGGCTTCCTTCAGGTTCCAGGAGACAGATAAATTTAAAGACAGGCTTTCATGTAGCCTTGATTTCTGCTATCCTTTCAACTAGGGCTCAGGAATACCATATAGAAGATAAAATTTAATTTCCATGAGAGGGCTGGATGACTCTGGGAATTGAAAATGGCGCATCGGGCCATTTGCCTTTGTAAGTCACTGGTTCAAGTAGAGGTCAATCTGTGACCAAACTTTGCTCCTCTGATGGTGGTTGGGTATATGGTCCGTGACATGGATCAGCCCTTCACAGCTGCTTTCCGCATCCTTGCAGCTGGCACAGTCCCAGCTATTTTATTTGCCAGATACTGCAGGGCTATAGGGACAGCGGTGGCAATCAGGAGGTCAATGACTTCTTTGTCATTGCTGGATTTTTGGTCTTCTGTCTGACCAAGGTGGAGTTATTCACTTGGCAGCATAACAAAACTACACTGCTCATATGATACTATTTCTATAGCTGGCAGAGAATTTAACTCTCCATGGCTGTCAGCTGAACAGCTTCCAGTAAGACTAAAAATAACTGTAAAACCAGTGCCCTTTCCTCTTCCCCATATACAGTATATTTCCACACATACTAAAATCCCCAACACAAACTGTGGCTAAAGATACTTCCTCTGTATACAAGCTGATCTTCGAAAGACTATCAATCATTTCAATGAATTATAGATTATTTCCCACTGAACCAATATGGGAGGGGAAAAATAAGTCTGTTCTTTGAGAATTGGAAGGAAGAGATAGTGTTTAAAAGGCTTTTCTCAACTGTGCTGCTATTATTCTGGAAAAAATTGACCTTCGTGAATTCTATAGTTTTAAATTTTTATGCTGTGGAACAGCATCATATTAAAGGCATGAGATTTGCAGAATCTGTACTGGAATTGCTATTCATAGGGGGAGAATAAAATGTAATACGTCTTTGAATGTGTCTTCTTAAGGAGGCAAAATGACATTTGACTCGAAAAGGGAAAAACAGAAAAAGGATCATGTACATTCTCATCTCCCTTCACCTTCATCAGCCCTCACTTTGAGCTGACCCTGTCATCCTGCAGAGCCTGCTGCCCACAATTCCCATCTTACTGAGTGTATGCACAACACCTTGGTGGTGAAGGTTCTTCCTACCTTTGGTGCTTTCCACATTCTATTTACAGGATCACCAAACTATAGCTCTCTGTGGTATTATAACTTTGCATAGACCAACATGAAGTCAAAATCATATTTCTGTGCTCTTAAATTTACAGTTGTCAATAGCAGTGGCTATATCAATGACTGGGCTTTTGTTTCTTTTGGACCATATCACCATTTCATTCTGCTTCTGTTATCTAATCATCAGTTACTGTAGTTCTGGTAGTTGAAATTGCCTGAAACACGGCAATGCAATAATTCTCTATATCTCCTGCTGTCTACAGATACAAAACTCCTACTCTGTTTAGAAGAAAAAAATTGAAGGGCATTTGGTGTTTCTTTGGACAAACTTAATTTTACATAGAAATACCAAAACATTTAACAAAAACAGGTGGAACTGATGTCAGGTTTTAGAGAGATCAAACCTCCTGTGGACTTCCTGGAGAAAAAAACTGCAGTAAATAAGAAGTACTTGGAAATTTACTACCATCTGTAGAGAACTGATGCTTGTTTTTCAGGCTATGTTAATTAAAAATCATTTCCACAGCAACTTCATTTAGGCTTAGGGTGTTAGTTTTAATGCAAAGCAAATATTTAGAATGTCCCTTAAAATAGTCAAGATTGTTTTTAAAATTTGTAATTCACTAAAAGCTCTTTTAAAAGAAAAAATCATGTAAACATATTGCTTTTCAATCCAATAATTTTGATTAGTCCATGTCCTAGATTAATTAAAAATAAAGATAAAAATAAAGATTCAAATAAATATAAAAATAAAGTGGTCATATAGTGAAGTATATGCATGTGTATAGTTCCCAGGAAGGACAAAATTCAGTATATCCCTAATTTTCAGTATATGAGGTCCCTGGAATACCTCTAGGTTAATCAGAAGTCCAAAAGACTTTGTGACACATTTGTCTGGGTCACAAAGCAATATTTTGATGGAAGAGATTTTGCAAAGATTCAGCTGTGGAATAATTAAAGCTAGAACTTTCCCTTGGAAAAGGTAATACCAGCTTCAACAGATGTGGTCTTTCCCAAAACACAGATCTCAGTGGAATCACTGATCAGAGTTATTACTGAACTGATCACACTCATGACACTTCCTACATATAAACAGCTGCAAGTTCACTTATAAGAATAAATATGAATTATGCAAATAGATATAAATATTTGAGAAACATTTTAACATATTTTAGTGTGTTATGATTAATAAGTTATTCTTGATTATCATAAAACAGTCATCCTAATGACATGAACCAGTACATTTAATCAGCATTTCACAACAAAGGAGATAACAGTTTGGAGAAATACTTCCAAAGATTTTCTTCCATGATTTTTCTAACAAAATCTGTTTGCTTCCCAGAGATTCAAACATGATTAACATATTTCTACTCAAATACAGTTTATATAACTATAAAAGCTTAATGTCAATGCACATGCATACTGGCAGGGTTGCAGCTGAGACATTAGATTTCTCACTTATTTGATTTTCAGGCATCCAGTCGGAAAGAAAAAGCAGTGCTTAGCTGGCTATGTACCAAAAAAGGTATGCAGTTATTTTTGCCCAAGTAAAAGTTCTCTTTTATGTACAATTAACACAAAGTTTTCATCAATCATTACAAGTAGCAAACTGATAAAAATAAAAATATATGAACTAATGAATTATTTTTAAAAGCAAAAGCAATGTTGAAATGTAGGGAACCTCTTTTACATTTCTCATCATGTGTCCAGTTATTCAGTGATGTACTCAAAAACATGCAGAAAATCCCCACTCTAAAACTTAAAAATGCCAATGTGAGTCTTTAGTTCAACAGCTAATATCTTAGTTCACAGCTCTAGATTGCCTATCAAATTCTTTAATCTAATTTTGTTGACAAACATCCATTTTCATGGTCTGCTGCCCAAACAGCTCTACTTACTGATGTTTTTCTTGCTGAACTATCCAAAATTATAATGAATGTAAATAAATTCTGTACTGTTGATACAAATGCTGGAGCAAATTTGCTGTATAAGTGCAGAGTACCTTAAAGGACAGCAGCAGACTCAAAGAATAAAACTGAAAGAAAAAACTCAAAGAATTACACTCTTGTGTAATGTTTGGTGATATTAATGCAGGCTAATTAACGTCTGTGGGTTAACACTGAATTTTACTAGGCAAATATATGCCTTCCTTCACTCTAACAGTACATTTGGCCCCTTAATTCCATGCCATATAGATGATATAGATAAAGATTAGCTATAGATATAGATCTTGAAAACAAATTTGGAGCCTGGTGCTCCTGGAACATTGATCATTCACCCACACTGTTCCTGGCAAGCAATAATTGGCCTTGGAAGTATTTCCCTTGATTAGGGCAGATTGAGCAGACTAGCCTGTAGAGTCTTGACTGTTTGAATCTTAGCATTCATTTACCATTGTTCAGTATTGCCCTGCAATGGAAGGAGGAAGCTGTTATCAAGATTATGCCTTCCCTTGTTCTCTGTGGGTTTAGCAGCACAGAGTGATGGCAGCACTGCCTGCTCTGCTACAGCCCCTAGGGACCAGCACCTCCATCCACTGTAAGCAGCAAATGAAAAATTTTCACTGCATTTTTAGTGCAGTCTGTGGTTAATTACACTGATGTATTGGTCCGTGAATTGCTCAAGGACATCTGGAACCTTTGGAAGTAAACAAATAATTGATTATCTGGTGAATAAATTAATAGATTAATTTAAGAAATATAATTAATTAACTGAATTAATAATTTTTCATTTAACATGTGTATTCATCTTCAAAAGCATCTGGGCTCATGCAAATATTCCTCATTGCTGAAAACTTTAAAAGAGTTACATTTTGATTGAAGACAAAATGCATCAGTATTTTTTATTTGTTGGCAGGTATTCTAATAATAAAGACTTACTTTCTGAAGAATAGAAATCCACATAACATAAGGAAGTGATATTTAAATAAAGATGATAAAAGAACTTTGTCCTCTGTGGGGACATACTACCTAAAAAAACTTTCTGCCACTATCTTTTCTGTGTTTTTTTGTTTGTTTGTTTTTCTTTGCATTACTACATCTCAGAAAAGATAAGTTTGTCTTTTTTCAGCAATAGGGAACAGGTGGTGCAAGATGTTCAAAATTCAGAAAATATATTTTCATCTGGTGCAAAAAAGCATCCAAGAACACTGGAGTTTCCCCAAAGCAGCCAGTGAAATTTTTACCTCACATGAATTTCTTGGTCTTCTTTAGGAATATGTTAAAATGCTATTTATTAGTGGAAACTGCAAATAAGCATTACTCAGTCCAATGAAACATTAATTATAAATACATCTTCTGCAGATCTAAGTATTGGATGTTTATGAAATTTATTTGTGCATGTAGGGCAAAGACTGTAAAGCATAAAACTAATCATTAACTTGAATAGTACTTCTCTCATGTATTTCATAACATTCTTCAATTAATTGAAGTTCCTTCTTATGAAGGGAACAATCTCTGTGGAATCTGATTCCTTCACCATCCATTTTTCTTCCCTTTATCTTCAGGGCTTGAATACTTCTTTTGCATATTAAAATCCCCTTTATCTTCAAAATATTTAGATGCTTATATAAATGAATGCATATAGTTATTCTATTTACTTTCAATGATATTATAGTCTGAATGAATATTGTGACTTGCAAATTAGATTTTGTACATCAGAGCCACTGGCAGGTTGTGTTAGTTCACATAAAGCAAAACTCTGACTTAGATGGAGAATCAGGCTTGTTGTCTAAAATAAAATTTCCCAATTGTTCAGAAGTTAAGCTAACATCTAAACCCTGGGGAAAAAGAAAGTGTCATTATGTCTATTTCTTTTTTTTAACGGCTTTATGTTTTTTCCCACCTTCTGGTCTCCAGCTAGGATCATGAATGCAAAAAGACAGAGAAAAAGGCTGTTGTAACACCACCTGCTCAGCAGCAGAAATCAACACTGCTCACAGCACAAGCCCAGCTGCTGTTGTAAGAGTTTCAGCACAGGTTTGCAAATTGATGAGCCTGAGGTTTTGGGGACTCTCACTTTATAATAGCTTGAAAAATTATAGTAAAGCTCTCCAGTTGCTCTGTCAATTAATACAGTCTACATCTATACGGAGCCAGCCATGTGCTGTCAGAGAATATGTAACTTGTACCTAACTTTTCAAATCAGGAATAATTTGTTCTGAATTTAATCTGGGCTCATTAGGTAAGTTTGAGGTAAGGCCAAGGAATTTCCAAAAGAAACAGAGGTAAGAAATAGATCCAAGTTGTTAATATTTTTATTTAGATCTTTATGTATCTCCTGCTAGTTAGAGAGATTTGTTTTGTAATCCTCCAAAGGCTATGTCTGTCTGAATGAGCTGGCATGGAGAGTTAAGCTGTGAGAATGTTAGAAAGTCTTAAATAATGGAGGAGTTGGGCATGGAAGAGCAGGAGTAGCCCTGGAACCTTTCTTCAGGGACCACAGACAGACAAACTGTTCCCAGGGCATGAGCCGGAGGTGATGGTAATGGCCACTGCTGGAAGTACTTTAGTTCCAAGAAAATTCTAAATCAATCAAGTGCAACACAATTTGACCAAAATGTCTCCATGTCTGGAGAGTGTCCAAGTGGCTGGACTCCTGTGGTAAAGGCACAAACTGGGCTGAATATTTTTCTAAAGTGAAATATTTCAAATAACAATGTTGCCTCACATCAGACTTCTTTAGTCATTTCACACCCTAAACATGCACTGGTTCACAGGTGTCCATTCTGGCTCCCAATTGCTCCCACACACAGCTGTAAGGTGCAGTGTGATTTGCAGTGCTGGAAGTCCATGAGTACCACCCCCACTAAAACTACTCATGTTGCAGGACGTTTCATAGGCAGTGAGGCGAGGAAGTTCAGGGAGCTGTAGTGTTCCAATACAGGTATGTCCTTGTGAAGCTCTGTTTGAAAGACTACAACTCCCAGAATATTCCACTTTTTCATTAACTGCTGCAGAGACTTTTGTAAGATGACACCTGCTGCAGGAGGAAAAAAATTAAATAACTCCAGGAATCAACTGTTAGTGCGTAAGAAGAAATTAGGAAAGCATACTTCTAAAATGATATTCCAGAATCTGTGTTGGGCTGGTTTTATGTGGCTTGAGAAACCAAGATACAGAGGACTTCATACAAAGAGAAAAACAGCAATACAAAACCAGTTATTTCTACTTTATGGAATGTCCTTTTCAAAGTTCCAGCTTAGCACTGAAAAGAGGGTTCTGGATCTGAACTGCAGTTGAACTCCAAAAAAAAACATCCAGAAGGCAATATTTGGGGCAGACATAAATACAGTCTGAATGGGAGAGCTCAGCAACTCTATGGACTTGGGGATGTCTCATCTAGGGAGCTATTCAGAGACAGGAGCACCCCGTGTCCCATGCAAAAGCATAATATCTTTTTGTTTCAACACATTTTTATATATAATTTGGACTTTACCAAATCACAAAAACCATTTATGCATCACAGTTAACAGTGCACTTGAACAGGGACTAAAGAATTCTGTAAACTTTCAGTCCTGACCCTCAAATATTCAAATGTGATCATTTTGCAGCTGCAAACTTTTGTTTATTGTTGTGAAAACAATTCATCGAGGATTAGCTTCCAGCATATGCTAAAAGTGTCTGTATCTTTCAATTTCTTACCTAAAAATGAGTGCTCCCAGACAGAAGGAGCATATCTAGACCACTTCCAATAATTATCTGGGCCTAATATTCTGAAAATTGAATATAATCCATGCCACAACAGAGTGAAATAACTGAGGACTTACCCTCTAACACTTTTCTAATGTGCAACACCATCCCTTAGAGAAGTCTGAAAACAGCACAGCAAATTGTAAGGTTATGAAATGGATTCTTTCAAACTGGGAATTCCTCTAACTTCATATTTTATTCAGTATTTAACCTAGGACAGAGGTAGTTTCTCAATATGCATGCCAGGCACACTGAGTCTTCTACAACTTTTACTTTCACCAGTTCTTTGGATCAGCCCCAGAGTTTCTGTGTGCATCCTGGAGGTTAACACCCTCCTGAGGATGAAGTTCCTCTGTTTACTTTATTACAGATCAACGGCTTCTGCTCTCCAGAATGCCGTAACCTGCAAAAACTGCATCAGTGGCACAGTGATAATGATAGTGGCCAACTGTCCTAGTTTCAGCCAAGGATATGAGGGGTGGCGCCTGGAGCAGGGTGTTTGTATCTAGATCATTATTCCATACCCCCATCATTGCTGGGGTACAGAAATAAGGGATTTGCTCTTCTGAGAAGAAGAGGACATGGCTTCAGGTGGAGAAAAAGGTCACATGCAGAGGAGTCCAAAGCCAGTTTTGTCCTTTCCCAGGGGAGAGGGTGGTGAGAGGAGCAGTGTGGTTGTGGTATTCACATATCCTTTGAACAGAGGGAGACACAGGCTTTCCCAGGAAAATCCTGGGGAAGGCTGTGAGAAAGCTCAGAGAAATAAGAAAAACAATTCTTATCTTCATTTGCTGCATCTGTTGTTTGGCACATGTGGAATGTGTTATGGAGATTGTTTACTGAAGAGTGATTTCTTAATTGGACTCTGGTGATGGTGTTTTGATTTCATTTGACCAATTGGAGCCATGCTGTGTCACGACTGTCTGTAAGGGTCATGGGTTTTTCTTTAGTGTAGTAGTAGTATAGTTTTTAGTATAGTTTTAGTATAGTGTAATAGCTTAGTACAGTAACTGTGTAAATAGTACAGCTTAATAAAGCTTTTGTTCAGCCTTCTGCAAACATGGAGTCAATGCACGTTATTCCCCGCGGTGGGGATCTGCCACAATAGTGTGGTGATGTTGATCCCAACTGGAGGGTTTGTCTGACATTGTTTTTTTCATTGTCTTGGGCTTGAGGAAAAAAATTTGTGGTGGGAGCAGTGGGGTGGTGCTGGCCACAGTCATGTCACAGCCTCAGTGGGGATTTTGCATGTAATCACCCTCTTTTATATGTTGCTGTTATTAACATTGTTGCTGTTACTGGTTATGTTTTCTTATCTCATTGCTGTTTCCAGAAAATTGTTGTCTCAACCTGTAACCTCTGTATTTTTTCTCTCTCTTTCACTGGACGGAGTGCAGGGAAAGAAGTGACTGCATGGGGCCTAATTTGCAGCTGAGCTTAAACCATGACACCAACCCATGAATTGTTTGTTTACTCTTGGCTTCAATTGACCGAGAAAAATACTCACTCCACTAGATGACAATATTATCATAACTATTGACATTCAGAGAATGACCATTTGCATTTTCAATTTGGAAGAACATCTGGAAAGTCAGAGAAGAAATACTGTATGGATTACCATGCTCCACACTTTATTGTAAATACTGTGGTATTACAGGCTATGTACTGAGGTCTTTAGCCTGTGATTCAATTATGCTGTGAATGCCTGGCCTGTAGTAAGGGACTCCTGCAATTGTAGAGAGGGCTTTTCAAGCATGCAAAGGAGTGACTGTGCTTCTGCACATCACTTAGAGGTGTGGTGTATCTTCCTCAATTGTATGAGAACCCCTCTTTCAATACTTTATTCTACAGAGGAAATTATAATGAATAATTTCATCTTCTTCCTCCTCCCCTCATTAGGTTTGACACCTGTACCTTATGGAAGCAGAGAAGCAGCTATTCCCACTTTGTCTTGAAAAGCCAGAGCTACAGCTTTACCTTGATCTAGCCTTCACAATCTAACAAAGCTTTATGCTTTTCATTTTTCATAAGTTCCATTTCCCTGGAACTTAGTTGGAATTGCTCTGGGTGAAAACTGAAGAGAAATCTCAGCTTTAACTCTTTCAAATGTGCTAACCTTTTAAAGATAAGAATCAGTGAAAAACAACAGAGGAACATTTAATATTTTAGGATTAAGGATTCCACCTTTTGATCTCACTACAAAGCAGGAGATAACTTTGTGTGTGTGTATGTGTGTGTGCGTTATAATGTGTTGGTGAAGGGCGTGGATGGTTCAGGTCTTCTGACTGGAAAACCCAAGAAAGGTTTATAGACACTCTAACTACAATCAAGCAGCAAAGATATTAAAGTGGATCCTGAGCTCATCTATATGATGAAAGATTAACTTTTAATAACTTCTCTACACATAATTTTACCAGTACTGGAGGCACTTTAACCTTGTTGTGGCATACCTTCACTGTAAGCTCATCTTTTCAGAAATAAATGCAAATGTAAATCACCTACGACATCTTTAGTTCCCATATATATTACAGCAAGGATAGAAAGTAACTTTGGCATGGGTCTGTGTGTTTGCTTTCAGAATATGATCTTCAGAAAGGCATTAGCAACTTTTACCTTTTAAAAATACGAAAGAAAATATATGATATTGTAAATTCTAGGATCTCAAGGTTAAATTACTCAGATTAATTTGCCTCAATTTAGATATCCAAAATGGAGAGAACTTATCATCTCAGTTAATAATCTGAGATTATCCAGACAATATTTCTGTGTGTGCTTTTACAATGAGATTCAGCATATTCTAAGAGTTTTCTTACATGCGTTATATGAATCACATTCTGGAGGTGTATATTTTCCTCTATTTACAAGAAGGGGAGATGAATCTCATCCTCAAAGTCCAAAAATTCAAAGATGGCAAAAAATTGTATGTTTAAATTACATTAGTTATTTTATTTTCATTCTAGTTCTATCTGTTCTGTACATTCTCAAAACTTGAGACAGTGTGGGATACAAAGCAATTTAGGTGTATTTTTGTAACAATTTGGTGTACTCCAGACTCTGATGTATGTAAATAGTCTGGGGAAAATCAGAGCTGATAGCAAAACAAGGAGCAAACCAAGCTGATGGTAGAATCACACCTACTAGTTCAGTATTACATTGCCCTGTAGTCCTGCACCAGTGGGATAAAAAAGGACCTAAAGGCCCATTAGATGCCACCCATCACGTGTATTTTTTTGCAGGGGGTATGCATGACATGTCTGGTCTGAGAATTGCACAGAGGAGGAGTTTGATGTGCTTGTTTCCTGCTTCTGTTTTTAATTAAAGGGAGAACAGAAGGGACAGAAGGTGTATGTTCTGTGTCACCTTTTGCAGTGAGTTTTCTGTTATCTCTTTGTTCCTGCTGTCCTTACTTCTTGGCTATTTATTTTGTTAACAAACAATCTGCCTGCAACTAGAGTTTTTTCTTTAATTAGTATTATGTCTGATTTTAGTAGAAAAGCCAAAGAAAAATTATCTGTATGTAGAATAAATCCCTCTTATACTCAGCTCTGCAATGTATCATTTAATGCTCTATTTCAAATCACTTGCCTTCATGCACCATAGCCATTGTAATGGGAGTAACAGTGTTGCTGTATAATGGGTAGAAGAAATGGCATTTGCTGTGTGGATGGCTTTACTTCATGTGGGTGATATATCCATGCAACCATTCCACCATACTCCAACCATCCATCCACCTGTCTGCTGTTACACAGAGACACTGTTGCATAGATACAGATACCCGCATCAGCACTGATTTATATTTCTTTCTTTAAGCCAACCAGTCTACCTTTCTGCAAGAAATACGTGTAATTTCTCACACTGCTGATTAGCTGACATTTGCATAGTACCTAATCTGTTATGATTAAATTATTTGCTACAGTGTGCAGAAACTGGAATGCTGTGCTAGAGAATGACAGTCAATGCCTTTGCTGCCAGAAAGCGGGATGTGAGATTTCCTGACTGCAAAGGAGAAGACAGAGGACGAAGGGTCGGAAAAGGAAGAATGTTGGCAGAAGTTCACACTGCTGAAAGACAACATGATACTAAGTTAAATTTAAACAATGTACAGTACCAAGAAACAGTTCTTGGTGGAAGGGGATGGCTTCTTGTTCACCAACTGAAATTTTTTTTCCGCTCTGTATCAGATCAATAAGAAATCTGGTTTTCAGTCTCACAGCAGACATACTGTATTCAAAGAAGGTGGCTGTGGAGAGGCACCAATAAACCCACCTGTTGTGAATGCTACAAAATCTCTTAACCCACATATACATCAGATATGGGTTTTAATACTTCAAATTATTGAATACTATCCAGCAGCTGGAGCTTATAATTGTCAGATATTAAAAATATGCCAATTTATGATATGTTTCTGATGAAGATGATTTCACAGGTCCCATTTGGTTGGGAATTACTAGTATCTAGGAAAGTTCAATTGATCAGTACTAGTATCTAGGAAAGTTCAACATTAGTTGCTCTTTGATGAGAAAAAATAGTCAGCCAAGTTTAGCACTGGAATGAACTGAACGTAGTCTTAAAATATCAGTCACAATCCTGTATACATTTTGATATAGAAGATTTCAAAGAAAGATTAGAAGTAGTAATTTCCTTCTTGTATTGCATTTCTTGGTGAACATGATCATGATCAAGGTCAACGAAATATCAAGCAAAGGTCATGTACAATAATTTTCTCATTTTTTTTAATAAGCCAAAAGGATGGAAGAACACAAAACCACTTACAAAATGTAAAGATATGCTAAGTTAAATGCGATAATGCTAAATTATCCACTTAAAGATGTTGAACTCCAAACTAAACCTAAGCCCCAAGCTTTGTGAAATTTGACTTTTAAAATCAGTTACATATTTAATATTTGCATTTGATGAAAATGCCTAAATGTATGTGTCTGCAATAAACTGTCTTTTAATATAGAAAATACTGCAAAATACAGAAGATATGAAGAGTACTGTCACTTCCAGTGTTTCTATACATACATTTTTTAACAGCATGAAAAAAAATTAAGACATTTAATCTACTAGTATTCTACATAAAATATCCTGCAAGACCTATGATTGCACTATTTCTTCATTAACTGGTTTAGGCTCTTATACCAAGGGGAAAAAATGTCTCAGTTAAAGCTTTCTACACCTAATCACAGGTCAAGTTTTCCTCACAAAATTCATACAGAAATTTCTCTGGAACTGTTGTTCTTCTGGCTACGTTTTTTGATCAGTACATCCAGTGAAGTTACAGTATTTTTCAGTTATTCTCTGCCATCTCTTGGCAACTGTTTTAAGGTAATGAGCCACCTCCATTCATGACATAAATACCAGATACGAGGTGTTTCGGGAAAATGGCACTATTTTTAAAAGACACTCGGATATTCATTGAACTGTGGATATTGGTGGGAAAGAGGAAGGTGCACAGTGCACAAACATTGTCACAGCAGTATTTTTGATAGAAAACATACTCCTTCAGCTGTATTCTGAGAAAGGAATATGAGACAAGTTTGACAAAACAAGTTTGCTCTTTCGCATGCACTGAGTTTCTTCAATGAAGATGTGAATATAAAGCGAAAATGAAGGTTGAGCAGCCACTCCAAAGACTGCAGAGTTGTGGCTGTGGGTCTGTACACTGGTTAATAGAGGTATTCCTCTTTGAAGCATCTGAACTTACTGTGTAACAAGTTCCAGACTGCCTTGCTTTGTCTAAGGGTAGATCTGATCCTTTCCTCAGTTAGCCCTGACAGACAGCACTCCACTATGCCAAGAAACAGTGAGCAGCACTTCTCACTAGTTTCAGTGTGTGATGCTACTGTGCAAAAAGACCAGATAGGAAAAGGCCTTTATTGCTTAAGAGGTGCAGTCCTCATGAGAATCCAACTCATTTCCATTGGCTTCAGTGACAAATAATGTTTTAATAATGCATGGTCCCAATAGCCGAGTAAAGCTCACACAGAAAGGAAAGATAGAGATGGATTTTTTACCATGTCCAACAGAATAACTTAGCAATTTTGAACTCTGTTTCTCAATGATACTGAAAACCAGATTTTGTGAAGGCTCCATTTCTGGAGAAATTAAGAAAGGCATGTGAAAAATATTTTTGATAGAATGCCAAAATGAAATTGGAGGATTTGAAATGGTAAGAAAATATACCCTAATTTCAAAGCTGTGTACTATTACTACCATTGTTATATACTTCACAGCCTCTTTTGTTATTTTTTCTGTACATTTCTTCAACAAACATCCTGATTTAAATCCTTCATCTATGATAATCCCTTATATCTATCTATATCTGTGATTTTAGTGGCCTGAGGAACTCAGTACATTCCCAGTGAGGAGGATTACCAGTCCGCTCTCATCACTTTTGGAGACATTCATACCTGTACAGTTAATACTACATTGAAGTTGCACTAGGAACAAGAAGACAAGGGTTTTCTTTCAGTTTTATGTCACATTCCTAACATCTCTTTGACAGCACAGAAGTAATTTCTACAGTAACTACTGTGTTGCTTTATATAATAGAATGCAATAGTGAAGAGGCAATGTTTGTGATGAGACCTTATTTTCACTTTTTCTTGTATCAAAAAACCCCAAAACCTCCAAATGGTTGACAAGGCAAAAACCACACCAAAACATCTTGAGATAACAGGGCCATATCTGGTTATGGAACTCCCCTGGAGTTTTAGATCAAATGACATTTGTTTTTTGGTTTGTGAACTATGCATGCAAATACTTTTCTCCTTCGTCACACATAAATGACATATATGGTATATATTATATCATATCGAAGTACAAAAAAAACCCCCTTTTGCTAAATGAAAAAGAGTTTCATTCTTATATGTAAAATCTTCCATATTGGTGGTTGGGATTCCTTACTTAGAATATTCTGAAATTTTCTCACTTTAACTGCAGTGGAATTCTTTGGTGTTAAGAATAAAGACAATTACCTTGTTATTTAATTTGTTTAAATATTAATAGAGCAACCTGACTGCAGGCCATAAAGTGAAGAGAAGAAATTGTAACTTCAAGGTCATATTCACAGAGTCATAGAAACATTAATGTTGGAAGGAGTCCCAGGAGGTCTTTCTGTTCAAGCTCCCTATTCAAAGCATTGCAAGCTTCAAAGTTAGATCAAGCTAGATCGGGCCCACCTGAGTTTGAAAAAAATCAAGAACTGAGATTCCACAGCCTCTCTCATAGCACCTGTATTTTATTCCACACCTCTCTCATATTCCTGTATTTTAGCTACTCTGATAGGAGTTTTTTTCCCTTACACCTAGCTGGTGTAAGGGAAAACTTACATTCATTCCTTTGGCCCTTTTGCTTTGTGTTTCTGATTGTCCTTCCCCTTAGCTCTCCCTTTTCCAGGCTGAATGAACCTATCCTTCTCAGCTTCTCCCCAGCCACTTTAGTGGCTTTCAGTTGGACTTTTTCCAGTTTGCTGACATCTGCCTTGTTTTGAGGTATCCAGAGCTGGCCTCACCAATGGGGAAGAGAAAGGAACCCTTTAACACTCCTTAAGCTCTAGGGAAGACCAACCAAGCCACTGTCTGGGGAAACTGCCAGCTGCAGTCATCCCTACAGAGAAACTCTGGAGTTAAATTGAAGTAAACCCTATCAGAAGTGTTGTTGGGTTTAAAGCCTGCAAAGTCATAGATAAACAAAACAGGACTGGAGACACAGGGTTCTTCCTGAAATTTCTTGGTGACTGACAGTGCAAGATTTCTTGCCACCTCGTAACTCCAGTCTCCAAAGATATATCTACTGGAGAATCACAGTAAGCTGAAGACATTTTACCCTACACCTCCCCATGTCATCTCTACCCTGTGTATTGCCACACTATAAACAGGGAAGTAGAAGGAGGTAGGATTTCTCTGCACCTACTAAAGAGTATTCACTTAAACTGCTATTAGAGAAGAAGACATTGAGATAAAAACAATCTCAGCAATATTTACAAGAAGACATTGTCTAAGCCCTTGTAATTTTGGGCTGTCTGAATCCTGCTACTTTTAGTGGTTATTTGCCTCTGCTACTTTAACCATATTTTAGCTCTTTTCCAGGAAGAACCAGACCTGTGTTCCTTTTGCATCAAGACTCGTTTTTCTTAAGTGGTAGGTAAACCTCCTTTTTATACCTCCTGTATATGCTGACAAACTCTAGATGCACTTTTTCAATAACATCTTCAATTCAATGAGCTGTCAATGAGATTCAGTAAGGTTTCAATTTATTTTCTAAGAGCAGCTGGAACAACTGTTTGCTGATTGTTTATCTGACTGCCACCCAACATAGATATCTTACACTTATATACGGGGAGGTTTAAAATTACACAGATGACAGTTCCAGAACAAACTGAAGGTGGTATTTCTTCTTAACCAAAACATGGTTAAACTAGGTACAGGATGTAGATATTAAAAGTTTTCATAGAGTTTAAGAAGCCACAAGAAAAAAGTAAAAAAAAAAAAAGGCATAAAAGCTATTAAACACAAAGATATCATCTCTAGCTCAAGATGTCCTTAGGCTAAAGATATGGAAGGGATAGGAGAATGCACAGAAGAGAAAATAATGTAACTTTTCCATTTTTATACTCTTCTCTGAGCATTTGGTCTTGGCTACAGTTAGAAACAAGATACGGAGCTAGAAATTTGGACTGGTGCTATGTGGCCCTTCTTATGTTCTTATGCCAGCTGCTAAGTACAATACAGCAGCAAAACCAGGAATAACAAAGCTATATTTCTAGAGCTCAATATATCTGGAAAGATATTCAAATCCTTGTGCATGTCCTATTTTATGGCCAATCTCGTCCATATCTTCTGGGTGTCATGAACAGAGAATGAGTGAAATTTAAGATTCTGCACAGAATCTTTTATTCTGAATCTGCTTCCATCTTTACAGAATTAATCACCTACAACAAGGGGCCATTTGTGTTGCTAGATGACATGGGTACAACCTAAGAGCCCTGTAGTAACTCTCACTTTTGAGCAGGGTGTGTCAGCACACAGTGCAATTACTGTGTGCTTATTTTACTCATGAAGGTCTACAAATAGAAGATTCTTAAGGAATGACTTTGAGATTGCTATTAGTAATAGCAATAGTATCGACTATTACAGAGCTATAAAAGAAAGACATACTCAATTTAGAAAAAAGAATTCATTTCTTTGGTTATGGGGAGTGTGGGCTGGAAATAGCAAAGCTTACCTAAAAAATCCCTAAATTATGTGCTTACAAGTGGCAATCCTTCCTTACACGTCTATCTTATTTTACAAGAGCAAGAAAGCTTTTGCTGTGCTCCTGGGGATTATGTCTCTGAAATCTGTAGAGGTAGACTTGCTTCAAGTCAATTTTATTTTGCTTTTCCCTCCATTTCTTTCAAAACTTTGCTTTCAAAAAGTTCTCCTAGCTTCAGAAATCCCTATTTAATACCTAACTGCTGATGGACTAGACACTAATGCATTATTTATTATTTACATTCTTATTACATGCTAGCTTCAACATCCTACCTTTGTGGGTGTAAGTGCTTCATGAGGCATTGGCATTTCTTCTGCAGTTTTCTATTTAATGAAAAGTAGAAGTCTACTTGCAAAAAAACCCATAGTTCAGTGATTTGAGTGCCTATATTATGCAGGATCAGGAATCTCAATCGTGTGGATTCAGCTGTAGCCTGCTAAAGTATTTCTGAGCTTTACACACACTATGGGGTTTAGCTGCTGTGTGACAAGAGGATGACTTGACTAAACCCAATTTAGGAATTTCTTGTACAAGCTGATCCTTTTTACAACAGACAATTCAGAAAAAAATACTTTTTCATAACCAACTAGAATCCTCAAGTCTATTTTGCTCTGACAGTGTTCTCTCTGACAATGCAGTTTGCTGCAGAAAGACTTGAAATAAAGCAAGATTTCTCCTCTACTACAAAAAAAAAAAAAAAGGCAACAAAAAAATCAAACAGGACTAGGAGCAACATCTGTTCATGTTATCTGAACATTTTCACAATTTTTTCCTTTAGTTGATTTTAGTGTGGCCTACAGTGTAAGTGCCCTTTCAGAGTTGGCATGTGTCTCTGGTGTACTGCTGGAACACAGCTCCCAGTTCATCTGAAAGGAATCTCATTTGTGAGCCCTGAGCCCATTCCATGGTGTGTCCAAGGCACAGAAAGGGGAAAGCTCTGCTGGCCTGAACCAAAATACAGCCACAGATGTACCAAAGCAGGAAAGCAGGAGATGCTGGAGGATGTGTGTTGCCGTGCTCTGGTGTCCAGTTTGCATAGGAGGGGTGGCCACCTTGGAAAACTGGCAAAGGCAGCTTGGCTCTTTCTGCTCCCTGTACATAGATATGCTCTGTGGGCAGCAGAAGAGTCTTTGCTCTGTTCTGGTTGTCCCCTTTGAACATACTTTTAGCAGGAATTTCAGGGAGTGAGACCTATACTTGCATAAATTCTTGGGATCTTGAAATGCCCTGGTTTGCCAGTGGCTTCCTGTGACTATCTGTCCCAACAGAGCCTATTAAAATGTTTTAGTAAAAAAAGAATTTATTCTACTGCATGCTAATTGGCATCACTGGGAGAAATCTCAAACAGGAGCTAATACAGCTGTATTATAGTTCTGTTTCCAATCTTTTCAGCAATTACTTGAATCATGGCATAAAAAAATACTTTTAGATTCTGTAAATGATGTGAACTTTCAAAAGAGCTGCAAACACTCTGGATTAGATCACAGCTCAAATTATGTGGTTAAATTGGCGATATGGTCAGCAGAGTCAAAAATCAATACAATGAAACTTGTTAAAAATACATGCATGAACTGTGTGGGAAAAGACACGAACACGATTCAAGGCCAATGTTTCCTTATTCACAGTGCCACCCTTTCTGAGAAATACCAATAAACTGAAGAGAATCCTTCAGAAAAGTAGAGAGAAAACAGGTTCAAGAGGCATGACTATATTATGGATAAGTTTGATTTTTTGTTCTGAAAAAAACCTCAAAACAGTAAATTTCTACTAAAAGTGGCATAGATTGTAGAATTTCCTCTTGAAGGTTTTTTTACAGCTGATCAAATAAGCTTCTGTTAAGGTTTACGTAAGTGTCCTTGAATCCATTTCAATGCAAAAGGTACTGGATTGCCTCTTGAAATTTTTGCATTGTTACATTTCTATTCTTTAATATTATGAAGCACCACTGCCTTTATAAAGAATGGAGACTTGGGGACTCTCAAAGTCTCCACACCATCAGAAACACTCCTGTTCAGCTATGAAAAGGTGATATTCCCAGTACATAAATATCTGGAGTTGTTAAAGTGTCTATAGAAGTAGGCACTAAATAGATACCAGTTTTTTACTCCTCCTCAGAAGTTCACTCACAGAAATGGTGAAAGAAAAAAAAAAATCCTTTTAAATGCACATTTTGTTAGTGTTAGTATTAGGTGATACAGGCTTTTCCAGGAAGAACAAAAGGTTCGTAATTTACAACACAATTCATAAGATGCTGAGTCAGAGGAGAGTATTTGTTTGGAGAGTGGCTAACAGAGGTCTTCCACCAGCAGATCTTCGTCATTTGAATCAACTTCATTTCTGAAGTTACAGGTAAGTATTCTTTCATAAATAGCCGGAGAAAAAATTTTACTCCTATTTTTTTCTTGGAATCTTTTTTATTCTTACCTAGCATTTACTGTTTGAGTATTAAAATTATAGGAAATTGCAATGGAGAAAAATGTCAGGAAACTTATGATTTTGTTAAAGAAAATATTTTTCCCCTCTCTATCTCTGCAGTGAAGCCTTTCTTTCCTGAACAAAATATCTTAGGGATAACTCCCATTTCATAAGAGATGTGAAGTAATCACAGCCAAGGCAAGGATGACTGATTGTTTGGTGCCACTCTAGTCGCTAATCTTTGGAGGGACATTCAGACTATTAAACAGCATGTCCCAGTCTGCCAGCATCCCTGCAGCCAGCTTACCAGGTTCTGTGTTTGCCAAAGTAAAAAATGCCTTACAGGACCCTGGCAGTCAGGCAGAGTTGCCATGGTAACTGGAAAAATGGTGGCAAAACATAAACAAAGCTCTAATAATACTTTAGGAATTATTTACCTTTTAATCTCCAGTATTCAAGGCTCATTTTTAACTATTTTGTGTCTCATAAACTACTGTTGATATTACTCGGCCTGCAAGATCTCTTGCTGAGCTTTAGTGTCCTTAAGCAGATTTAACTGATACACTTTCAAAAAAATTATATATCAGTACAGAAATTTTACTCAGTTTTGAGCCTCATGTGTACATTTCTTGTGGCAATTTGATTTTGGAACCAGTTTAACCCTGCCAATATCAATCACTAGAACATAAAACTGAAATAATATAACTTTTTATAAAAAAAGAATAACCTTTAATTTTTGTTGTTCTATTAGGTACCAGACTAGTTCATGATCTCTTGTGTTTGAATTTGTGGGGCACTTTTCTTTCAAAACATATCTAGCACATAATCTCTTGGAAGCAAACCTGGGGAACTCATCCACTATGACCACATATACCCCTTGAAGAGATACCCTTGCTGTAAATTGTGGAATATCCCTACTTAAGAGCAACATTTTCATCTTTCCCAAGGAAGATTATAAGCAAAAGTCTAGTGCCAACCACTGCAATCAAATGACAACTTTCTATAAACACAACTACATGACACAATTACTCTAAATGTTCCCTGTGAAAGTTCTTCACATACTGTGCGTTCCGGTTTTAGCTCCAAAAGCTCTGTAACGCTTTATTAAAAACAGACCTCAGAGACACTTCTTAAACAAGAACAGAGAATATTACTCCAGTAAATCAGGTTTCAAACTGTTTTGCAAAGCAGTTAGGCATTAATGAAATTGTTCCAAAGGTCACTAGGTTTAGCTCTATTTCCCACTAAGTGGAGATGAGAGCTCAGTGAATAATTAATAGCAAATGATTGACTGAATTTCACCTTTCCATTGTAGTTACAAGCTCTTTCAGCAAGCCACCATAGCCAAGGATGTTTTGAAATCATTGCCTTGCCTGTTTTCTAATGCTTCCTTCTCATGTAGTGTTTTGGCTGGCCCATCTCTTGGCACTACGTGGATAGACCCCACAGCACTTGGGGCCTGCCATGTTCTTCATCTCTCCTTGCACTCAACAAGTCAGCAGCAGTACACATACTGTACCCATGGCAGAGTGTCACAGCTCACCAAACATACCTGAAGGATGAGAACTAATCATAGAAAAGGGCTAAGAACTCACAGGGTATTTCGGAAAGTTTTATATTAAATAGAGTAGGCCGCAGGACGCGATGCATTTGTTCATTGCTTATTTTAGCAGGAAAAGGTTAAAGAAGAAGCCAGATACTTGAGTGGGCTCATCTGCAGCTTTAAAGTCTAAAAAAAGAGTGCTGTCACTGCATACCCTGTAATCAATGTTTTTTAAAGCTAAGAGAGCAATTCAGCTGAATGATAAAACTGCTTACCACAGTGATTAAACAAAGAACATGCAGTATCTTAAGAGCAGCAGCCCATCAAAAGAAACAATTCCAGGCAAAAGCAGAGGTTTCAAAAGCCTTATGATAGACTGGATAACCATAAACACAATGAAGATGCTTCTTGAGAAGGAAAGGAGGTGCAGCCTGTCTCCAGGCACCTGCTGTAAGTCATCAGGAACATCTAACTCCATGAGTCTGAGAGACGTCATTGCAACATAAACAGTGTAGATTTTCTTGGTTGCACACTTCAAACTTTATGTATTATTCATCTGGATTTCTCCTGATAACACCAAACTCAGTGACCAGTTTTGGTATTATATCATATTTGCTTTTTTTTTTTAAAAAACTTTCACCACAGGTTAGCTCTGATACAAAATATTGGCTGGATGTTTTGCCAGGAAATTTTAGTGTTTTGCAGATTAAAAAGAGTTTTTGTCCTTTAGATACAATGATATTTATTAATTGTACTCCTCAAACATGGAGTTCAGATACTAAAGTGTTCATGCAGGATCAGTGCAGAGAGGGCTAATGGTTCTCCATATGCAGGTGTAAGACATATCTTTGCTCTGGCTCCCTGGCTTGGCTGTCACTGGGATGATCATCATATTAAAGTTAATGGCAACTAGATTCTCCTCTCACCATTGAATGAAATTTGCTTTGCTGTTTCAATTCTGATGATACCAAGACATTTGGTTTACAACACGCAATAAAGGGAATACAGTCAGCTCCTGATGGCAGAATAGCATCTCCCTGTTTGGAAGACCATTGGAATAACTATGAGGAAAGGAAATGTAAAATGGAAAATGCAAAAAAAGGAAAGAAGAATACTTTGTGAAAAAGGGTAGCAAGCTCCTCCTTTTTCCTAACAAATGGTTTCTTCTTTCCAGTAGACTGCAACTCTTCTGTATTTTGGGAGAGTGTCTTCTGCTGGGAGAGAAATTCCCTAGAGCTAGCTATTTTTATATCATTGTTTTGATGTTTAATAAGTTTTGATGGTTTTTTTCTCAATGTCTAGATGCATGGCTAAGCGCTCTTTGAACCATTCATATTTTTAGTCTCCAGAACATCTGAGACAGAGTTAAAAAAAAAATTTTATAAAGGAAAGTCAACCTATGTGTTGAAAACCTGTCTCCCAATTGTTTCACTTGATTCTTCTAAGTTCTTACATTAAAAGAAACACAGAGTAATCATTTCTTTTCTCTGGGCCACTGATCATTTAATAGCTGTACATTATCCATCCAAAACTGTCATGACAACTTTCCATAACTTTCTGTGATTTCTTTTTTTATTAAGCCTGAATAATTTTGTAGCATCCACAAATTGTCTAACCTCATTATTCATCTCTCTTTCCAGGTAATTTATGGATCCGTTAAACAGGAGATCTCACTCTGAGACCCCACTGCTAACCTCTCCTCTTGTAAGACTTTATAATATATTTTCCTTTGTTTCCTAATTCTTAGTCTCAAAACCAGCCACATTTCTTGGCTATGTTTCCTTGCCCTCAGATTTTGCCTTCCTTCAGTTTCAGAATGATTTCCAGTAAACCCTTCTAGAATATTTTAACTGAAAACATCCATCTTGTCTTCTGCTATTCGGCCTTGTGACTGACTGTAAGAGAAAATGAGAGTGGGAACTTGCAGTGGAGTAGTGTTTTATGTTTTACTTGCCTAAATCTTTTTTCCTAATTGTAGATGTATAAGTGCTATGCTGAGAATGTTCAATGAGGTAAGGAAAAGAGCCTATTGCCTATGTGAATGAGGAATGGATTTGGCCTGTTAAAGAGTTGATTACCTAACTAACAGGACAAGGATTGAAGAATACTGAGACAAATAAAAGTAGGAATACCTCTGATTAAAAATGGTGTCTGATTCGTGTCTGGTTTTGTGTTTGAAAAACAACTTTGACAGCTGTGAGCTAGTTTTAGCCACAGGTACGTTTGTGCTCTTGTTTGCATTTGGAGTGTATTAAAGAAAAAAAATCAGAGCAGCAGCTGGGAGGAAGATGATTAATCACAGAGGGAGCTAAGCCTAGCGCCCCTGTAGAACCAGCTTTCCCTTAATGCACAACCTTGTTCACGCTGAGCAGTATCTTGCTCTGCGAATCATCTCTCCAAGATTAATGCTGCCATTAGTTTCAAAAATGAAGCCCCACTGAAGACAGGGAGATTTGCAAGGCACTTAATCAAAAGGCAATGGGATTATATGTTTCACCATCAAAGTACAATCAATCCTAGACTATTAATGGCAATATTTTTTTATAAAATAGAAAATAAAGCTCACTACCAGTTTTGAATCATTTTGATGCTCCTACTACCACTTCTGCCCCTGATTTAGATTCAGCTTACAATACTGGGATCAGAAGTTAATTGGCGCAGAGCTGATTCAGAGGTGGATCAGATTGCCTTAACTCTGGGCATTAAAGGTGCAGGGCAGCTGATGAGGGGCACTAACAGTTTCATCCATCTGATTTTAACTTGCCACCACACTTGTGCCATGGCCCTCAGCATTCATCTAAGTTGTGCTAATGAACTTAGAAGAAACAGCTAATTATTTCCAGCTACCTTCACTGCAAAATTCCTCTTTTCAGTACACCCAGCTTTTTATTACCCCCCTTCTTTGTTTTAATTCTTTATATGTCTCAGCTCATCCCTTCATTTACTTTGGGAAAGCACCAGATCTTTATCCACATATTCTGAAACTTCCTCATCAAGGTCCTAAAGTATGCACAACTGGAGTCATCAGGGTTACTTAGCTTCTTAATACAAGCACATACTTAAGCACCTTGATGAACTCTCTGAATTTGTGGATAAACACTCTATATAAGGTCAGATCTCTGATTAAGCTGAGAACAGATTAAGCTTTTCACATCTTTGTTATAAAGACATACAAATGCAGGAGAAAACATTTGAGAACCCAGATGTTTTCTTTGACACTTCTAATGAGGAATACAGCATTACTGAGACACAGAATAGGTGAGAACTTTATGGGGCTAGTGTTAGATTTTCCAGCGTTCTGTGATTGTCCTTCCCACTGATTTATGAACTCACAGATCAGTTTCAATCAAATGTAAAAAAGCAAGAAAAAAGCTGAAACATATGAAATTTTCACAAGTTTCATGAGCCAGTATAAACTGCAGGTCCATGGCTGGCTGAGTCCTGCACACTCAGACAAAGTAAGACTGTGTCTCCCACTGTGAGTGTTCCTAGGTCTTGGGGCACAACCTGAAGCTCTTGTAGGTGTAGAGGATAAAGGAAAAACTGTGTCGACAATGGGGTTTTATTAGGTCCTTGTCTCATTGGAACAGTTTGTTACCATAGGTGTCAGAACAGGCTGCACTTAAACAGCATGGGCATGTATAGGACTTGGCTTGCTAGTTATATTTTAACATTTGTTACAGTGAGTGATGGAACACTATTTAAATCCCTTGCTTTTTCATTAATATTTTCCCTAATTCATCACAGGACTTTAGAGACAGCAATACAATTTCTACGAGTAGAAGCTGCTTCAGGGGTTTAGATACAAAATTTTCTATTCCAGCTGAAAGAAACCTGGCATTCAGTCCCTTTTGGCAGTCAGTCACGCTAGAAGAGCTACTTAAAGATGCCTTGTTTAAGGACTCTGGTTGTTCAACCTAGGCAGGATGCCAGGTGCCCACCAACCTGTTTTATCACTCTTTTCCTCAGCACGACATGGGGAGAGGAAAATAAAATGCAAAAAGCTGATGGGTTGAGATAAAGACAGTTTAATAAAGCAAAATCAAAGGCCAGATGCAGAAGCAAAGGTAAACAAAATATTAATTTTCTACTTCCCATCAGTAGGTGATATCCAGCCGCTTCCCAGGAAGCAGGGTTTCAGAAGAAAAACACCATAATACTGAATGGCCCCCATCCTCCTCCTCCTTTCTCTTAGCTTTTTCTGCTGAGAAGACATCATCACATGGCATGGAATATCCCTTTGGTCAGTTTTGGTCAGCTCTCCTAGTTATGTTCCCTCCCAAGATCTTGCCCACCCCCAGCCTCCTGGTAAGGAGGAAATGTTGGGAGAGGCCATAGATGCTGTGCAAGCACTACTCAGCAGTAGCCAAAACACTGGTCTGTTACATACACATTTCTATCTGACAGTACAAGGCATAACACTGCAAGGTTTGCTTCGAAGAAAAGTAACTCCCTCTCAGCCATATCCAGTGAAAAGTATCCTGTAACTCTCCTGGGTGGCTGTGATTCTTTGTGGAGGGAAATGGAGCAATAACATTATATGTCTAGACTATGTTGATCACCTATCAGTGCTTTCTAATGCTTTATCTAGTCTAGTAGTAAGTGCTCTCTGCTTCCAATACAGTCACTTGCAGCTATTCTATATGACAGATATACATAACAGCTGTGAATATTTTCTCTGAAAGCAAGTGCAACAGCTCATAGTTCAAGAAAAAAAAAAAAACAAACAGGAAATCCAACAAAAAAAAGCCTTTGTAATGCAGCTTTTTAGCAAATTCTACTGTTCTGTCTTCACTGGTTATTCAACAAGAATATCATACTTGGAAATCACCTCCTGTGATATGACCCTGTGGAACACTAATACAAGACATTAAAAAATATTTGTTCATTATCACACATCAGATCAACATCCTTGAGGGATTTTATAGAGACAAACAGCATTCAAACAATTGCCTGTCATTAAATTACACCTAAAAGATTAATGTGTTAGGAAGGAGACAAACTACACACATTCACTATCTTCATAATCAGTCAGAGGATGCCTGTTGAGCTGGAATATGTACTTTATGATATATGTTATTTTATTTCAAAAATAGGATTATTCCGCTTTTCCTAAAAAATGCCAGCTATCATGTACGTGCCATGGGCAGATGGTAACCCCTAAGAAGACATATGTATGCACATATGCTTTAATATTTGTATTCACAAATGACTTTAATATTAAAACCACTTTAATCCAGAAATTCTACTCCTGCATTCTGTGAACATCAGAATGTGTGATTGTTGAGGACTTCTAACCAAGGAAAACCCTACTGAGAAAGCTTTACAGCTATTAATTATGCTTGCACATCACTGAGGGAGAGAGAAAATGAGTAATTCCTTTTACAGCCCATTTACAACACTCAATATTTGTCAAGCAGCTCCACTTGTGACTCTGAATTCGAGACAAGTCAGGCTGTCAGGGCTCTATTGAAAATCTGTACTAGACAGTAGTGAGACTCCTCCCAACACAAATTCCAGCAACAAAAAGGACAGAACACGAGACTCCATCCGTCCATAGGTCTAGCTCTATAAAAGTTATCAGAGGAAATACAGAGAACGTATTAGCAAAAAACATGGAATGAAGTTCTTAAAACTCTCTTCCTTAGTAGTTTCTTCTTTGGCTGTTGCTTTGCCTTTTTTTTTTTTTTTAATTTTATTTTCTATTCACACACTAATGTAAAAAGGAAGAATGGGAAATGTGGAAGAGGGTGGGACTGAAAGAAAACTGAAGGATCTCTTCCTTTATGAGGCAGAGCTTTCAGCTTTTAGCTGAAATACAAATAGGTCCATCAAACTATAAGGTAGCATCCCAATGTACATACACGACATGCTGATAAGGAGAGCAACAGCTACTGAGTCTGGAAGCAACAGTTTGCTATATGTGTTACTGTGCTATAAAGTACTTAAGGTCCACAAAAAATAAAATGTAAACTTGCTAAAACAATGGGAATTATATTCTCAATTTATTTTGAGATCAGAGTAGCTCAGGTATTTTACTTCAGTACATACCTCAACAAGTAAGCAACATGTATTCATTCACCAGGCTGACACAATAATTAAAGGATCACTGGGGTACTTGACCGGCTTAGCAAAATCTAAACAGTACCTCCAATAATGAAGTATGACAGAAAAAATGTCAGTCAGATATATTCAGTTAACATTCCTTAGGTAACAGATATAAAAATGAAGACTCGAGTTAGTGTGCTGGGTTTTAGAGTAAGAACATGAAACACACCACAGGTTTTTTTTCCCATGTAAATTTTCTCTAAGAGATGTTGCTTTCAATTTCAGGATGAAATAAATGATTCCGTTTTGATCTCTGATGAAATGTGAAAGGAAAAACCTCTTTCCCTTACTTCCATTAAAACTAACATGAAATCCTTAATACAGGAGGAAGGTTAGTATATTAGTTTTCCTCAGCAATCTTTCCACCAAGTCAGCAAGAACCATCACCAGCTAATAAATGATCCAAGGATAGTAACAGTAATCTCCAGCTGAAACATAAATACCAAGATAGGAGTCCTTTGGGAGGTGACAGAAAATAATTGAAAACAGAACTTCTCTATTTAAAATAAATTAAACTGTAATTTTTAGCTGAGTCTGTGTGGCTGAATCTGGGGGAGTGAGAAATCCAAACAACAGAAACCTACCAACCTTACTTACTAACACTACATAAGGGAAATTATAACTGCACTCACTTGCTCTGTCTTTCAACTGAAATACACAGTTGTTAACCTGTGAGACAGACCCCATAAAGATGCTGGTGGGAGATTCTCAATCCAGGCTGGAGGTGATTTCCTGCAGTTGCTGCCTGTCCAAAAGGAGTTACACTCTGCCAGTGGGAAGGCACAGCACTGGAAGGAGAAAGATGGTGTCAGTGTCTTCTGAGAGTGAGGAACAATGGTTCTCTCACAAAGTCCCATGGCAAAAGGGACAAATCCCTGAAGGCTTCTTGCTGCCTTGTCTGTGAGCATCTCATGGGGTAATAGCTGAGTTCCTCAGCCCCATGACATTATTTATGTGCTTGACCATGGGATGCTTTCAGGTTTCCAGGTCTATATTTATGCTCCTGCTGTGTGACATCCTCCTAGGCCAAGATCTGACTGCTCACCAGTCCTCCTTACCCTCATTTTTCAGAGAGAGAAAAACCATGGCTATAGAGAGGGCTCCAACACGCTGTTGAGCAAGTCCTCTGGATTACTAAGCAACCAAAATCCTGGAGACACTGTAGCTTTCCCCACTGAGGAAGACTTGATGCAAGTGCCTAGAGATAAAAGTATACAAATAACATAAAAGGAAATTTTTGAGGAGTTCATACATCATATCAGTGTCAAATTTCTTCCTCAACCTCCTGAAAGTTGATTGACAAGATCCTTTGATGTTTATGCATCTTCAGGGCAGCAGTAGAGAACTAAGCCATCAGGTGGAAATTTAAAGTTAATTTGAGAAGCAGCACAGAAACACAAGACCCAAATATACAGTTGTCAGTACTCAACATATCTGTGCTGGTACTGACTGGATGGTCATGTTCTCTGCCTGCCCTCTGCCTCCCTCACCACCAAGAGCCAGCAAATGCCTGTGCTTTTAATCCTCCCTGTGTACTTAAAAGGAAAATAGGCTTGGTTATATCTCCAACCTTATGTTCAAATCAATATTAGTAGTGGTTCTTAAAGTCCAGTTGACTATAAAGGCTGAGAGATAATGTTTGTTCTCTCCAAACTGCAAATACAAGGGAATGAAATGTGATTTTAGTGCTTTGACTATTTCTCTGCACTCACTGAAATTGCATGTTTGTGTTTATTCTCATCACACATCAGGTTTGCACATACAGAGTAACAGCAATGCTCTTGTTCCAATTTGGTTCAGGTCACTACTGTGACTCTTAACAGATGTTTTGTGCATCATGTTCCTGCAAATTGCTTTCAGAAAGAAGTTTTGCATTTCTTTGGGCTACAAATTAGAGAAGAAAAGCTGAGATGTACAATAAAATGAGAACCGTTCATTTATTCCCCTAAGAATTCAACATAAGAAATCCTTTATGTATTTTAAAAAAGCAATAAACTACTATAAACAATATAATGCACCAAAACATTGATATTATACTTGCAGGTCTGTAAGTAAAAACTACAAGTTGTTCTAGAAATAAGTGACAGACCAATTTTATTAGTTCCAATTATTATGCTGAATCATTGGAAATTTTTTCCATTTTTAAGTTTGTTCAAAGACAAGTCAGGAGTAACGAACCATAGCCTTTTCAGCATTCTTCATACCTACTGGCTTCAAAGCATGCTATTTACCTGGGAACATTTGAGTAGAACCATATTACTCCATAAACAGCAGGTAGTCGTGAGACCATTGAGCTTTAAAGCATGGCAGCAGGCTTGCACACCAGGATCTCCCCTTGAGTAGGGATACCTCTCAGGGTTAGTCCTTGAGGTTGAGAGAATCCTTATTCAGTAAGTGAATTTGGAATAAGAACACATACACTTTGCTATTTTAGCTAAGTGATATAAAACATTGATTGCACATACAGAATCCTTTAGACATAAACCATTGACCAAGTCTGGGACTGACTCTAAATCCAGCTGCACCTAAATCCCCTTCTGAGGAATTTAGAATGCAGTTCTAAAATAAATTAGATATTAATTTATTATTAATAGTGCTTTCAATAAAGTGCTTTCCGAACCTCATGATTCACCAGGGAGGTGTCCCTGACAGTTTTGTCTGACTATGCAGTAAACACTCCAGTGTACCTTGCCAGCAAATCCTGTTAAACCACTTTCACCTTTTTCACTGAACTTTGTCATCTCACTGGCTTGTATCAATAGAATATATTGTTGCTAATCCCTTGAGAGTGAAGTGTATGATTCCACCTCTGACAATCACGCAACACAATCACTCTATGTAGTCTATATAATGTTGGTGGTCTGCAGCATGGGCACATATTTCCTACGCTGATATGAAAAAAAACCTTCAGAAAATATTACTTGTATTTACAGGAGCAGTGGTACAATAGAGGAAATTAGAAATATCAGAAAGAAATGCAAAATATAGTGCACTAGTGACATTTGTAGGAACTTTTCCTGTGTACAACACCTTGCTCTCAGCTACTTAATCCAGACTCCCTACTCCTGGGAGAATTGTGTGCCTACCAACACTGCCTAGCACTGAAATTGGCACAGCAAAGTTATAATCCACAAACAAGAGAGCTACAAACACTTAAAGCAGCACAAACACTATGTAACTGCAGCTGAAACTTTAGCTCACCCCTCAAAGCATGCCTCCTTGCTTCACATGGGAGGAAGAGTTCAATATCCAGAGAACAGGGCAATTCAATGTGTAATGGCAAATTCTCCCTTTGAGACTAGTAGTGGAAAGATGGTTTTCCATCCAAACCAACATAGCTTATTCATAGCTAATGTTATCTTAGTTAGACACAAAGATTAATTACACACAATGATTAGATGCAGTAATTAAATCCATTAATTAAATATTGTTGCTTACCCACTTTTCATTAGTGAGTTTCATTCCTTCAAAATATCATTATAATTGAAATTATTTGTTTCACTTTAGTCATAAACAGTGAAATTCACCAAAGAGCTAAGAATGGAAGTGCATCAGTTCCATTCCTGATTTCCCAAAGCTTTTTCTTATCCCTGTGTAGAGCAAGAAATGCCTGAATTCATAAGGTGCTTCTTTGTTTGCCTTTAATCCCCATTAGGAGGCTGACTGTGCCCAAAAGGTCGCTTGGAGTAAGAACATCTAGATTAGAGCCCAAAACCTCTGCAAGAGAATACCTTCCCCCTTCTCATTTTGGTGAGCTTATTCACACCAAAATAATATGAGCTCCAAATACCATATTCACATGGCATCTAAGTGAAGAGTAGAGGGAAGTGGTATTCAATAATATTAGTTTATAAGATAAGAAAAATTGGGAGAAAATGCCTCTCTCAGTCTCTAGGTATCCAAATTCCCAAGATTCATTAACTGCAGGATTGCCTGTGTTGCAAAGTTGGATAGATCAGGACTGCAATGCCTCCAGTAAGGACAGGTTAAATATAACACAGGATATAACACAGATCAATCAAGAGCTGCTATCAGGGCCTGTGGTAAGGATTGTCTTGATCTTTGTTCCTACATCTTCTTTAGTATTTTTCCACTGTCAGCATTCTATTGTGTGGGAGGATTTAAAGTCCTTGAAGCTGAAAGGGAATCAAACCCAGTGCTCTCATCTCTAGGGCAAAAGCTGTAACATTCTAGGGATGAAAATATTTTTGCCCTGTACCACTTGCAAAAACCCTGTGTTAAGTTCTTCAGACCTAATTCAAGAGGGACTCCAGGGCAATGGTATCAGTTTTCTGAAGTCCTGAAGAACTCAAAAGAAAATCACTCTTTAAACATTCCTATCTTTATTTTGTCCAGCAGTTTCCAGCTCTGAGTATCAGCCTGTGGGGCTCCTGTTAATCTGTACCAAACTACCCCTGTAGGGAATCAGACTGCCTGGACGTGCTCTGCATAAGATGCCTCATTTTAAACTTAAAAGCACATCATTGGATATAGCACACATTTGAGATGCCCTGTTAATTAATATGGAGGTACCTATGTAACAGAGCATGGTGTCAATAAGAACTGGGAACACTCCTCTCTCCTAAAAATATTCTTGAAGAAAAGGGGAATTAATGAAACTGTCCCTGAATTTTTATCTCCCTGAAATTCTCCAAGCAAAGCACCTAAACCTTTCTCAGAGGCTCCTGTTCATAAGCAGAGATTTCCCAGCATCTTCCTAAAAGGCAAAATGTGAAGCTATTCCCTAAGCTGTGACACATGAATTTTAAAGTGACAATTCAATCTCGATCCAACAAACAAGGGTGAAGTTTGTGGGTTACCTCTGTGCAGGAAGAAATGCTTGGACAGTTTCTTACTTCTTGTTTTATATTTGTCAGACCACCAGAACTCCAGGGATAAATGAAGCTTTAAATTACACAATAGATTCACAAACTTCGCAAAACAGGGAATTCTCTTGATTCTGGACTGATTCCATGTAATACCATCATCTTTTGCTAGCAGGATGCCAACTGTGAAATGAGAGCTGGGGTGTAATTACAATAGTCATGACAGGAGAAGAAGCAATAGCAGCCATGACAAAGAGTGTGAAAACTCCAGAGAAAAATGCAAATAGTAAGAAAACCAAAACCCTACCACCACCTCAAAGCATCTCCCTGCCTCCATCCTCCTCCCCCCGCAAAAGAAAAATCCCCACAACTCATCATGAGATATTTGGGGTCATACAAATAACCCAAAATAAAGATACATCATTGTGCTGTATGTCTACTGCACTGTGGCATATGTATAATCATGATCACAGCATTCTCTGGACCAACATGTTAAAATATATAATTATGTCTAAATAAAGTTAATGGGCTGGAAAATGGCTCAACAGCTTAAAATATCTAATGACTTTGAGAGCAGCTTAATTATAACTACATTAATTCTAGGTTCATGCATGTACTCATTTATTGTAACAGTCATGAAAAAATATTAGAGTCTCAGTACAGAATTTTTGCTAGAAGAGCTTTTTAAAGTAATTTTCCTATTTCTTTCTAATCTAATTCCCTTTAAAAAATCCTTTGCTCCAGCACCATAAAGGATCAGAAATTTCAGCTGGTTTAATCACATAGCAGGCACTGCAATATGGCCACATGCCCACCTTTGCAAAGATTAGGAATTAAAATAGTTTTAGGAAAAGCAACGTGCCAATGTGCTGCTTCTCCAACAGATGAGGAAAAATGCAAAGGCAGTAAAGGCTGTATCTTTCAAACAAAACCAGTGTTTTGCTGCCAAAACAGGGAGTAGTGTTCTACACAAATCTATCATCCTGGATTCAGTGTTATTCAGTATTTTTACTAGGAGAAGATAAATAAGCCTAAGTTAAACTTTCACATGAAATAAAATTCAAAGAAAACTAAACGAACCAGGGAAATGGTTTGAGGAAAACAGAACAAAATTCAATAGGAAGCAACACAGTTGCTGAACCTGTGATACTCAGCTCTGAGCTGGATGGAAAAAGTGCATTTTTACTTAAAATTAAAAATTTGTAAAACAATTGGAGAAAGGAATGACAAGAACAATCAGAAGCGTGTGAGCTGGAACTGGCTGTTTAGAGAAGCACATGGAGGGCATAAGAAAGCCTGGTAATTTCAACTTTGTAAAAAACAGGTATAGGGTAAATAAATCCATCTCTTGTATGGGCAAAACTCCAACAGAATGACTTTAAATTGTACTAGAAGAATTCAGTCAGATATCATGAAAAATGAAAAGAAAACCTAATGGTGAGGTTTGAGTAATGACTGAGCCATGAGTACAGCCCTCCTGGGCAGGCAGGTTCCGGTCTTCACTGATGAAAACTAAAGAACAAACTTGGGGTCTGTTCCTGGGATCATCAGAGCCCTGGCTGGGCTTGACACTGGACCTCTCTCTTTTCATCAGTAACCAGCAGCTGCTGTAAGTTTATACTTACTTTAGTTTTTGTCTAGAAGAAGGAAATACAACCTCCATAAAGAAGGTGTTGAGCATTGCCTTTAAGTTTTATGGTGGTTCCCCACTCTGTACTGGGGTGCCTCATTTACAGGAAGGGAGCTTCTTCTTTGCCTGTTCTGAGTTTAAGAAGTAAGTACTCAAAAAACAAACTAACTTTGAACAAAATAAACCAAACAGGAAAAGAAAGACAAGCCCATTATAATATAAAGGGGGGGAAACAAGTTGATGGATTGCTCTTGTCAGCTCTTTGTGGAAAGGCACAAGTTTAAGACAACTACAGGAACAGAAAATGAATTGTCACTTCCCACTCCAATATACTGTGAAGCCTCATGAGAGCTATTTTTATTCTTCTGATATTGCCACTAAGACCACACACTTTGGAGACAAACATCCCCTTTTTGAGGCCTACCTGGGTGCTGAGTCCTGGAGAAAGCCCTGATTAGACAGCTGTGTGAGAGCACTGGGTGGGTGCCTATCCTCTGGATGTGCAGACCTACTGAGGCATGACATGGCTCCTCTCTCCAGTACCAACATGTGGCTTTCCATCCTTCAAAACCATGACTAAACAGAATTTTATTTGTTCTTCCTTTCTGCATGCAGAAGGTGAGGTGACCACAGCAGGGCAACCAGAGCCAGCCTCTCCATTGTCACCAATTTACTTGTAAACCTGGACTTGGAATGGAGGAACACACTAGCGTTTAAACTACAAACACTTATCCTGTTGTGAGCCACATCTTTCCTACACACCAGGGAGACCAAAACCCTTTGGAAGTCATGAGAAGCACACTTGAAGTGAATACTTGACACTTGCCCACATGCTGACATCAGAGCTCACACACCACTCTGATGTAGTGCTGACATCAGTTTTAGATCAACACTTGAGAGACTGAATATAGCTTGTCAAAGAAACATGAAAGCTAATAACTTTAAAGTAGGAAACCTTAATATTCAATATTTCATTTTTGCATATTTAATGTTTGGTGACAATATATAAGTTAAGGATAATATGAACATTGTTGCCATGGAAATTTAATTTGTGAAGTGCCCCAAAATGCTATGAATTAAATGATACCAAGAGGCCACGGTTCAGAGATGAGAACTCTTCTGGAATTTCCAGATGTTATTAAATAAAAATTCAAACAATCTCATTATGATTATTTCTTTGCTGTTCTTGTTTCCACACCTGGAGAAGCTGCAACACAAGAGCACTTCAGACCAGCAGAGGTTGGGTAGCAACCACCCACAGCATGCATGAAGCCCTGATCTATGGGGGCTTTTGTTCAGCAGACATGGGACAAAGGAGGAAAAGATCCTTCCTTTCACTGTTCATTTATCTTCATCTAGTTGCAGTATTTTTGCATTAGTTTAATAACTGAAAATGAATTAAAATACAACAATAATAATGGTAAATAATAATGGCTAATAATAATAATAATAATAATAATAATAATAATGATAGAAAAAACAAGTGATGCACAATGCAATTGCTTACCACGCACTGCCTGATGCCAGATCCCCCTTCCCAAACCAGATCAGCTCCCCTTTCAGGTAACTCCTCCCAGTTTATATACTAGGCATGACATTCTATGGTGTGGAATATCCCTTTGGTCAGTTTGGGTCACCTGCCCCAGTTACGCTCCCTCCCAGTTTGTTTTTTCTTTGTACCTTCTCACTTGCAGAGCATGAGACAGGAAAAGACTTAAGATAAACACGACTTAGCAAAAAACCAAAACATAAATGTGTTATCAACACCATTCTTATTCTAAATCCAAAACACAGCACAGTAACAGCTACTGAGGAGGAATTATCCTAGCTGAAACCTGGACAACAGTTCAGACCAAATCTGACTCCAGGCTGCTGACTTTAGGGGCCAGACACATTGGCAGGGACTCTGGCTATGTGCTGTAATGCCATGCACTATAGAAAAAGCTTCTGTAAACAATTTACTGGGAATATTTCATATTTAACTTATAATTTGCATTGAGCTGTATTTATGGGAAATTAATTTTTAAGTAAATAAGGCAGCATTTATAGTTGTTTAAATAAAAATGCCTCAAATACATCGTGCGTAGGAAAAAGCTGTACTAATATGTTCTAAAATGAAACATAATTATTAAAGAAATTCAAACATAATTGTTAAAGAAATTAAACATTATTTGTACTTAGCTAATCTACCAATTTATATCAGACCACTCTAGCCAAGATTTTAGGTCAGCTAATTAATATCTCCTTGTATCACAAATTAAAATATTGCATCACTAGGTTAAAAACTCCTCTTTTTTCCAGGTTCTATTCAGTTTGACTAGAAATTAATTGAAAAAGATGGGTAACTCACAGAGACGAGAGGCTTTTCTCTGAAGTTATAGGAGCAGTTGTACCTGACAAGGGTTAAGTTTCAACCATCTGCAAAACTTCAACAAAACTAAATGTTCCTCATTAGTGGAACTAATGCCAGAATGATTCAATCTTCCAAACTCATCCTCATTGCTTAACTGCCAAAGCAGTTCTCTGCCTTCCAGTACACATAACAAGCACTGGTTGGCATAACCATTATTTAAATAGCTTTGAACACAGAAATAAATAGAATGTTACCTGAAATAATAAATAAATAAATGAAGCATTTAAATCAAGCATATGCTATTTATTTAGTCTGTTTACACATATTTATCTGCAATGGAGTATCAGAGAGACAGTTGTAGAAAATGTCTGACTATGGGTATGCTCCAATTTCTCCCTCATAGAAAAAGCCTATTTTTCTACCTGCTCTCGCACCCTCCTCCTGATTTATACCTCCCTGGCCAGGTGCATCTGCACCAGCACTCTGACCTGATCAGTGAGGTGAACCCTTATCTGTGCGCCAGGAGCAGGGTGTGTGAGACGTGGCAGACAGAGGGAGAAGTGAAAGGCAGCTTAGGAATTTGAGAGGCTGGAAATTCTTACCATGATTTGGTCTGCTCAAGGTCTCATCACATGAAAGCATCATCTCTCTCAGTGCAGGACATATATGCAGGCACATGAGCCAGCTGGCATTGACATGTGTGGTGCAGGCACTGTGGCATGATAGAAAACAGACCTGACTCTCAGAGTTAATCATTACATCCCTTTCTAAAGGACTGGCTATTCACACTCCCAGCATTGCACATCATAAAGTTCAACCATGATGAGTCTGCTCCAAAGCATATTCTATTTTCCCTCTAAGCTGCTAAGATACCTTGGCGAAGTGACTACCTTCATTTGTGTATTTATGTATTTTTTAAAAATCTCAATTCTAACTAGAAATGTGGGAGAAAACAAGCTGAAAGCAGCAGGCCCTCAGGTACTGCCAAAAGTCATCCCTCAGATGAAGCCAGAGAGGCTGTATTAGATTTATATCTGGCTGGAGGTGTTCCCTCTTGGGAACCTTAACATTTAACTTCCATCACCATACTGGGTACACTGGTAAAAGGCTTAATATTTTATTAATAGTATTTCACAAAGTATCTGACCACACCATTACATGAAGCAGTCAGATGCTTTACTCCATCATCAGAACTACCTCTGGCACACAGATGCACGCTCACAAACTTTGTCCATACCTCATTCTCACTGGCTAAGGTGGAAAGCCCTCTGAAGTGGGTAAGACAGGGAATCATTCACCAAGTTATTAACTTAAGATAAAGCATTTGTGTGATAACATGTCTCTTACTGAGGTCAAGAGGAGCCATGTGAACACAAGAGTGCAGAATTTGACCCATCCAGTTCTTCATTTTCTTGGGAGACAGCAACAAATGGCATGCAATCACAGTAGAAGAAACAGTTATATTACAAGACTTGTACTTTTTCAATACCTTTACTTTTTATTTGACTCCTTCAGTCTTTCTGAGGCTTTTCCTTTGTCAAAGTTCTCCACAAGAGAAGGTATCCGAGAAGAGGGGTAGAAAGGACACTGCCTGTTTAGAACACCTTCTCTTATAAATGCATGAATAAAGCACAAATCACCTTTATCAGCTGGAAGGTTCTGGTGAAGTGGTGTGATGTTTTTCATTATTTGGAGTGAATAAAGGCCCTTTTGATGAGATGCTACCTGTCACTCTTCCTTAACCAGCAGGTAGCCATTCTGACAGCACTGTCACAACTGAATCCAGAACTTTTTCTTTTATATAACTTCCAAAATTCAATATAAGCAATTCTCTGCTAAGATCTAAAATGCTTTCATCTTTTGTCATAAGTTATGCTTGAATTACAGTTCATGAAAACTTGACGCACACTTTTCAGCTATCCAGAAACACTCATTTTTCTGATTGCCATTTCTTTACCTATGTACAAAAATTTTTGGGGTTTTCAGTTTTTTTCTTTAGTTTGATCCCCACCCTCTGCAGCTGAACTTTTTCAGTAGTCCAGAGAAGGCTGGGTTTTCAATTATAGGACATCTCTATATAAATTAAGGAATATACTCCCATCCCATTTAAGTCATGAAACAGAAAAATGCAAGTAAGATCTTGGTTAGAGTTATAAAAACAGCATAATGTTATCTTTATTGTTCCTGATTATTGCAAAATTAATTTAGTAAATTCACTTACCGTTCTGACACCGGGATAAAAGGTTATGCTGTTCTTTTTGTAACATTTGTACACCAAGAAGCTTTGTTTTCAGCTCAAAACACTTTACTGTGTTGTGACACAGTGATGTACTACTGTCTCAATTCCCTGACACCATCACTTGCATTAGTGAACTTCCAGCCCACGTACAACAGGAGACACACTGTCACTTCACAACATGAGAGAAACCAAGGCAGCAGGAAAAAACCTGAACATCCTTGTTCTACAACAAAGACATGTTTTTGTGTGATTAGACTACTTGTAAAAATTCAACCATCTTTCACTGAGTTTTAATTGCTCAAGGCTCATGTAATGTTAATCTTTTCCACTTAGAACATACCTAAAGCTTATTATAGTTCATCCTTTGGCACAGGAACTGAAATTAGTAACCTAGTTGTCTTTCTGCAAATTTGTATATTAAGCATGGACTGATGATTGGAACACTCAAAAACTGTCACTAATCCATTTTGTTGTACCAATCTCTCTGCTTGGGAAACTTGCAACTTTTCTAGCAATACATGTAAAACTCAAAAAGCTTCCTTTAGAAGACACAGTAGAATTGACATTCTAGTTTGAAAGATCGTTCTGTGAGGCAGCTGATGAAATACCAAAGAAGGCTTGGACTGCACAGGTATTACTTTTAGTAGGAAAATCCACTATAGTGGTTACTACATTCCTATTAGACAACATTGGAAATGCAGGGAAAAAAAAAAAAGATAAATCTAGGGATACATACCATATGATGGAGAACTAAAAGGATTTATTCTTTAAATCAGAATTATTTTAATTCAAGTAAACACTAACTCAGCCACAATAACCACATATATCTCAGTATAGATGAAATGCTATGGAAAAATTAAAATTGTGATCAGTTGTGATTTGGTTTTACTGCTCTGCCACCTGCTTAGCTCATTGAGGATGGAAGGGCTTGATGTGAGCTGTGAAGAAAGTTAGCCCAGGAATCAGATGGAAAAATTTAGGTTTCTATTCTATGCACAAAGATCACAAATTGGGTTTTTTTTTGTCCCAAGGCTAGATATGCTCAGAGTAGTTCCACAGTAAGACAGAATCATGAGATCAGTGGTGGTATAATTCTGTAGCTTCAGGAACCTAGTGACAATACTAGCTGCTATATGCAATTCCATGGACATGATAAAGCTACTGAATTCACAAAAGATAAAAGCTTAAGGGTTATCTACAAATAATTTGACCGAAACATGTTTTTTTAAACCTCCATTTGCAAAGTTGAACAAACAATACGCTGTTTACCTTCCTTGAAATTTTAAGACTCATGGAGGAATTAGGTTTCCAGTTTAGATTGGTTTAAATACTGCAGAAACCCTTATTGAAGCATTTTGACTATATTTCATAGCCAGTGTAGAATCATAGAGTAGTCTTCTATATTTGTATATTTTTTGAAGATCATGCAGGAATTAAATACAAAGTGTTTTACATGAACTCAATATATAATTGTATTCGCCATAACAAATATGCTCCAAATTATACCACCTGATCCTACAAAATGCTCAGTTATGTAGAAAACCAGTTCGTTTTATACTTGTTTATTTTACGTACTTATGCTTATTGCAATTCTCTTAATCTTTAAAATATTAATTTATGTGTTGGCACAGTTTCAATGGAATTTTTACAACAATTCAGGAAAAGTCTTTATTTTAACTTTCTGTAAATATACACGCTTCAATTGTCACAAAATTTGCTTAATAGTTTATAATCTGTGGCCAAATGGATAGATGATGTTCAGAATTTTTTTCTTATAATATATTCTTTGTTTACAAAATCACCACTTAAAATCCAATTTCCACAGCATTTAACAGCAGCCTCACTGTAAAAAAATATTCTGCTTCAAAGACATTGAAAATTTGCTAAATCTAAATAGATTATCTCTAACTCCTGGCAAAACGTAATGCTTGCAGAGGAAAAACAGCAATGCTGTTTTGTTCTATAACATTTGTAAATACACACACTTTTTAAATAGGGAATTACAAATTATTTTATACTACAAGTAATCTAGTTTTACTTCTGCCTCACTGCTAATAAGAGTTGATGGCACATATATGATGTGTTACAGTGTTACAGCTAAAATAGTCATGATCAAAGTCCCCAGGCAGAAATCAAGACAAGAAATCTGTGCCTGATTCATTTTCACTCATCCAGGCATTCTTGCCAAGCACTCCCCCCTGTAACAATCATCACTCAGTGCAGCAAAGATAATCTAAAAAGGAGGTATTTTTATCACTAAATACACCATTGTGGTTAATTCATCTAACACATCACTATCAACAAAGTTTTACATTTTATGTGCCTTGCTTGCAAATACTGGAACTTATTTTCATTGAAGGTTATAATAATATAATCCAACATTGAATAAAATAAAACATTCTTTAAATATTTAGCTATCCAAAATAATCACTTTTTTCCCTTTGAAACTGCTTCGTGTATGACATTTACATACATACTGATTCTTCTCTAGAGATACAGTGAAATATCCCTCTCTAAATCACCATGCAACTTCTTGTTCTTGCCTCTGCCTCTTTTTCAGCCAATGTCAAGAACGTCATGTATTATACCTGAAATTTCCTCATAAATATTTCAGGACATAAGCTGAGGTCCCTTGGATCTAACAGATGTATAACAACAGTCTAAAACTCAATTACTATGTCATACTGAGCTATAAGGAATACTTTATTTTGTCATTTTGAAAGTAACACCTTGGGATTGAAGTGATCAGGTGGCTTCCTCCAATTTGGACTTATTTTTCAAAATATTATAGGTTATGTAGAGTAAATATTCAAAGCTTGGATGCTATACAGCTCTATATTTATACAACAGCTTGAAAGAAACTTGCAATTTAACATAAAAAAAAGTGTATTTTTCTTAGATCACATCCAATATACTCTAGTGACAGTTTTTTAAATGGAAAAACTGCAGTGTTTCCAAAAGTAAAACACAATTATTTTGCTACCTTTTTGAAACAATAATGAAACATCTCACATGATTACTTTATAAGACAGAATACTGTTGTACAAACAAACTTTGGAATCACTTACTATGATAGTCAAGCAATCAAACACACTAGAAAATTCAAACTATTGATATACACTGAAAATTAACACTATTTTGTCTCCTCTCACTGCTATTAAACGTTCAATTCATCCAAGCTTCTAAGGTAATCTTTACAGTATCTGAATTCTTGTAATTACATTACTCAAAGAATGTAATTTAGCTTTGCTAAAGCTTTCCATACACCTGCAGCAGACCTAGGTCCATCAAGTGCAACATTATTTTATTTATCATTCTCCACTGCATTAGTCTATAAGAAATTATGTTAAAAAGTGATAGGTTCTGAATTCATTGAATATGGCCTTCTGCTAAAAATTATTTAAGAAGCAGTCCAATGCTTGTTGCTAGACAAGTTATTGAAAAAAGACAATTTCATAGCACAGCCATCTAACTCTTCAACAACGTGTGCTTGTTTATTAGTCTTCAGTTGTTTGAGACTGCTGTCCAGATCCATGAGCATATTGTGGTAATATGAGCAACATGAAGCTTGAGCCAACCAAAAAAAAAAAAAAAATACTTAGTTTGAAGTATTGTTATTAAGCAACAAAAGTAATTTATTTGACTCAGTGTTCTAATGGCCCACACACTCTCTTTTGAAAATAAAGTCAAAGTCCTGATGAATGCAGGATTCTTCAAACATTACAAACCCCATAACATCCAGGAAAAGAAACTTAGCAGAGAAATGTAGTTTCTTCAGTTCCAGCAGATTTTTTTATTAATTAAAGTAGTAAAGTGGCAATGGATACCACCAAATTATCAAGATTAAGTTCTCTTGAGAATTGCACATGAAAAATGCTGAAAATAGTGCATGATGTGACCAAATATTTGGTACAGTGTTTTCCACAGCATTCCACAGGGATCAGTTCAGTTCCATAATATCCCAAGGGAATATGCCACTTTTTGGGAAAATTGATACAAATTCTATTAAAATTTATTTTGGTTTTAGGAATAATTCTGCCTTTTTTTCAGTCTACAAGACAAAGGGATAAATAAATATGGGTGGAGGTTAACAGATGGCTGATAACTACTGGAGTTGTTATCTCCACAATGATTAATCAGTTGAAATACATTAAGATTATGATAGAAGTTTAGCTTACAACTATCCAGACATGAATCTACATTTGGCCATATGGCATTTAACACATGAAGGGTGGAGGAATGATTATTTATACCATCCAGCTAAAAATGTCTGATTTGTAGTCTCTCTAAGCAGCCTACATAGCTCAGGTGCTCTGAATCACCCTCTGGAAGAGCCAAATTCTCTCCATTGACTGTCTTGAGAGTCTTGTCTCAGATATTTGGTAGTGCAATCAGATTATGCAAATCTCCCCGTTCTCCTCCTCCATCTGTCCCCCACACACATCTATAGTTATAGCTCAGCCCTAAGAGCTTTTAGAGAGGATGCAGTAATGGGGGAACAGCAGACTAATGCTGCTTAGAGCCCACAGGACACCTCAGTGTTTACTGCTTCATCTACCTGTCATTGCTGCTAAAAGACACAGTACAGTTCAATAACTGAAAGGAAGGCAAGTTCACTCAGACATATGAAATGAATAAAGACAATGTTTGGAGCAGAATACTTAAGGTGTCCTTCACTTCTGCCGTTTTACTCCTGTGCATCAAAGTCTAGGACACAGAGCTGAATACCATAAGGGTAAGAGCTACAACACTGGGGTAGGTAGAACAGCCTTTAAAACACTTTCTGGGAGAAAGAGGTATACATAAATTAGGCAAGCAATTTTACAGAATTAGAAAATTACCTCTTCAAAAGACTTATACAAAAGAGAGCTCTAATCTCAAATTAATTTGAGAGCGGCATTTTCGTATTTTTATTGCCCCATTTCAATGCCCAGCATTTGAGAAACCTCTTTTCTTCGAAGTCCTATAAACCAAAATCTAGCCTTTAAAGCATTGCAAAATATGACAATATGTGTGATTGCCAAATAATTCTCTCTAATAATTTTCCTCTTCGTGGCCTATCTTTGTAAATAATTCACACTACAAACCTGCATTATCCCAACTTTATTACTGATTTCCCAAGGAATTCAAGTAATTGACATCGTCACATATTCTTTAAATACCTGTTTCCAGAGGAAACCAGTATTTCAAGCACATCAGTAAATGAGACTGAAAATATCCAGTTAGAAAATGTTTGTTAGACCTTTTTTACACTTTTAATAATTTCAAATGTAGAACAAATTACATATTGTAACATGATGCTTCTAATTCCAGTGAACAACACTTTCTTCCCTTAGTAAGTAGAAGCTCGAAAGACAGGCACTACCTGTAAAACTACATGGTTATTCCTGGAGAGGCTGATATGCAGTAAAATATGCATAAAAAGTAAACTGGGAGCCACTTACATTTCTGTCTTTCCTCACCCTGCTGCGCAGCCTAGCCACAGTAATGACACCTGCCTGTGCCTGCACCCATCAGAAGGAAGCAATGTGCTAAGGGACACAGCAAATAAGGGCCATCAGTACCCTCAGGTGGGATGTCATTAGGGGTCAAATTACTGAAAGCACCTACCCTGAAATCTGACTTGCCTAAGATTTTGATTCAGGCTAAAATAAGACTTGGGACTTGCTCATGAAGATACTTTCTGCAAGTGGTAATACCCAAACAACTGAAAATTTTCTACCTAAATATTTTTCCTGTCAGAAAAGACAGTATCAGTTAACCAAACTCCCCTGCAGGAACACACTGATTGCCACAGCAACACGAGCTGAAAAGTCAGCCATGAATTTCCTTCAAAGGAAAAATATTGGCTGTGTCAATGGACTCTGCCTCTTGCACAGCACTGCAGCCAATCTTTTGCTCTGTGATGTTATCACAAGACACAGGCACAAACTGAAATATGGGAAATTTCACTTTAATAAAAAAAAAATTCTTCACCATGGCCATGTTTGCTGCTAGTGGAACATGTTGTCTAGAGATGCTGTGGAGTCTCCATCTGCACAGATATTTAAGGCACAACTGGACACAGTGCTGGCAACCTGCTGTATCTGAGCCTGTGCTGAGTGGGGGATAAGACCAGATGATCCTCTGAGGTTCCTCCCAGAGTCAACCCTGCTGTGATTCCTTTGACCTCTTGCCACCACACAGCCTAAGAAGAGGTATAAAATGCCCTAGTAAAAACTACTATGTTAGTGGATGCTGGAATGAAAAGAAATAAATGAGAAATGTAGTTTCATTAGAGATATGAGAAGAGAAATGGTTTGTTTACATTTAGAATAGATTACTTCCTATTACTAGTGGTAATACTTATGATGAGCTCTGTGTTTTCATTGTACCACACACTCTGATCTACTTTGCAGTGGGATTTTTCCTCATTTTACCTCTGATTACATCCTCCAGGAAGCCAATGAACATATCTGCTTTCAATCTCTCCTTTCTTTCCAGGTATCATGCAATGATTAGATAAAATATTACATTCAATGTACAGCACTGGAGGACAAGAAGGAAAGCTATCATTTAATTAAAGGATTGGTTCAGCATTTTAACTGACATATTACTGTTCCCTCACACTTGTGATTTGAAAAAAATCAGTCTATCGATCATTTATATCTCTGTGGCTGGGCTTTAAAAAGAGAAATTGTTAGGCATGCTTATATTAGTGTAACTACTTTAATCAGTATCGAGGACATTGTGAAAGGAGAGTGAATGTTGTGAAGAATCTCCACAAAAATAATCTTTCCAAAGACTACTCTTGGAATATCCTGATAACCCATTTTAACTAATCTCTTGTTTTTCTTCTAGAAATTCTAGGTGTGAGATGGGTTTGGAAAAAATATCTCTCAATTCAAAGCATAGAGATATTCCAATTAACAGTAAAATCATCAAAAGAGATACATGTATTTATTTGTGGTTGAGATACAGCATGATATCACGGATATCCATGCTCAGAATACAAATGAGGGATTAATATCTTTTTTTCTTCATATGTTGTTGGGAAATTTTTTTATTCTCTGTAGGTCATTTGAGAAATCACTGTCATTTTAATATCTGCCATGTGTTACACCTGATTTGAGAATGCAAAGACTTTGTTTTTCTCATATACAAGGTTTAAACTGAGCAAAATGAAGTTAAAGGGCTAATGTCATTAGAAAATACATGTTTTTCAAATAGCAATAACATCAGTAGCAACAATCTTGAGGGTTTTATTTAAATGAAACTGAAAGCAGGAAGCAACCCTAGAAGAGAAGATTTTAGAAAATATGGACAGGTATATATTGGGGAAAATGTCTGGGAAATAGATGTCCTAAAGAAAGCTCACAAAAGGTTTCTTTCACACGCATGCCTTTTTGTTTTTCCTGCAAATTCCTGTAAAATTCAGTCATAAATTCTTGACTTACACTTTTCTTCTGCTAATCTGAAATTACAAGTCATCTATTTGTATAACCTGAAGAAGAAATACCAACAAATGGAAAAAATAATCATAGGATTCTATTGATTAAAATTTGTTCTAGACGTAGGCAATATGATTTTTATTTTCCTCTAATGCTGTTCTTTTACGGTAAAGTCCTAAATCCTAAATACTTCAACTTATGTGCCTTGGTAACAAAAAAGCCACTTAACACTGTGCTATCCAGAGATTACATTACACAGAGAGCCATGGGCAAAAAAAAAGCCCCTTGATAAGTAGCTGAATGGGAACAGGCTGACTGTGTTTCAATTTGTAGCAGGACTGCTTTTCCCTTATCTACCGGGTTATTAAAATCCACATGCTGATGTATTGAAATAACCTTTTAAAGAAGATGACCTTGTGCCTGGAAAAATTTGACCTAGTCACGCTGTTTCAGCAGAGTGCACGAAACATCCAGTGACACAGAAGTGAGGACAAGAACAGAGCTTCAAATCCCTTTCCACTCTTTTCCGTTCTGCAAATGTGTCTGGCCTCTATTGAGCACGGCCAGGGTCATTCAGCACACAGTCACACATGAGAAAGCACTCGGCTCACTCAGGCAAAAAGTGAATTTCCCAATCTGAAGCGTGTAGGTGCAGGTCAGGTATGGAATAGGGAAAAAAATCCCAATTCACTCCAGAAAATTCAATAGTCAAACTAAGTAGAACAAAGGTTTATCCATTGTGCTCAGTCCTGAGTTGCAGTCCTGTGGCTGATGAAGGCCAGGATTTCTCCAGCCCCTCTGTGGATGCAGATTAGAGAAAACCTGACATCTTGCTGGTGGCAAGGGAGAGCAGGGTATTGCAGTAAGAGACATAGAGAAGGTTAAAAATAATCTAAACACCTCCTCCATTATCTAAGTTACTAAATCTGTAAAAGGTAGAGTTCAAAGAATGAGCAAAGAACCTTGATGACTTTGTGAAGTATTTTTCAGATCAGTATAACATTTTCTTTGCATTAAGTAGAATCACATTCACTGTCTAATGAATTCGCCCTGAATTAGAACACAGCAAGACAAAGTGTATGCCAATTGCCCCCACCTAGGAATCTGAATTGATTAGTGCTGATTAAAATGACATTATACCATTTAAGAATACCCTCTGCCCACCAGAATATTTTAAAAATACATTTTTCACATACAGATTTTCTAAAATTGATACGAAATACTTCACTTTCTGGATGAGCTGGAAACAGCTAGTCTAAACTGACTAAACTAATCTAAACACCTAGTTTTAAACAACTACCCCATTCTCACTGTCATTCTGGATAGTGCAATTTAGAGCTGTGACTAGCTAGCTAATACCTAAGAAAGATGTAATAGGAATCCTCATCTAATTTTAACACAGAAAAGTCAGAAATCTTTTGAGACAGTATAATTAATACACAATTGAGTACTGTTCAAACAACTCTAATGTAATCCACATGAAGCTTTTTCAATAAAAAAATACCCATTTACAGGGGAAGTATTTTCTATAAAAGAAACACTAAGCTATTAGAGAGCATCCAAAGGGTCCTTGAGGATGGTGAAGTCTCTGGAGGGGAAACCTTATGAGGAGCTGCTGAGGACATGTGGTTTTTTCAGGCTGGAAAGGAGAAGACTGAGGGAAGACCTCATTGCAGTCTCTAACACCCTCATGAGGGGAAGAGGAGGGGCAGGTTCCAGCCTCTCTCTGTGGAGACCAGTGACAGGACCCGAAGGAATGGACTGAAGTTGAGTCAGGGGAAAATTAGGTTGGATACGAGAAAAAGCTTTTTTTACCCGGAGGGGTTTTGAGCACAGGAACAGGCTCCCCAGAGAAGTGGTCACAGTACAGCCTGATAGGGTTCAAAAAGACAACACTCTCAGGGCCACAGTGTGACTTTTGGGGCAGGAGTCGGACTTGATGATCCTGATGGGTCCCTTCCAACCAAGCATACCCTTTGATTCTGATTCTGTGACTAAATGCACATGCAGCTTCCAGACCTTCACAGAGCCTGATAAAAGACTGCCTTACTTCAATTTCTTCATCCACAAACCACCACAGTCTTAGTTGGTCTTAGTTGTCCCTGTGAGTCACAGATGGTTATCACACCATCACTTCTACATGTAGACAAAAAGGCATTACTTTTCACTCCTCTCACACATCCCTGAAGAACCACATTGCCTCTTTTATGCTTGCTAGTGCGTACATGTGTGTGGGAAGGTGCTCTTCTAAAAGCAACACCTCAACATCAGACCAGGACATAGTATTCTCCAAGGCTAGATTAAGCCCCAGCATACAGCTGACATAAAACAATGTGAACAAAGCACTACTATTCAAGTGTTTCAATGACTGCATCCCATTAAACTAAATAAAATGCCAGCTATGAGGCAGCTAAAGAAAAAAGGATAATCATGAAATTAAATCAGAGTTGATTTCACTAAAACAAGATTTGACACAATTAAAACGCCTCCTGCCTCCTGCAAAAAACACTGTGATCAATGTAGGCTTTTTCTTCTACAACTCTACCAATGCAGTGCAGTGATTGTGACAACCTTAACTATTACTAGTTCAGAATCCAAGTTGAGAACACTGCCAAAAATGGTTTCTGTGCTAAGACAGTGTGGCCACAATGGATCCTTGTAAAGGTCAGGTCAATGTGTTGAGTTCATCACCTGTATGACTGATCCCAAGGTATCATAGTGAACACCCTTCAAAGACCCCATTTTATCATGGGCTGTGTTGACTCCAAAGTTTGAAGAATAGTTGAAATACTGATATTTCAGATTAGGTAAATGGCATTTGTCCAGATCATGCTTCCTTACAACAGTCAAAGGAGCAGACATAGATTTACTTTTATCTTGTTATACATTCATTTGGTATTTTGTTTTAAATAATGGAATGTATAGAAGACTCTCATTGAAAAAAAAATGGAAAATAAGTGAGCAATTATTTTAGGCTAAATAGAATACAAGTGAAATTCCAGGTGTCTGGTAAGTTAAATATCTGGTCCCTATACAAATTTTGACTTATATCTTTAAGGTTTCTTTAAAGCAGAAAGAAAAACTCTACTAGGCAGGAAACAGCGATTTGAAGAAGGAAGATGAGTGAAGAATCTCCTACTTCATGGATCCCAGAGCTGAATGTCTTCTCAAGATGGAACACAATGAAAAAAACATTGTCTAAAAGTTAGGTGAAGTAATAGATGCCAGACACTACTTCCTCTGACTTGTGGACAGGAGAGGAGATTTTGCCCTGAATATACATGCATAGACAACTTCTGTTCTGTTTTCCATCATCTGGACTGTATTTTGAAGTGAGATTTGCCTCTATTTGCTATTTAGAAGAAAAATATCTAAATGCAAGTGCATATCTGCCAAGGTGATATATTGCTTATCAGTTCTTATTCATTGCTCCTGATTGAATTTGAAACAGAAAAGTTATTGATGGGATAAAAATATCTTTTCTGCCACTCACACAGGAGATGAGAGAAAGAAAGTGATATTGAATACTGACATACACCGTAAGTACAAGGATTAAATATGGCTATATGATGTTTGAGTGATTAGGATTACCTGGCCAGCTGCTTTTTGCTATGCTGAGTTTTGGCTTAGAGAAAATGAAATAACCTTCAATGTTATTTGGCATCTGGAAAAATAAAAGCACAGGCACTTGGGTCACAACAACCCCATGCAGTGCTATAGGCTTGTGGAAGAGTGTCTGGAAAGCTGCCTGACAGAATAGGACCTGGGAGTTGACAGTGGCTGAACATGAGCCAGCGTGTGCCCAGGTGGCCAAGAAGGCCAATGGCTCACATCAGCAACAGTGTGGCCAGCAGGACCAGGGCAGTGATTGTCCCCCTGTACTCAGCACTGGTAAGGCCACCCCTCAAATTCTGTGTCCAGTTCTGGGCCCCTCACTAGAGGAAAGACATTGAAGTGATGTCCAGAGAAGGGCAATGGAGCTGTGCAAGAGTCTGGAGCCCAGCTCTTATGAGGAGCAGCTGAGGGCTGTTTAGCCTGGAAATAAGTAGGCTTATTGCTGTCAATAGCTGCCTGAAAGGAGGCTGTAGCCAGGTAGAGCGTGGTCTCTTTCACCAAGTAACAAGCTACAAAACAAGAGGAAATGGTCTAAAGTTGTGCCAGTGACGGCTGCATTTAGGAAGGTTGTCTAATATCCTAACTGGATATTAAGAAAAATTTCTTCACTGAAAGGGCTGTTAAGCACTGGAACAGGCTGCTCAGGGAAGTGGTTGAATCACCATCCCTGAAGGTATTTAAAAGACATGGAGATGTGACACTTGGGGACATGGTTTAGTGATGGACTTGGCAGTGCTGGGTAAAAGGCTGGACTTGACCTTAGATGTCTTTTCCAGCCTGAATTATTCTATGATTCTATGAACATTTTGTTAGAAGTCTGAGCATTCTTTTTCTAAAATCAGTTCAGACACACAGACCGTGTGAAAAATTCCCCAGAAAAACAGCCCAAAAACACTAAAAACCCCACAAAAACCAATCAAAAAACCTACCAAAAATAGCAAAAAAAAAAAAAAAGAGTGAAAGATAACTACACCCTAGAGAAAGACCTATTAAATAAATCCAAGATTTTCATTATAGGGAAGACGAGTAACAGCTATAGAGCACTTTAAGCCTATATATAACATACACACAGGCAGCACCAATTCTCTGATGCCCACCTCATCACAGAAAAGCACCATATTCATAATGGAGAGGCAGTCAGTTCTTCCTCCATGGTAGCAGGTGGTAATTACTATGGAGCCTGATGCTTCTATGCTTCCCAGATTTGCTTGCTATACTGATTTTGATTTTTTGGGCAGGACGTTTCACCTGTGGCAAGCATCAAATCCATATGGAAACAGAGAAAGGAAGGCATAGCCAGAAGCATTCAGGCAGCAGCCTGAACGTATATACGTGCTAATACCAAACTGACCTCAGGATAACTGAGAAAACAAACAGTAAGCAGATGCAAAGAAGAAAGAAAAAACAAAGAGCAAGAGATGACAGTAAATGTATGACAGAAGACCCATGGAAAATGAGAACGAAGGAAAAACTGGTGTTGCTGTGATCCTAATGGGAACACAATAATGAGATCTTGAGGAAGAGTCTACATTCCCCAGGAAAAGAACAGGGAAAAAATTTCCCCCAGTCTTTTTGAGGGGCACCAATTTTTGTGAGTTTGTCTTGTTTGTTTTTCTCCTAAAACCTCATGTACTTTTTGTCTTGTCAGCAATTCTATGGTTTGTACAACTTTATGGAATTTTTTTCTCAGCAAAGAGGAAAAACTGTGCTATGCAGAATCTTCTCTAAACTACAAGCAAAAACTTCTGTGAATCTTGACTTACTGTACTTACAAAACACCAGGTATTTCTCTCAATTTCTCTTTCAATGCTATCATTATTTAACTTGTGAAAAACTGAATTTTTTTAATAGCAATAACAGAATAAATTTTGAAGATTGTCCTTCCTGATTCCCTCCTTTACTCTCTTGTTTGGTTAATGAGGTGGAAGATAACACAACTGATAAAGACTGAATAGCTGAATGAATTTGTTGAATAGATATAGGGAATCTAATTTCAATACAAAGAATAAAAATAATAGTTGACGTAACCTTTTCATATACATTATTCATGCTAGTCAAGAAGAAATAAAAAAGCAATTTCTAGTTTTCAAATCCTCCTTTGAATACTGTGTTCTTTCATGGGAACCATTTGATTTGCAAATGAATGTAAATCTAGATAGCAAAATTACACTTACTCTTGCCACTTTCACAAAAACTCCACTTTTTGCGTTGCCCACTACTTTCTCTTTTACTATTAGTACTTGTCAAATATTTTATTCATATGCTGACATTTTTAAATAACTTTGCTTGATTTTAGTTTGCTAATAAATGCTTTCTTTAACAAAATCAGAGATTATGACTTCTTTCTCACGCTGAGATATTTTTTCAAATTATTTCATCTCTGTGTTCCCATTGACACATAGAATCTTTTACTGACAATTCCTCAGCTATAGAAAGTTAACTAGGACATCCAGGTCCTTTTTGTTTGCAAAGCTGCTTTCTAGGCAGTCAACCTCCAGCAAGTAGCCCCCTGCTAAAAGTGTTTATCCCACCCCAGGTACAGAATTTTGCTTTTCATTGTATTAAACAATGAAGTTTGAATTCTTTTGAAGTTCCTGTTATCCCATTTCTACCACTGTATAAAATCCATTTGTTTTTAGTTTCCTGGTAGAGATACAGCCTCATTTCTTTGGAGGAACATATGCTTTGTTTTCACAGGGTACTGATTCTGGCACCTATTTATAAGATATTCTACCCTGACAGTACACAAATATTTTGACTCAAAGCCAGATCCCCAGATATTTATTTCAGACCTTTAAACATTTAATGATGAACTTAAAAATGTCATTTCTTAATGTTCGGAATCATTTGATATTCTACATCACATGGACAAAGGCAAAACTGGGAGCAATCCAGTCTTGGTCAACATAGAAGAGAAATAGTAATTGGGTGAGATGTTTTACTCCCAGTGAAAAATGAAATTACCTTTCCTAATAATTAGAAAACTCAATACATTAGGGAAAAAGAAATACCAAAGCCAGTGATTGAAGGAGTACCATGCTTTTCTGTTACTATCTGAAAACTCCAATCACATGCTGTGTAAAACCTCTCCTGGTGAATCTGCTATTTCACTTAAAAATCCAGCTCCTGGAATCAAGAACATGGATGTTCCCAGGCTGCCATTTTAAAATTAAGTTTCTAAGTCTCACAGTTGCAGGAAGAGAACTGAAAATAAGACTATGATTACAGAAATTCTATGGAATATCCCCTCTCATCTGATAGGTACCTGGCACAATTACATTTGGTGTTGGCAGTTCACATTAAACAAATTAGTCACTGCTTATGCCATCAAGAGGAAAGGCACTGAGGCTTTGGCGACAATCCTATACAGATTCATTGATCAGCTACTTTGGCATTCAAAGAATTTTAGCAGATGTCCCATGGCATACATCTAAGATATCCACAGCACTAAACTTATTCAGATTCTCCCCTATGCCATCACAGCATGTGAATTTTTTATGTCTACAACAAGGCAACCCCGGAGTTTGGGAGGTGCTTTTAATACAGCATGACACCTCCTCCAACCTAATAACCTGAGGTCTTTCTGGCATTGAGCTGTTAGTGTACACACCTTTGTAGATTTCTTACAGTACTGGAGTATAACAGATGTCCAAACTGACACGCTGACATAAACACAGCAAAGACGTTTGAGATACATTTGCTTTTACATATACCCTGGTCATATTAAACCTTGTGCAAGGCTAAATGTATATGTCTTAGTGGGTTTGTTTTACTTTCAGTTTACAAGATCACATCATTCATAATAGTGAATGAAAGAACAGGCAGTATTTTAAATAGTAGGGAAAAAACCCCTAAAAGTGACATCAAACTCTGGTCTAGGTCAAAATCTACTCTATGTCTATCATCATCTCAAAAGTTTATCATTTATATGAGGAAAGTAATTTCAACTGTTTGATTTCTAGCTTTGTATTTAAAAAATGCTATCCAAAACACACTTTAAATGGATTTTTCAGTAAAAATTAAAGTCAAGTAATTGTGAAAAAAAACCTTTTGTTTTTCTCTTGATCAAGACAGTTCAGCAATATTCATTTCATATGTTACTATTCTAGAAATATGATTGTGATAAATATATATCACATTAATACTCATATAAAGTAGTCATTTCAATTTTAATCATCTTTCTAGTTGCAACATTTCTGTAAGTTTGATGCTGAATACCTTCAAATCCTCCAAGGCTGTACAGGAAAGTAATATCCTATAGACATATTAGGCTTAATAAAAAGACCTTGAAATTACCGACACTTCAATGAAGTACAAAAGTTTTTTAGGTTACTTAACAAAGGTCTCCTCAGTTTCTCAAGACCTTATATAGTTGGGAAAGTAGTGTCAACCTGAGTTAAGAGGTGAGAAGAAATTGAATAAATAAATTAAAATAAATTAAATATGTTTTCAAAGAACATGCATAAATCTCCTTGAGAGATTTAACTGTGATTATAAATTTTTGATTAAGTTCTAACTATTACAGATACTAGCTTTTCCTATGGTTTCAAAAGTGGTTTGTGCCTGTTATAGTTAATGGTGTTAAACTGAAGCTTATATTAAAATGATGACGCAGATTTGCAATTGCAGTCTGTCATTCAAAATAGTATTTGTGTGATGATTACTTTCCAGAATGTCAAAAGGTTTCATTCTGACCATCGCTGAGAAGAGTGTACATCTCTCTGAGCAATATTTCAGTCTCACATTCAGTTATTACAGTTGTCCAGAAATTCCACAGAGGTAAATCTCCAGAGAGAAATTTCTGCCCTGCCCTGCCACTCTTTATTGAAGGAACAACATGAAAATATATTTTACAATATTTCAGCTCTTCTGCTCCAATTTCTGATTTAAGTGGAAAAAAAAAATGCCAAAAGTATATGATAAGAAAACTACTGGAAAGAAAAATACTGAGAGTTTTTTTAGGGAAAGCTGGTCAGATTTCAGCAAAGCACAGATATATCATATCATTGTTGAATTATTTAAACTGATGTTTATGAAAAGAATTTAGAAAAACAAATCCATAGAGACTTTTAAAATTGTGTGATACATATGTATATGGCATTGTTTTATGCCTTTTTATGCTTGAATCTTGAACAGTAAAGTAATTATGTATTTTCTTTCTCTGTTTATTTTTCGGTCTTGGTCTAGCTTCTACACTAGTTCTCTATGTCCTCAGTACTTCCTAAATGCAAGTTTCCTGTGGATACTCTGAAATTCAGTCATAGTTCTTGATTTTTCTCTCTGGGGATTCTACCTTATATCACTGATTTGCTGGATCTCTCTTTTCAAACATAGAAATTACTGTCCATTTTTCTCCTCTGTCAACATCTGCGTCACAAAAAAAAATATTTACTCCTTAAATATTTTTATTATTTTTCCCAGGCTTCTTCTTTCAGCATTTTGATTCTGCCTCCTTAATTGTATATAATTGTCTAGCTGCATGTCACTTGACCCTTATCACTCATATGCAGAGGACACCCTGATCTTCCAAGAAAGATATATTCTCTAGGTGTTACATTTATGGTTTCACAGGTGAACCTCAGCCTCTCAACTCCTTTCTGCTCTTTGACAAAAAATGAAGAAGCTGGAAAGAGCATTTCTTCTTGCCAGATGGAAAAGGGCGTTCTGGCCACAGCCAGACAACAGGGGAGTTCAAAGAAAAACATGAAAAATTATGTAGGTGGAGAAAGGAAGTATTAATGGATTGCAGAACACACTAGGATGAAGTGAAAAAGTATGGAGGGCGAGGAAAAAGAGAAAATGAGAAAAAAAAAAGGAATGGGAGCGAGGGAGGGGAGGAAAAAGGAGAAGAAAAAAGGTAGAAAGGAAAAAAGGAATAGATCATAGAAGACAAGATAGACCTAGGATGTTTCTGGAGAAAGCTGCAAAAGTAGGAGATGATTCTGTGGGGACAGAGTAAAGGTGTAACAGATCTTGTGTCTGACCTGTGACAAAAACTAGAAGCACTGTCTAATTTTAGCAGAGCAGAATGAGCTGCCACAGTGTCAGAGCCCTAGTGTACTGTTGTGGTGAATGCCAGTGGCCAACAGATGGAAGAATTAGCTATCACAGGAACCCGTGATACAGGGACCCTGTACACCAGGGTCCTGAAAATCAATTCCTACACAGTGGGGACACCTCTGGGGGAATAAAAGGATACATTCTGTATCCTGCTTGGGTTTTGAACATATTGCCTGTTTGTTTCAGTTTTTGGAAGAGCCCCAAAATATTGATCAACTAAAGTTTACCTTGTTTGCATATAATATACCAGCGATTACTGGTGGCAACAACCATTGTACAATAAAAAATACAGAAAAAATGTTGCCATTTCTAACAGGATAGATATTCAACCATTAAAAAAAATATATAAATAGGAAGTGGCAGCAATTTTCAACTCTTTCTCAACTCCTTCCCGCTTTCTGGGAGTTCCTTAAGAAAGCCAACATTGAATTGATTGTCTTAAAATGTTTTAAGGGAAAGATGGTTTTCCCAAGTAGATATTTGTACTTCTGAATGTGAATTAATTGCCCTATAAAGAATAATGTATATTTTAATATTAAAATGTATATTTTAATATAAAAATTGTTTTGAATGAGAAAAAGATATTATGATAGAGTCCATCAGGTTGGAAGGGATTTCAGGATGTCTCTTGTCCAACCACCTGATAAAATTAAGGTTGAAATTAATCCACACCAGGTGTCTCAGGGCTTTCTCCACTTGCATCTCAAAAACCTTCAAGGACAAAGATTTCACAATGTCTCTAGAAAACTTTCTCCAATGCTTGACTATCCTTGGTGATTTTTTGTTTCCATCTATCAAGTCAGAACCTCCCTCACTTCAGGTAATGACCATTGCCACATTAATTCATGATGCACTTCAGTACAGTACCTGCACGCTAAAGAATACAAACATGCACTGGCCATTAATGTGCTTTGTTTGGCACATGCAGTTATGTATGGAGGGAAGACACCCTTTGGTGCCTGTGACAAATCATAGTGAACATGACTGTAGATTTAAGTGAGACTGTTATTCTGGAATCACAATAACACCTCAGTTTTCCTGCTGAAACTCCCATACAAGTAATGACCAGTCCCATCAGGTTGATTTTGAAATCTGGATTTTTGCTCTGTCAGTTCTGCTAAGCCTTTACATAAGAAATGTTGCTATATTTTGCACATCAATCAATAAAAACCAGCAGTACCAATCTCCCAGACAACTTTGAGATTTGCAAGTTGCTGGGAACAGCCTCTTATCTTTCTTTCTGCAGTCTCATGTTGGCTAGAAAAGAAAAGCTTTAAAGATTTCAACTATGGACTTCGGAGAAAGGTATTGGGGACAAAAAGAAAGAAAGGAAATACAGTGTTATAAACCACTTGGATATCTCAGTTTTCTTTTAATCATAAGAGATATTTATCCAAGAGTTTGTGGTTGTCTTCTCTGACTGCCAGAGGCAAGTAGTGTTGTCTTACTGAAATACTGATTTTCAGACAACTGCTGTGAACAAATACACCATTCAGACCTCAAAGTTCCCTTGTGTTGAAAGTCATCACTTGTAGACAAACTTTTCCATGCTTATTTGGTCTAGCAGCTTCATTTGAAGTCAATCAATACAGGAATAAAATACCTGTAAGGTAGAAGCATGCATTTCCCGCCGCTTTTTCTTCCTTTTAACTTAGAAAGACCAACTTTCCAGAATGAAAACATCAGCTATAGTGAGTACCCTAAATGGTTACCATTTTTTTTCCTAAAGAAGTGGTATTTTTGCCCCCTTTCATAAAAATACGTAGATACTACTGTAATTGCAAAATAGCTACTATTCCTTTAGGTATACATTTTGAACTAAAATAAGCATATTGATTGCACCTTCTGCAGTGAAGAAATCAGAGAGACAGAAAAAATTTAAAAACTGTAAAATAGCTACTGTGTGATCAGGCCACTTACAAGCAAAATGAAAAAAAAATATATTGAGAATCTTTCCATTGTCCTCTTAAGGTGAGATTTGAAACTAAGCATCACATATTTAGGATTCAGGTGCTTCAGGTTGTAATATGGTGGACACGTCTTTCTGTTATGACCAAAACACGACAAAGTTAAAGTGTATATTCCTCAAAATACCACAGGAATAATCTCCTCTAAAAGGAAAAAAAAAATTCCTTGAAATTTCTTCATGAGCTCTGACATTCAGCCTTCTTCAGTTCAAATGCCATGAGATATGCAGATTATACCACTGCAACCCCGAAGACAATATTTTTAAAGCACAATTGTACACTCAAATGTACCCTCAAATGTCAAATCAGTTAATATAGATAAAGGGAAGACTTATAAGCATAGGAGCATTGGAGTACCTCAAGGCCATAACTAAATATTGACATATATTCCATTGAGAAAAGTTAAAGGCCAGACTGTTTGTCCATTTTAGAGGATTCACAGTAGTTTTCTTTCCTTCATCCTGTTCAATTCTACAGGGCTGCAAGCATATTGCTTGTCCCCTTATTAGCTGAGAACATGAAAGTAATGAAAAGATTAAAAATTATTAAATATATTTTTTCACATCCTTTCTCATTCTTCTAGTTGTATCTGTGAGTATATGTAGAAGGATGAATGTGAGAGAAAGAATAACACAAATTATTTTTTGTTTGTTCGAGTTATAGTCATGCTGATTGTTTTCTTATCAAGGGACAAAACTGGAGCAGAAGATGATGAGATCAGGATGGATCTTTTTGTCCAATATGTCCACCTAAAAATTTCATATTAGCTTTTCGCATGCATGACTTTATTCTGCTTTAGTCAAACAACAGTTTCAATTAGGAATTCAGATAGCTTTAATATATTCTGGGGCATGGTATAGAATACTTTGATCTTGGGACCAAGTCTAAGAACTTCATTCATCTTTTTGCTGCATAAGAGGCCCATGTCAAGCATGGAACAGCTCTGATGTGTTTTTCTACTAAACTGTGTTGCTAAGGATGAAAATAGAAAGATATTGATGAAGGACCTAAATACTGTGAACTGCAATTCATTCCACTTCCTGATAATCAGATTTGTTTCTTGTTTTTTCACTGATGGTTGTTTGCTAGAGAAGAAACACTGAAGTCAAATGAGGCTTCCAGAGTTAAAAAAAAACTGGGACCTTCCCTGTACTGATGCACTCAGGGCTGGCCAAGCAGAAGAGACAGGTACAGCTGGCCTTGTTTCCCAGTGCTTATCAAGAGACATCAATGCAAGTGGAGGAAAAGCAACAGACTACATGAAACAAATAATCTCATTAAGGTGACACGGCAACTGATGGAGCTGGGAGAAATTCTGAGCTCCTAAATTCTCCTACCCCATCAGGACATAATAAAGTCACACACCAATTCTCCCTTTGGCTTTCCTGTGAAAGAAGCTCAGGTAGAAAGAGCTAGAAAGGAAACTCAGTGTCCCCTGCACAAGCTGTTGATTTGGCAAATTGCCTCAGAACAGAGTGAACTTTTTCTTCAATTTACATGCCTCTCTATATTTACTTTCTTAAAACTGATGGAAAGATTTTATGGAAAAATCAGCTCTTCCTGAGTTTTAATAGATTAGTAGCAAAATTGCCAGAAGTCACATTATAAAAAAATTAGGGAAAAATAAATTACTTTTTAATATGCATGGCTAACCCAAACATTAACTCATAACATAATTTCCATTCCACAGAAATAATTTCTCTATTTAGATACACAAAATTGCAGGGTTTCTTAAAGTACCAACTGAAAATCTACATCCTATGGGAGAACATAAAAATACTTATTTAAAAATTGATTTAAATTTCATGTCTTGATGTGTGTTCCCTCTTTCCCCCCTTTAAAACTTTTCACTTGTTTGTTTGTCTATCTGAGGGGCTATGTGATACGAAAGGACATAATCCCATCATATATTGTTTTGACAGAAAAATATGCTACCCAACTATGAAAAAGGATTAAAATGTTATTATCTGTCATACAGCATGCCCTTTATACAAAGTTAATCCCTTTTAAGGAGGCAGGCCTGCACTTCACAGCAAGGGATACAGCCAGCCAAACTTCAGCACTGTTCCTCTTAGAGGAGCAGATAAGCAGGGCATTTCCCTGATTGTCCTCTAGCTCTGTGAGGAAAACAACATTCAAAGCTGCATGATGGCATCACTCTCCTTCCTTAGCTCCATCAGCACTTAGGATATGCTTTTGGTTTTCCATGAATTTTTCAGTACCAGAAACAAGAAAAGGATGGGGCTTTTTATTTTATGTTTCCAGGCTGCCTTGTTTTTTCCAGGTGGTGTTAAAAGTAAATAAAATTGACAAGACAAGGCTAATGAGTTGAAGACTTGATGTTTTCATCTTATAATAAAGGTTTACAAGTAAACCTTTAATGGCTTCTACTAACCACATTATCATCTGTCAGCCAAGCTGAGCAAAAGTAACGAGCATCGGCTGGGCTCTAGCCAAGGTGAGTTTAATTTGAGAGTCAATATTCACTGCTTTTGTTACACTTCTGTGGAGTACTGCAGGTGTTCTCGCTGACCTTGGCAGCTCTGCTCTCTCTTCATTCTCCTCTTTTCTTCTTCTCAATTACTTGGTATGTGTTCTGGATCTGACACTGGTTTGTTACCTTTTGGTTCTCACAATCCCAAAAGGTTTCTGTATACTTTGAAAAAATTCTACAGCAATTCTTCATTTCTTATAAGATGACCAGAAAGTTCAAACATACAGTTCATGGTTTGGAGATGCATTACTGTAATTTTTAATGTGGCCACCGAGGTAATTATGGAAGACAATAACACAATCAATTTTTTTTTCTTCATCCACTCTTTAAAACCACTAAAGCAATTAGAAAACAATATGCTCTTTGTTTATTTAAAAATATTAAATGTATTGTACTAGAGATCTAAAACAGCTTGAACCTTCTGGATTCAATCAAGCTTGTCTTCTGCCTTTAGAAATGTGCAAATCAGAGTAGGAGAAAGGAAATGTTGCAACTTTTATGTTGCTCACCAGGGGCTACCTGGACTTGTAATTTCATATTTTATGTAATATTTTATGAGGTACATTTCAGTTACATTAAGGGAGGCTATGAGGAATAAAAGCAGTTAATTATACCAGCATTTGCAGAAATCTAGCGCTCCAAAGAAAGGAATACCAAATAAGCTATATCGTAACATCTGCACACACACAATGAAGCACGAATTGTGGAGGGTGTCTTTGAAAATTTCTTCAAGAATTAAGATAATTATGAAAGACCCAAAGAGGTGTGAGCTATGCACAGAACTGTGAAGAGTTTGGGCACTGTTGGCTCTGACTGTTGTCTGTGAGAGAAAATACACCAGCCTTCTCCTTGTCTGCTGTTATCAGTTTGCCAGTCATGCTAATTGAGGGATGTATACTTTCTTTTACCTTCTTTTTCTCCCTAGCATACCTTTAGAGGCCCTTTTTGCTATTTTTTGCATCCCTTGCCAAGTTCAGCTCCAGATGCACCTTAGCCTTTCTGACCCCATTTCCACAGAACCAGACTGCATCCCTGTACTCTTCCCAGGATACCTGTCCCTGCTTCTGTTACCTGCACATTTTCTTCTTGCCCATTAGTTTGACCAGCAAGTCTCAACTCAGCCATGCCAATCTTTCATCTTCCTTGCCTGATTTCTTACACCTGGGGATCAAGAAATCTTTCAATCTATGGAAAGTGCCCTTAGACATCTGTCAGATCTGTCCCTGAGGGCAGATCCCAGGGATTTCTACTGGTTCACAAGGTTCCCCTTGTTGCCTTGGTCTCTAAATCTTGCCCATAAGCAGCTGACCTAGTCAAGGCCATTCTCCAGAGACATTCTATCCATCTCTCGGTGTGGTTGGGAGCCCCTTGCGTCTCCGTCCTGTCCCATCCCTAGTGGACAGCCTGCAGCCACTAAAAGCTGTGCTCCAGTCATCGATGGCTACAGTTTGGTACAACATGGCTACATTTTCCAGTCATATAATTGTTACAGTGTGTCAAAATCAGTCAGTCCCTATGTTAAAAAATATGATGCAGAAGACTTTGACTTTCTCCTCTGGGTGCTCTACATATCACAAATATGAGCTCTGTATGTCAGATTTTACAAGTGTAGGGCTGCCAGGACTTCACAGCTTATGGACTAGCCCCTCCCTAATGATCAGATTAATGTGAAAACCAATTATCAAAGACCTAAATAAGCAACCAACAATAACAGAAACATGAAGTACATAATAGGTTATATTACATTTGAGGGTTAAAACTATTTTCTTTCTGCCAATGGTGCATTTGTCACTCTGTCAAATGTCTGGTTAAAAGAAAGATAAAAAGAACAGGCTCACGTTGGCACATGATGAGATGCTTAAAGGGGTTTTAGCTTCAAATACACACTGAATATCTTGAGATCTGTGATGAAATCACGGGAACTAACAATGACTGTCACATGGCAGAGACTCCAGGGCCTGTTGCTGATACATTCAGCTTTCAGATATGCAATCAGCCATGTCTTGCTTCAGCACTTTCTCTTATTTTCTACTGACACCATGAGCACAACTTAGCTACATATATTCTTGCCAAAAATAACTGGCTCTCAGGCAGGTTTTTTTCTTTTTAAAATTTTTTGAGGCTGTTTTTTTTTAAATTTTATTAATAGAAAATATACAAAAATAAGAATAGTTGCTTTGAAAGTCTAGACTGCACCTGGGATTTTTAAGATTTCCAGTCTCCTTGTATAAACACAAGAGCTGCGGGGTCCTATCCCTGAAATACAATCACCTCTATTAAATTTCAGATCCAGGAATAACAGCACTTTTTTTTGCTTCGAAGCAGGTTGCCTAGAGAGTTTGTTTCATAACATGGGCATCCCATCTTCCTTAGACAATTGTACAGGGCAAATGGAGATACTGAGGATCCTTGGAAGACCGCAAAAACTGGGGTAGGTGCCAGGTTCCTGGAATAGCCTACCATCAATCCAGAGAGTCTCTGGAAGACTGTGCTGGCCCCAAGATATCATGAGTTAAGCATTTTAGGCTTCACTAATTAGCACTTACTGTAATTTTACTCTAGGGTCTCATTTTCGCTGGAAGTAATGGCAGCTGCTCCCTCTCCAGAGGAGCCTTCAATCTTGTGGAGAAAAATTTCATTATAAAAGGAGAGAGACATTTGGTCTGCTACCAGTACAAAACATCAGCTCTTTGTGCGGAACTGGAGCACGGGATATTACATTAATTAACCACGGCCCTCAGTTCAGCCTGATCACTGAGGAGGCAGTGGTCAACCCCTGACCTTGGGGAAGTTTCACTGCTTTTTTTACCAAAGAAATATCATTTATGTACTAGTGGTTATCAGATGCAATATAATATTGATTAATAGTACACTTTCATCACAACATGAACCATATAGCCATAAATGTTTAAAAAGTGTCACTAATATCCCTTGAACAATGAGACACAATGCTAACAGAAACAGTAGTGCCAAAATAATACTTACAATATGCACTAGTTTGGCACAAATCTACCATAAATTTGATGTAGAAAGTATAATTTTAGTGCTGAGTGTACTAACGTCACAGATGAATTTGAACAGTTTCATGAAAATACATCATATTTGAGAAATTAGATAAAAGTTAGCAGAACTCGCAATAAAAATTAACTTGTAATAATTATTATGAGTCTTGGCTTGGCTATAAAATAGAGTCATAAAAATCTAAAGATACTTAATGCAGTGTCTCTTATGTATTGAGAAATTTACTGAGTCACACGCAGAAAAGTACCAGTGAATTAGTTAGTAGTGAGTAGTCAAGGAATTGGATAAATATTTGACTCCCCAGGAAACAGTACGATACTCCCTAGGAATCTAACTTATGCTAGGTAAAAAAAAGAAACACCCTCAGGGAATTTTAAGGAAACCTAAGGAGAGTTAAAACTGAGCAATGCAGTAGAAGAATACATTCAGAAAAGCTATTGGAATGACGAAATGAAATTGCATAAGATTATCACCTATTTTAAATTCACTGTATCCTGATGTCATTGTATGTAGAGGTACCTCAGGGAAAAAGGCTTAGAAACATTAATGCTCACAGGTTAACCGAGGCAAAGAAGATCCCTACAGAGTCATACACACCTCATAAATCTTTGGGATGATCAGATTTTCCTTAAAGATTGTCTTGCACACTAGCCAAGCTATTTGAAAAAATTGTGTAAATAAAACAGCTTAAAAGAGGGGAAATGAAGTAAGAAGATATGGAAATGTCTGTATAAGAGAAGAATTAGCAGATGAATAGGAGGAGGGATGTGTCACAGATATGCTTCACATATTATGTTCATTAATTGGCATATATGACAAAAGTCATATGCTAAATATAGAGCTTGGGAGGAAACTTCAAAGGACAAATTTTCCATAAATATATTTCTTTTTTCTTCTTTGTAAGACCTCTCTATATTGACAATTCTCTGAAAAATACAGTCTTCTGAGGAGAAGGATGGATGCATACGAATATTTCTACCTTCCTAGAAGAGGAAAACGCAACAACAGCAAAAATCACAAAACCTGGTTCAAGAATTCCATTGGCGCCCCATGATCTGGCTCAGCCCATTACAGAAAGCACAGATGGAAATTCAGATCTGGATTAAAGCTCTTTCTGCACATTACAATGCCTTCCCATTCATCTTTAATGAAACTCCTCTTGAGATATGAACATTAAGCTGTGCTCCTTCTGGCCTGTTCTTCATCAGAAGTAAATTTCTGCCCTCAGACTGTATTAATGATTCTGCTGATGACAAAGGAGATGAAACAAAGCACAGCTCATTCCACAAAACCAGCAATTACTTTTCTAGGCTAGGAGAAACATATTAAAATGGGTGATGACAGCTAGTTGTGTTAGAAATTAATGATACAAGGCTCAAAGTACTGATTGCATATCCATAAGAGGTTTCATGTTCAAAGGGGGAACATTTGATTGAACTGAGTTTATATTTAGAAAAATGGGATCTGTTCCTTTCAAGCACCATGTTAGATTTGGATAAATTTCTTTTAAAAGCATTGCACATTTCCTTCCTTTTTTTTTCCCCTGCAATACTTGCCATGCTTATGTACACCACTTTAAAAAACCCCCAAACAACTCTTAACATTTAAAAGGCAAAAAATATTTGGTTTAAGTCCTGACCGAAAAAAACTGAACCATCAATATTTGGAAATCTTGCTTTCTCCTATTTTAAACTAACTAAAAGTAATTGAATTCTTTGTGAACAATTGTATATGTATTTTGGTGTTTGCAATAAGAATGGCATTCTGGGCATGCCCAGCTTTTCCTGTCTTGCAGCAATCCTCCAATAATGGGCAGCTCAGGACACTAGACCTTCTCACTAATTCTCAGTAACTGCCTACAAAGCGTGCCATAATTCCTGTTGTCTAAGTCAAAGATGCTTTTAAAAATGAACAACTCTATCTGCAGTTTGATCAGAACAGCAGCAAGAAAAATAAACCAGTGAAAACTCATTAATCAATTTGGTCACCTTTTTTTTTTATTTTCTGACATCTTGCACTGCAGCTCAGTATTACTGCATCTGGTAAAGCCCCAGGCATGGCCTTACAGATTGTTTCACACCTCAGGTATGCAGCTAGCACACATTCCCACCACAAGCCTCCTTGGACATAATTAAAAAGTTAGTTGACCAGATGCTTAAAACAAGGTGTAATGGGTTTGTCAGCTTCATTTTGTCAGGGCTCTCATATGCTGTCACCTGAAGGAGTGTCAAATTGATCTTGAGCACATGTATGGGGAGAGGAGATTTCTGCTGGTCTGAAAAAAATGAAGACCTCAAACAATTAACTGTTACAGAGCTTTGGGTGCAAACATTCTCACATTATTTTACAGCATGTTTAGTCCTCCTAAATTAAGAAAATCTAGAACAATTAACAGTCTCACTAGTGACTGAGAAAGGAAAACTAAAACCATGTAAGCTAGCTAGAAAACAGTCACATAACTCTAATGCTGAAGAGCTCTTTCAAGTAGCTTAGCCATACAGCCCCTTTTTCCTGCTCTTTAATCTGTAATGCTCTTATCCCTCAGAATTAAAAAAATAATGGCCATTACTATAGAGTGATCTTGTTATGTTTGATAGCTCCCAACATACTGTTGTTCTAGTGCTCTGTTCAAACACTTTTCAGTTGTTATAATAGTTGAGCACCCACAGTCCCCTACAGAAGTTTCACAATTAATGTGCTTAAATTTTCATTCCCAGTCTGATTTTGGTTGCTTGTGTCTTATTTATTTGTTCTTGTGCTGATATCATCCTTCAGAAAGAACATCTCCTCTTCCTTCCTGAAGTTTATGTGAATCCTAACTACTTCAATAAACTAAATTTTACGGCAGCATCCTGAGACTATTTCCAAAATGCTCAAATCAATGCTGAATAGAGATAACCAAGACAGTTTAATGTGCTATTTGAGTGCCAAAAGCAGCACAGCAGCCTCCCTTGGCTCAGGAGGATAAATTAACCCAAATGAAGAATGACAGTGACAGAATATTTTTTATGTAGCTGCATATAGTACTTCAAAACCATATGAAGAAAGAGTGATCATATAGAGCAAAATCTATCCAAGATTGCTCCACTGCAATCGAGTCACAGCGTTGATTCTTTCTTCACGTTTACAGGGAAATGCACATTCATACCATGCCTTGTTGTAGCTCGTTAGGGAGAAATCCTGCTTGGCACGTGTGGTTCATCAAACCAATCTGGTGCATGGAACAGACACAAACTGCCACATGGCACAGCAGCCCTGCATTATGTTACTGGGATCAACTTTTCACAAAAGCAGTGTGCTGAGTGCACATCTACATAAGAACAGCAACTACAGCGACACACTGACCACAAGGCCTGATATGCCAGATGAGTCACCCCACATACAAAACCGGCACAGGTTGAGGAGCTTCAGATTACGTCAACATGTTTTAAGTCCTATAAAAGAAACTAGAGAGCTCTAGGAACTCGTTCTTGAATAAGATTCTCCGCAGGAAGGGGTAGGTGTTAACTACTGTTAAAACACTGAGATGGGTCCTTTCGACAAGCCATTGTTTTCTCCTTATTCATCCTGGCAGTCAGATAAAGTAGGGCTCAGTATACCCACTGAGGGAACATCAACTGTCCCCAGAGTAACAACAGGGTTAGGGTGCAAATTAGCTGACACTAGAGGTAAATATTCTAGAAAAAATTTAAGATGAGTTCCATATTTCTGAAATATCAAGGGAAATTTAAATAAAAAGTCAGAAATTTCAAATATTAAACTTTATCTGTGTGCAGAGGTGTATGGAATATTTCCTGAAACTTTTGCTTCTTTGTGCCTGCCTACAGTAGAAACTACAAAGATTTGTCTGTATGCTGAGGAACAAACAGAAGGGATGAAGGGGGAAGCAGAGCTGAGCTGTGAATTCTACAAAGGTTATTATTTTATTCAAAGACATACATCTTGGAATCCCTAATCAGCTTGTCCCTTCAGAAACCCGTCACAGAAGGCAGTAATAAATCATTCATGCATTCACTCAGTCATTCACTTCCTGAGTCCCACTGAGTGCCATCTAGCTAGAGACTGCTGTGAATGTACACAAGACTGAAAATACAAGTGAGTTATGTAACAAACTAATCATACAGGAGATGTCCTGTATGAAGGTAATAGCAGCATTAAAACTGTTCAAGGGAAAATATGTAATTCAGTATGAATCTAAAGAAATAAACCCTTGTTGTCAACATGACCAAAAAGGTTGACAAAACTATAAAATATTATTTTAACATTCCTCTACAGGATCCTCCATCTGTCAAGAAACTACAAAGAACACACACAGAAACTGCAATATATTCACATTCTTTTTTGTCCTATGTAATCTCCACCTCCATAGAGAGTAGTACACGTCTGATGGCTATACATGTACATTCCAAGTTCATAAGTGTTATGAGCTAATAGATCAAAATTAGGAGGAACATTTGCAATACAACATGTATTTGGAATTTTGCCATGGAGCAGAGCCTGTTGAAGCACTGACTGATATCCCCTCTCTTTCAATAAAAACCATAGAGCATAACTTACTTCCATTTAGCAACTGTCTAGCCATTAGGGAATGCAAGGTTTGAAGTGACTTCCTGTTTATTAGAGTTCACTTTCTTTGGATATTGCTATCACAGGACCACTCAAATTTATGTGGTTTAATTAGTATGTTTGGACTTCAACCAAAATTTTAGTAGGTTTCCTTAAATCTCTGGAATTTGATTTTTAAGTTCACAAACCTTTCCCAGCACTTCAACAAAACAACAGCAGATTGCCACGGGAGCAGTTTTATGTAGTAACTAAAGACAGTTGAAGTGCATAGAGTTCAGTGACAAGTGTTCATGAGCAGGAAAGCTCTTTCAGGAGCTATCTGCCCCTTGTTCAGTTGCATATGCATCCATTACACACACCTGAATTAAACACACAACTGTATATTTCTGCACAGATTCACTTATGCATATAAAAACCAAAAAATGGCAACATAGTGATAGAATTTTGGAGGAGAGGGAGATATTTACATGACTGATTTTTAAAAAAATTTTCCTGAGTAAAAATAAAAACACACCCTGGGTCAGAAATTCAAATCTGTTTTGTGATTGTGGATCACTGTTTGTGTAATATTTATAAACAGAAATATGTACCATCACAATAGCATATTTATTATGAAAATATTCAATAGTGTTATTCTTCTATCACTTTAAAAGGGATTAGGGAGATAATCTTTTTTCTAAATAGACAAAATGATGCATTTTCCTTTCACTTTCTGAAGAACGCATATCCTGAGTCTTATAGATTGTCAAGATTAAAATCTTTTGTGGAGATCCTTTTAAAAATGTTTTTAAAACCTTTGCATTGTGTGGTTTTGGATTACAAAACTGTGCAGGTATTCCTATGAGCAGACAGCTCTCAAAGTTTTTTAAATGAATCAGTATGAAGATAACTTCTCAGAGTAATATTGGACCCCAGAATTAACTCACCTGACTTTTGTTTTCCATATATTTCCCCATGTATTTTTTTGTCTGTTAGGAAGGTTTTAAATATGCCAGCAACACAACATAAAACACAACATTGGTACTGCTGGCAAAGCTGAGCAATGAAAGGAAAATGAGATTTACAGTAGCTGCACCATTTACTTTTACTATGAAACAGAGAGGCATTACCAGGCTATGTGCTACAAACTCAGACGTTCAGAGATTGCTGGGCATGTCCCCATGCTGTGCATCTCCACCAGAAAACTGTGGTTTCAATTCTCATTTGCAATGTCAAGTGACTGTATAAATTAACATTGCACAGACTGGTAGGAATATCTGCTGAGTTTGTGACTATGGTATCAGCTAAAAAGTCTGATTCTAATAAAAATAACAGAGTAGATCTGCAGGAGACTTCATGTCATAAGTCCATTGATCAGAAGTGCAAGAGAGGATAACAAAAATTCCCTAAATATGTGAGCAAACCTAAACTTCTTATACTGGTTATGGACCAATTGACCAACCTGACAGAAATCAGAATTAAACTCATGCACCTGCACAGGAATCATACACAGGAATAAGGCATCAAAGAAGCACTTACAGCTGGAGAATATCAGAGGACAGGAGTGTTCATCCATGGGGAAGTTGTGCAGCTGCAGCTGGCACTCAGCATTGATGGTAAGCCTGTGAAGAAACCAAGGGTCTGTTACTATGTGCCAGTACAGGGAACAGCCAGAGGAGGAGGCAGGGTAACCTTAAGCATAACGCAAGAAGTGTTTGATATCCATAAAGACATCATCAAGACTTTCTGGATCCCAGGAAATCTGTGCATATTTGTTTCTCCAGACACACACGTTTCATCCACCATCGAAGGTTCAGGGATGAAAACAACTGTTCTTTACAAAAGTAACAGGAAATATGGCTTGTGTTGTATTTAATTCCACAAAATTTGAACTTCAGAGGGAAACTTAAAAAATATTCTCCATGTGTACCTATAGTGTGAACTTAAAATTCTTTCAATTTCTTCAGGCTCTCTCTCCAAAACTTAATAAATCTCTATATGGCATTCTATATTGTACAGATGCAACAAACAGATCAGCAGAAACATCATCATCCCTACTTGAAAGCTGGTTTTACATGACATCTCTAAAACAAAGTATACTAAGAACACAGCCAATTTTGAAATTACTAATAAAAATCAATACTCTTCAGTCTAATAGCTTACAAAGTGAATGTACTTACTCAGGGAAATTGAATTAAGTGCTAGTTTATTGTACAGTCTTTTTAAAAAAATACTACATAGTTTAATGACAGAATTCATGCATGTGGGCTATGAGGGTTTTTCCTTTTGGAAACTAAATAAAAAGATTAAAAACTCTATGGTGAAAAGTTTGTGTCTCAGATATAGGCTGGCACAGAGAAAAACTCTGTCTTGGAAAAGGTCACCTGTGAGGAATTTAATAGCCTTACTGCACTGCCACTAGAAGAGGATTTGCAGTGCTGCAGCAGGAGGGCATTCACACCCTAAAAGGGGCAGGGAAGAAGATGGAGAGGTATGGAGCACGACTGAACCTTGTACACTTCCTCCTGTACACATAACACCCATCAACACCTGACAGCACCAGGGCATACACTAGCTACCTCTTCCATGTCATACCAATCCTGACACTTAGGTCAGATAAATTTGGTTTGAATTACCCAGTGTTAACAATGATCATTCTAACAGTTTTTCCTGTGTAAAAAGGAGGTTGACCTGAGTGATCAAAAAGAACTCAAAACATCTTTCACAAACTAGAAATGTTCATTCCGATGGGTCAAGTATTAACTTACTTTTAGCTGGTTTAGACAAATTTTGTAGTCCATTCAACAATTTCTTTAGTGAGAGGTATGTAAGTCTAACTACTATTATGTAGATACTTGGCCTGAAATACTGAAACAGAACTTAATAGAAAAAAACCCAACAAAACATATAATCAAAATCTCCTGAGAAAAAAACCAATAACCCAACCAAGAGAATATTGGAGCTGACACCTTAATCCCCAAACTCTTTAGCTAAAGGAAACTGAAATAAGCAAGAGCTCTTCACAGTAGAGCAAGCCTAAGAAGGAAAGGGCACTAAAAATATCAACAGCTTTTCCAGATGTTTATTTCCTTTCATATTGTTTTCCAAAGAATTTGTATTGGAGCCCAACAGCAGTTGCAAGCATGATCAGCCCTGAACACAATCACAGAATAAAATGTAGCGTGAAAGGCTTGTCTCTAAAACAGTTTCCCTTGTGGAACATGGCTTATGGCAAAACTCTCTTCTGAACAACTCATCTCTTCCACAAGTAAACACATATTTTGATTTCCACAGGCTTTTAAAATGCAAATATATACAGTATTTCTAATACCATATAGTTGATTTTATCACAAAGATTAGAAAACTGTAAAAGCCTTTCCTCCAGCAATTCACCCTTGTGATGAGACGTGACAGACTATCTTTCAGCATGACATATTTGAAGAATCAAGTATTGGCATTAGCAGGAATCTAAAAATGCTTTATCCAGCCCTGCATCTAACTCCAATCAAAAAGGCTTTTGACAGGTTTTATGGGACTACATATTCCCAATTTTATTACAAACAATAAAAAGCCCAGCTTGCACAATTTAGACAGACTTAATTCCTATTTCTCAAGGTTGCTTACTTAGAAAGACAAGACTTTGTTTTTTAAACTTGGCAGTACTTATAGCTGAATAATTAAATATTTGTAAAGCATGGCCATGTGCACATCAGGAAGAAAACAGGAGAAGAGAGCAAAGACATTGCTGAAAATTACTACTACTACACCAGAGGTGGGAGAAGCTCTCAGCCCTGCACCTTGCCAAGTTCTCACCTGAGGGTGTACAAGATCTTGCCATCATTCCATATGCGGAGGAGCTGGTTGGGGGTGGTGATCCAGTGAGCCTCTGCTGTCTTTGAGTTACGAAATATCGTGTCTGGGATCCAGATCAAGCCAACCATGTTGCTGTTCAGAGTCAGTATCTTCATGGTGCTGTTGAAGCGAAGACGGCTGTCTGTCCATGTCTGGGCAAAAAATATATCAATTTGATATTCCTGCAAAGAAAGCATGATACATAATTGAAATCAGTTCCACATTTCACACTATTTGGTGTTTGATTAGGTCTGTTCTGGTGTGGATCAGCTGCGGATGTTCTGGCCAGTGGAGCTATGTTTTCTTTTTCTATTGCTTTAGGAATTTTTTTTTTTCCATTTTTTTCACCCTTTTATTTTTATGTCTAGCTGCTTAATAAAACATGCCAAACATCTCACTTTCTTTGGTCCTGTGCCATAACAATTTCAGCACTAGCACATTCTTTTTCATTGTCTCTGAAAAGTCACTGCTAGAAGGTATAATTTACAGAGACTTCTTTGTCATAGGACCGATAAGAGATATGAAAGATGAGCAGGACCAACACACATAAGCTAGAGAATGGTAAATTCCCCTGATTATAGCGATGCTTTTTAGGGAAGAGGTTGTGTAAATGCAATAAATTAATTTTTCCCTTTGCTACCAGTTGTTCAGCCACTTTTTCTCGGGCCACAGTGCAGCAGAATGAAAAGGCAGGCATGTGCTCCTTTGCAGACCCTGATGCTAAGAGCTGAACACTCATCTTTGAATATGCTAATACCTTAATTTACATGAAATTTGTCCTTCCATTTACTCCGTGTTTTACTACTCTTTTTCTGTAGGTAAGCCATCATAGTACATACAAATGCAGAAATTAAAGTACACATGGTAGACAAAATTATATGGGTGAACATATAAATGCATAAACACTTGTTTATGCATTTAAGACCGCATGGAAGAAATTGTATTTTAATTTTGTATTTGAAATGTGAATTCAAGCCACTGGAGGCTGGAAAAGGTCATGCTACATTTGCTTGTGTTCCTCCTCCTCTTTTCAAAGACTGAAAAATGAATAATAAACTGCTCTATTTTTGAACCTCAGAGAAACAGCCATCTAAGTCTGTCATGCAATACTCTCCCAATACCACAGGGCTGGCCATGACAGGGATGACGTTTGCTGACGTGGCACAAAGTGTGTGCTCTACAACAGAGGCTAATACAGGACTAGGGCATAATCCAAAGGAAAACATCTTTTTAGGACCCCTGGTAGATGCACTCCTGGTATAATTGAACAAAGGGTAATTAGGGCTATATGTAAAGTCTGGCATGTCTTTGACCACCCTGAATTTGCTTTTATTTCACTTCTTTCTGTCTATTTTTTCAGTACAGTAGTATTGGGGTTTTTTTCTTTATAGACAGTCAGTAGAGCTTGCAGTCTGAATTGAGGACAAGAATTGGCCAAGAGCCACCTGTTTCTCCTGTGCTATTACATTTTTGGCAGGCCATCCCTCCAAAGTTGATGTTATAACACCAGGAAACCCAATTCACTGGCACTGTAATCCAAGTCCAAAACACACTCTGGGCCTCACATCTCTAGATGATAAATGATCAAAAGGTGCATAAGTGGTGCTAGCAGGTATCCAAACACCAGGTAGTAGATCACCTCAGGAATTAAGGCCTAGCCACCAAAGGCAATAAGGACCATTTTCCTTCATAGCTTATCTCACTACTATTTCTCATTGTATTATTGGCTTTATTTTTGCAGGGAAGATGACAGATTTAAATCTGAAGAGAGTTTTCTTTCGCATGGATGACATCTCCACAGATCTGAAGGATGTAATGTAATGGACACAGTGTACCTCTGTTATTCAGAAAGAACATCCTTAATGCACCAGGTTTTAGATGCCAGAGCACTGATCTTCCTTCTTAAAGTCAACTGCATTTTAGCCTTTGAAAGTCTAGTGACAAGTGTTTGGCACATTCAGCTTCTGTAGAGAGGAATATGCCAGACATGTCTATGGGTTTCTCCAAATGCTGAGTGAGTAGAGCTGCTTTTCCTAGCCCACATGTGAGAATCTGTATTTATAGAACCAAACACCATTTGTATACAGCTGGCTAATGACAGTGCTGTCTTTTCACAGGGTAAGTTTTTGCAGGATATTCACATTTGAGCCTTATATGAATGCTTCATTTTGACTAAATTTAGGAGTAACCAGAATTCTTTTCTAGTATATCATGCATATTTAATGACTTTTAGGATTTAAGATATTCAGTATTTCTACCCTACTAAAAGAAAAGAAAGACCCTGAGCTCCTTAATACATTACCCTGAGAAGGTACTGCAGCTAGATCTGAGCAAAGTAGGCCCCAGGAGCAGTATAAATGTAACATTGTGGTTTCTATTCCAGTAAGCCACGCTGGCTAAGGGGATTACATTAGCCTAGAAATAGGGTCATCATATTGGTCACCACTGCCCAACTACCGTTTTGCATCTTCGTTATTTATTGCTGCAACTAGAACGTGCCACCAATGATCATTATTCAAAATACCTTTAGAATGGGCCACTCCATTTGCCTTAATAAAAAAATTTCAACTCAAATTAAATGGTTCTCAGATCTTCTGAGTTAATTAGTTCTGAGAAAACCCCTGCATTTTTCTTTTGGCAAACTGAGATGATAAAAAACAAAGCAACATTTTTAAAAGAAAAGTCATTAAAGTTGGTTGAAGTTAGTTGCACTGACTTTTTAAACACTTTAACCCTATTAAAAAAAAATAAAGTATTTACAGTCCTCAGTCAGAATGTACAAATTACAAAACCAAAATTTTTCCAGGAAAAATAAACACACATTTCCATTTAATATCTGAATTGAGATTCTCACCATTAATCCCTTTTAGAAGTGAATGCTATATCAGTACATCCATTACATTAATCTTTGAAATTTCTTCAGTCTTTAACCAAGCAAATAAGTCACTTTTGAAGTTGGCACTCAGTTCTCCACTTCTAATGGTTCCAAGTCTGTGCATTTTCAGAAAATTATCTCTATCTTCACTGACAACAGATACTCCATTCCCAGTGAAGTCAACAGCTCCCATATGCTGTTTTGCACAGAGCTGGTACAGTGATCTCCAGCACACAGCATCCAAAAAGTAACTGCCAGAAGAAAGGTTTCTATGTTGGTTTTACAGACAGGTCAATATCATATGATACAAGAAAGTAATACTCTTCATTTGCTAGCTAATACCTGCCATTTTAGATCTTCACAAAACGTAGTGATTGCACTTAGAGAGTTCAGGCAGGACATTGGGTTTCAGTGATGTGATGCCTCACATGAAACAACATCCTAGGACTCTAACAATATTCTTCATGTTCTGTTCTACCACTGCACCAGTAATTTTGTTAATAATCCTTCAATTCTTCCTTCTCTCTTTTTTTATTTTTTCTAGCAGTAACTATTGACTACTACAATGAACACAGGAAGAAGTGAAAAACAGCAACATTTTAAACAATATTTCTTCCCAGCAGCAAAAAAGGTAAAACATGTTCTACATTAAATACTGAGGTCATGTACAGAAAAGTGTTCTGTCACTAAGTTTGCTTGTCTTAATGGCACCTGGTTTGCCATGCTACCTAAACAAACCCAAGATTTTCCTACTTTTACCACATATTCACACAGTGCCTGGATGTATTCACTCCAGAGCAGCCAAACATTGAAAATGGCATTCATTTCCCAGTAAAACTTAATCAGTATATTTGTATTTTGTTTGATTGTATGAAAATAGAAAGCCTCATTTCAGGCAGCTACAGTGTATCTTTGTGTGAAATGTCTTTTTTTTCTTTATTATTCCCCAATGTTGCATAGCTACTTATGACCAAAGAATTTCTCATTGGTACTTTTTTTGCAAATTAACCTTAAATGAATGCATTATCTTATACATTTCATTATGTAAAGAGGTAAATTCTTCTACTTGCAAGACTTCTGTTTGCAAGAAACACTCAGTATCATCTTAAAATTATGAGTGACATTGTGTCATTGAAAACCTCTGTATCGCCTCCTATGAGGTTACCTTTGAAAACGGGATTGTAAATTGACACCTGACAATGCTCACATAGCTTCCAAAAGTAACTCCTAAAACCAAGAAAACATATTATGGTCCTTTTACCTGCACAGTATGCAAGTAATTGTCTCATGTAGAACATTTGTTCCCACTCAGATTTTATAAGTTCTCCTTTAAATCTGAACGTTGGCTGAGAGAAATGAAATGAGATGAGGAAAATTAGATGGTATTTTCCTGTTATATAGTTATATAGAGAACAAGAAACTAAGGACATTTTTACCTTCTTAATTTTCACTGATTTGTGGACAGAAGCTATAACCCAGATATAGCAACAATATTACCTGAAAATAGCTCAGTTACCTACACATAGTCAAAGTTTCAACTACTTGATTTTAGCTTTTTTTTTTCACATTTTCAAATATTCCTAATGGGGTTTCATTAGTGCTTTGAAAATAATCAGGAGTCAGCACTGAACTATTTGCCTTTCAGCTGTGCAGGAATGATTAATGATTGTGAATACCTTGAAAATGCCATTGTCTAAGTCATCTGTAGTCACAGAGAGAAATGCTTTCTTTTCAACCAAGTCTTCAATTGTTTTCTCAGTCAAAAGAGTAGCTAACCTGTTGTTGGTAATACACGGAGGTTTTCTCCTATCACAATGTCTCATTTTAATTCTGAAAAATATGATGTAATAGGCTGTCACAGTCAGGTAATGGATGTCAATGACTACGGATAAATAATGTGGTATTCCTCTGTTGCTTCTGCTGCAGCCTTCTCATTTCCTGCATTTTCAAAATGCTGTTGCAACAACAGCAACAACAATGTCAAGAATTCTGTCCTTAGAAAAAATGCAAGAATTTCTTGCATGATATTTTCAGGTTTTTACTATTGCCTACTAGACAATTTTTGGTTTTTTTTTCATTTTAGAACCTATGTCTTGATTGGTGATAGAGTGAGACTGTAAATGATTAAAGCTGCTACTGGCATTTGTGTGAGGCTGGTACTCAATCAACCGAAAATAGCTACATAATTAGGGTCCAGTTTATATTACAATAATTCTGTGCCCTCTCACACCCCTTGTATAACATGCCAGCACATGACAACACACCACAAACACTGTCTGCAGAAGCTTGGAACTAGTCTAATAAACTAGGGAGAAAATCTCCTTTAGCTACCAAAAGGCTGGACTTCATTGAAGTGGGAAATCCCATTCATAATTCTAAACCTGTTCTGGAAATAAGTATTAAATTTTGTTTTTATATTTCAGCCTAAACCATTCAGTAAGAAGTATGCTTAAAAAATGAATAATGGTTGAGCCTGTTACATGCAAACTGCCATGGAAATGTTAAGTATTATGGTTTAAAAGGGAATATGGGAAGGGGCTGTTCAGGGAAACAGGAGAGAAATGGGAGCACATCTCTAAAGACTGGGAGTCTCCCCCTTATCGCACTCAGCCATAGACCACAGGTGAACGCACCCAGGAAGGTTCTTTCATTATGCCCCTGCCATGCTTGGATTAGAAGCACAAAGAGGAGGGTTTGAGTTATTGTGATAGAAAATGTCCCAAATATAAAAGCAATACCCATGATGTCTGTTTATTTAGTCTGCAATTTGATCACTTGGGAACATTAAAAGTGAATAATCTCTTCAGAGTTTGAAGGTCATTTTCAATAAAAGCATATATTTCCAGCCCAGTTCATCACTAAAAGGAAAGTTCAATGATTGATTCAGCTGCCTATTTAGTTGTGTGACAAATGAGTGAAAGAGGAAATGCCCCCTGAAATATGGGATGAGTGGTTCCCCCTTCCAGAAGCAGTACATTCATATGTCTGATATCAAAACACTGTGAGTAATTCTCTTGAGCACAGCCCACCTTCAGCTTCCCTGACTTATTGCATCTTACCCTGGGCTAGAGTGAGGAGAGAATTGTCCTCTGTCCATCTTATGAACAGACTTTTGGTAATTTGAAGAGGTACCTTGATCAAACCTATTTTTGGTATTGATGGAAATAAGTAGACCCACAGCAGCTGCCACATGATGTGTGCTGATTGTTGGTCACATTGCACGCTGTATGGATTATGAAAAGTCAGGAACTATGGTGATCTCAGGAGACCTCTAGAAGGCTTAAAATGTTAAGCTTTAATGTAAACCTTAATGCTACTGCTTGACAGCTTCTGCTTGGGTTTGCACCCTGTGTGCAACTTGCATTCCAATTTCGAAAATTGGTAAAAATCTCTCAGATATCCTGTGGAAATGAACTGAAAGTAATGGAATGGTCTACCAATGGAAACCTACATTCTCATTTTGTGGAAACAGTGCAGAAAGAAATAAATTAAATTTGCTGGAGAAAACACAGTAAAGTTGTGTATTTCATATGCAGTGTACATTCAAAACTCTTGTGGTATCAAGACCAACACAAGCCTTCTGAGGACAATAATTCTCACACATGTCCTGAAAATTTGCCTGGCTTTCAGCAGAGCTTGGGATGAGTGGAGTAGTACTGAGAGAGCTGCCTGTAACTTTTCCTGAAGTATCTCTGCCAGGCTGGAGCTTTGTGTTTCCAGAGGCTGCTCAGGAGCTAAATGGGGGTGTACTTACTTCACACTCCATACAACACTGGGTTTGTTGCCTAAGAGACAGCATAACAGGGATCACCTTCCAATTCTCCATCAGTTTGCTTTGTTTCCACTCTCTGTGCTCCTGCTCCCTTTCCAGATCCTAATTCCTAATAGCCTCTATTGAGAGTGGAAGAGTGGGCAACACATTCCTACTTTTGGATTTTTTTCTCTTCTTAATCTGAATTTATCTTTCCCATCAGTGTTAAGGCTGTACCTTCAAAAGATAGTCAAAGGATATAGATTAAAGATTAGTTTTACAGTAGTAGTGAAATATATAATTTTGAAAACTTTCCAAACTGTTTTATGTATAGAAAGGCTTTCAATAACTTGCTTTTTTTTTTGAGAATTTGCTTTGGTACTTTCATACTGTTACAAGCATCTTGGTTCCATGAGCAAAATACAATGAAAGAAGCAAATTCAAAATTGAGATTGTCACCACAGATATAAGGGCTATTCTAGTTAGCAACATCAAAATATTCCAGCAAGCAGCACCAATCATCTCCATAGCTGAATGCTTTGAGTCAAAAAAACAAAGAAAAGCTATTCTCATCACTGACTCAGTAGGAATCTTGGTGCAAAGAGGATGGAAGCTCACCTTCTTCACTGTAGTATTGCCTCCTGCCTGCTTCAGAAAGTTATTTCACTGATTTCTTGCCATTATAAAGAGGGAAAGATATCTAACTTCACACTGGAAACAAAGCATGCAAGTATCATGTAGCACTTCCCTACCCTGAGAAAACATTTATCTCTCTCACTCTGCCTATTTTGGCTCTTTGGTGGCCAGCTTTAGCCCTTCTGTATTCCAGATAAATTCTTACAGTCAGTTGCAGGAAGAGCTGGAGATTTTTGTCTTGTCCCATCCCCTGACATCTCTTTGTGACTTCTCTTCACTCCACATTGATGGATTATCTCTTGTGCTTCAATCAATCATTTCACAGTCAGAAACACAGCATGAAATTAGAAAGAATGCATTTCAGTAAATCAGCTGTAGCTCTGTTCTCTCCCCTTTTGGTGGAAGACTTTTTAAATATTGCTGCTTCCCATTTCTTTTTGGAGTCTTCTGTTGGCTTCTGTTGCTATTAAAGCATTCCCAAAGACATCCTGATTGCTATGATCATGCCACAGTTGCATTTCCACAGCCTCTTCTCCTGGTGTGTCAGGGTTCATATCCTGTTGCAGGCTGTGCCTGATGAGTAGCTTTGCCTTCAATGAGACATAACTGTATATGCCCTAAATTGGTCTGCTTTAGAAAAAAGGTTTCCAAAGCATGCAAAGAAGTGCAGGGGATGCACATGGCACCAGACTTTTCAACTCTGTTAACTGGTGAGCACTGTTACTCAAAATGCTAATCGGAGTAGTCATTCCTAAGAAGATTGCTGCTGGAAGGAACAGTGGGTTTTGGGATTGACAGCAAAAGTACAGTGCTCACTCTGACCTGTAATTCAAGGCTTTACTAAGACAGCAGTCAGGATGGGGAGAGAGAGAGAGAGGGGGAGAGAGAGAGAGAGACTACAAATGCATACAAGCTTGTTAACTTAAGAATTTAGTAACATAAATGCAGAAGGACAAGCTTAACTCCTGTGGAAATAAAAATTAATAATCCCTGATCAGAAGAAACAAAGAAAGATAAAATTAAGAGACTGAATATATGTTCATGGCTGTACTTAATATAATAAAGTACATTATCAAGGTCTCCTAAGAATACTTGATATCTGAAAAATTTATAAAATTATAAAGATACTCAATAGTATTTACATATTACAACAGAAGATGTACTGACTTTATAAACATAGTTTTTGAGGTATTACCTTATTGAAAACAGAAGCTAAACTGTACTTTTCACAAAAAATAAATTCATTCTCAAAGACTGCACACAAAAAGATTTTATGTTCATATTCTCTGTATGAAATAGTTTTTTAATTATGGAAGGAGTGCCTTTTAACCAACAAAGTGAAATAATATTTTGAAACATCTTTTATGTAATCAGCAACCTAGTAAAGGAGAGGTTACCATGATGTTTTTACACTTACTGTCACTCTTAGCAAAAGAACAGTTGCAAAGGAATGGGAGACAGGGCAGTCATGAAAAAGCAGACACTCAGAGTAGAGCGTCAGGTACAGTGATGGTCACACACAGAATTCTGAGTGAGAGAAAAGATGGTAAGGAACACTTTTTAAGGAGGCAGGTGGGAAGATCAGGTAGGTAAAAAGTCCTGTTCTAGCTATTCCCTTCCAGAGGCACTTTTAGGGTAACTCCTGAGGCCATGTCATATCTTATGAACCCACATGCCACTCTGCTACAGAACCCAAGTGTCCCAGAAAGCTGCACTCTTACAGCATCATGGTTGGGCAACAAAAAATTACAACCTCTTTTTCTCAGAAGCTGAGATATTGAGGGCATTCATGTCTTCTCCAAGATGCAGGAAAGATACAGCTCAGCCAGGATATTTTGCCATTTCAAACCATCCTGCCACGCATCCCTGAACATTTTCAAGGGTCAAAATAAATAAATACATACAATCCTGCATTTACTGAAAAAAAAAACCACTAACTATTGATTGCATCCCCACAGCTGAATAAAGAGAGACTACATACATAGCTCAAGCACCACACACCCAGTCATTCATCTTACTCTACTGCCAGCTGAATTCCTTGCTCTGTTGCTCCCAAGGCAAATCTGCCACAGAGGCAGCTAAAGCTAAAAAATGTAGACATACACCAGTTGGTGCCACTCAGTCTTGGGGACAAGTATTGGTCCCTGGATATCTTTGATTTAGCAGAATAGACATACCCAGGTCACAAAGTCTAAATTTATTACAACATAAATAGGATCCAAAAGGAGAGTTTAAAATGCTGGATGACAGAAATCAGGGGAATAAATGAAGCCACAGTGAGCTGGGGAGTTATATCCTATATCCACAGCATGTGAATAGGTGTTACTCTAATTAAACAAAATGATGCACAAAAAAGCCAACTGTGCACAAAGTAGTAGAAAAAAGCTCATCTGTAAAAGCCTTAATTTGCATATGAGGGAAATGCAAATGTTTAACTGCTCTAAAAATAAGATGAATGTTTTGCCACGTAGGCACAAGAAGATGGTCTGTAATGAGTCTGTGTACAAACCTTTCTTGCTCTTGGCCTCCAAAGGAGCCAGGGCAGCCCTGCACCCTGTGAACTGCTGGCTCAGGTGAAACCAGAGCCTTGTCTGCTTCTGCACTACTGGGAGCACGCTTTGAGGGGAGGCTGAGACTTCACGTTCAAAATATAGAGCCCATAAGACTGGGCTGGCTGCCCTAGCAGGCTGAGCCCAGCCTTCCCATATTTCCAAGCCTAAGAGCACTCCAGATCACAGCTCACCTCTTCAAAGGAAAACACAGCAGGTAAATGTGTTCATGCTTCACCTAGGTTTCACAAGAGAAGAAAAGGGGCATTTTCATAGGATAGGTATCTGGGGGTCGATCTTTGCCTCAGTTTCTTCATCCCTTGGGGTTTTTTTGTTTGAATTTTTTTGGTTTTGGTGGGGCTTTTTTTGTTTGTTCCTCTTTTTTTTTNGGTTTTCTGGCCAACTCCAAGTCCCTGAGCACCACTGATCCAAGCCATACCTCCTCCCAAATCTTCTTGTACTGTGTGGTTTGACACCCAGAATTAGTTCTACCTCACCATAAAACTCTTATTTTCAAGCCAAAGTTCATCAGATTCCAGTTCCTCCTTGACTTCAGTCCATTCTTTTTTGATGTGAGACTTATCAAAACACCTATTGACATTGATAATTATTCACTGTCCCTAGTCAGGGGACAAGGGACACCAGATGAAATAGAAAACTGCTGATTGCCATTCACTGGGCCATGCAATGACTGAAATTTCAGGAGTTCAGGCTGTTCCTATCAGTTTTACATGATCATATTCCTCTTATATTCACAAACTCCACCACTCACTCAGTTGGGGAAATTCTAAAGGAAACTACCAGAAAATTTCAGTACCTGATATGATTAAGGGCAAAAAAAGGAAAAAAATTAAAAAACCCAAACAAGAACTTTTAAGACCTGTCTTGCAAAACTCATTGGGGAAAATGAAATATAGTCCTGTAAAGATGTGTAAAACAAACTCACACCTTAAATTGGCATGTCTTCTAGTACTTCATGATTAATTCCTGATATTGGCACATAGTTTTTTACACTATATTAGAAAGAATAAAGAAGAATTCTGCTACGACTTGTGAACCATGAAAAGAGATAATTATGGGTGCACCTTGGGTGGGAAAAATACTTTATATCCCATGCAGGTTCACTTTCTAACTAGAAATGAAATAGTTAATATAAATAGATGACGATATGATGATAACACGAGCACTCTTGATATGCTGTTCCTAAACCCCCCAGCACCAGGCAATTTTACATAAGGGCAGCTCCATCTCCAACCCAGGGGAGGAAGGCAACTCATCTGTTGCTGTGGTAACACCGTCGCTCCCCTCCTCCCTCTTTTGCTCCCCCACCCTCCGCCGGTCCCCTCCCTGTTGCCGCGGTAACCACTTGACATCAGTCCCGCTCCTCCCAGCCCTGCATTCCCCCTGCGGCCGCAGGCCCGGCTGGACAGCCACCCCTCCTTCAGCCACCAGCTTAGGGTACACAGTGACATCGGCACGAGGCAGCTGGGAACTGCACCAGGGAGACACAGGGAAAGCGCCCGCTCCAGAGTCAGAAGAGGTTGTGGAGATTCTGTTTGGTTTGTTTGGATGGACTTATGCAGGGATGTGCTATAGGGTAGAATCATGGGGTCAATATAATGTTTGTATGCCATTTTCTCTGGTCCATGGACCCAGGCTGATCCTTTGATCAGAAGTGTATGTCACTTCTGTAACAAGTAACATTAATTATGTAATTAATTCTAGAGCACTCTTTTTTCCCCGTATTTTTTCCTTTTATTATTTGATGACAGAAACAATAATATTGAGCCAGTCATATTTCTCTGACTCAATGTCTTTTGGCTTATTCAGTATGCATTTTTTTTCCTTTCTGAATACTGTTCTTAAATTCGGAGAGGTTTTATTATTACTTCTATTTTGTTTTTCTTTTTCCCAATTTCAGTTTAAGCAAGATGGAAAGAAATATTTTGCTTAGAATCTTGCGGTATTTCTTTCTGAATCCTGCTAAAACTTCTCCAGCCTTGAACACTTTCCACTGCAAAGATATAAACCTGGTAAGCTTTCCAGCATAAGTTTTCTGAACCTTTCTTAACACTTTAAACTGTCTGAGATTAGTAAAGCTTCTTTCTCTAGAAAGTCTTTCATGGTCTGTCCTATTGTTGAATTGTAGCAGACCACTGGAAGTACAGCAAGAAGACATGTGAAAGTCCAAGGGCTAACAGTAATTTCCATTTTTACCTGATATCAATACAGATTCACACTTCTTCACTTGAACATCTCTAAACTTGTAGCAAGAGAGAAAAACTAAGATCTAATTCAACAACTTATGCCAGTACAGGAAGAAAGAGATGTCTTTTCCATGGCAATTTTCTATTTTGCTGTTGTTCTCCAAAATGGGTTTCATAATGCCCAGCTGTGAAGTGTTTCATGTAAAAATTTATAATATACATTTCAACTGCCTATGAAAGGGAAAAGTTATTGTTGTAGTTTTGATACCAAAACACTAGTCCATTGTGAACAACATGAAAGAAGTGGACATGCTTTTTTGGTAATGAAATCCTCTGTAAATCCTTACTTTTTCATTTCCTAGCATAAGAGTAAAAAGGAAAACAAAAGACTCAAAGTACAAACTGTTGGAAGCAGATTTTTCTCATTCTCAAAATGTAGAATGAAAGACATGAGAAAGATGGTTCTGGAGGAAATAACTGAGTGAAAAATTAACTAAGGAATGTGAGAATTCTTGAAAGCAGCTATTGAACAACTGAATTTTTAATTATGCATTTTTTAAAAAGCGAACGTCAGCCCCAGTTGATAAATACATACATGTGTCAGCTGCCATTACAGTGAACAAAGCTTGAGGAGCAAGCCTAACACAATTTATATTTTTTTCCAAACTCATAAAGATGAACACTAATCAGAGCTGGAAACTGGCCACCTGCAGCAACTTTGCTCATTTGGGTTCAGTGACCTTCATAATTAAGTGGCATTACCAGCCTGGGAGAAATAAGTGATCAAATATTAAACCAAAGCATTTTCTCATCTGATCCTTTATTTGAGTTTCTTTTCATCTTGTTCTTATTACAATACACAGATGTGGGAGTGCATAACAGCAACCATAGGAACTGTTCTACCTGACATTAACGTTCTTTGATAATAAGCTGACACTAATTACTCTGCAAGTGAGAAAAAAAACCTTCTAATTCTACAAAATTAAAAAATAAAAGCATCCAGGGGACAACTTTGGACAGCTGCCACTGGTCAATGCATCTAAAATTAAAGAAAACTGAATGTGATTATGTTTTAAAGAATGAAGACTAAATGTTATAACTGATGCTTCTTTCCAAGCATGAAAACCTTTATCTAGATGAGGGTCAGAAGAGGCAGGTAGACATTCCTCAAAACATTTATTTACTCAAATGATATGAACCGTAAGTTCAGGAGAAAAACTCAGCAAAACTCTGACCAAAAATGCTGAGGTGCTTAAAAAAACTTAAATGCCTAAAGATATCTTAGGGAGCAAACTCAGCAGATTTTGCTGCTGGATGGCAGCACATTGCACACCTTCTGTTGAAGATATATCATTGTGTCACCAGAAAGATTAGTTTCACAGATCCAGAAGATCAAGAAAAAAAATATTCCTTTGACTGCAATATACAGCTTCTTGCAAAGTTAGCCAAACAGTGGAACAAGAACAACAGTTTATGCACTTCACATTAGACAATTACTGGATGAAAAGGAAAAATATCATGATAAAGCTTTGTCCTTCTACCTTAGTTCTCCAATCCTGTCTAAGTCAAGCTCTGACTTCCATTCTCCCAGAGATATTTAGGGCTATCCAAAAGTCAGTGCTCCAAAACATGTCCTTTTCCATCAAATGTAATTTTTTTAAATTTAGGTACCCCAGAACTGAGAATTGTGCCCTTTATAAATACTGAAATGGGAAAAAAATTCAGAATTTTCCTGGGGTGTGTTTGTCAGTCAAGTGCATGAATTATGTTCCCAGAGAGGTCTGATTCAGGCCCAAGCCTGGGGTGAATGCCACAGCTCTTTAGACCTCTCATTTAAATTTGGCAAGCATTGCAGGAGATCAGTAAATGTAGCAGGAAAAGAACACGTTTACATCACACCTTGAAAATTTCCATACTATTTTAGCAGTCAATTGTTTCTCACAACAAAAAAATGAAAAAAACCCCCACTGAAGCCAGCTGAATAACTATATTTGATACTGTTCAATCATATTTTTATTGGGAAAACTAAAGAAATTAGAAATAAAGGCACAAAGCTGATGTATCATTAAAATACATTTGTGTGGATGAGAATTCTGAAGTAGATAAAAGATAACATAATCAAATGGCAAAGGCCCAAACTGATCCAGATGAATAGCAAGCAAACAGAAGTCAATGACCAAAGTGTAACACCTGCTGCCACAGCCAACATCTATGTAAGAAGTGTATTAATAATCTGAAGCATTATCTCCATTCCTATCAGAGACCCGAATATTTAATCTATTAATCACAACTCCTGCCAAAAATATTTTCATATATGCACCCAAGTGACATGTACTCCACACACTGTTGTATAAACAAGGTTTATAATGAACATTATAAAGGAACTTCATGGACAACTCAGCATAAGGCTTCTCTAAATTATACACCCAGAAGGATAATGCTAAAAGCCTCAAATTTAAGAGTTAAATAAGGTACTCTTTAGATAAATTTATTAGAAAATGCAGTTCTATTATGCGACTAAGAGTTTCTATATCAAAACCATTTTGGTATATTGTAGGTGAAGTTCCTAATGTCAAGAGACATTATGGGATCTGACTTGTCTCATTATAGAAATCTATTTTCAGTACATATACCAAAAGCAATATCAATGTCAAGTAAATTACTCAGACCAACTTTGTAATTATTGTTTTCATTCCAGTCAAAAAAGTAGAGCCATTTCTAAGTATGAAGTTATAATGACATCATCTTATTTAACATTACAAAAAAAAAAGTTTTGCAAAGTCCTGGAAGAAATTATTGCATCAAGAACACAAAAGTCACAAAAAGGGTAGCTTTTCCTTAGAAATCATACCTTTATGTATGTTGAAAATTTGCCCAAACTGTGACCAAAAGAAAACAATCAAACAGTAAACACATATCACAGTCTGTATATTCTTGGTAAACAATTTCTAGATTTTTGCAGCTAAATTTCTCAAAGAATCAGTCAAAATAGACAATTTTCTCTGCTGACTGTAAGCAGAACTTTCTTTGTAATCATTGCTCTGTATTGCTGAGGCTGTAACGACAGAGCAAAAAGGAAATATCCTACCTCTTCCTACCTCCATATTCTTTTATTTCCATGCACAGTGGGTGGAGGACAGTTCTTTCAGACTACACCTTAGCAGAACCCAGAAAAACCTCATTGCAATCTTCCCAAGGAGATGAATGAGAAAATGAGAAAAATAACTTGACCAGAAATTTTTATTAACTTTTGAGTCACACAATTTCGCTGAGATCATTGCATCACAAGGGGTATGTCAGAAGATATTCACACATTGCTATTTGTCATGGAATGTGGCATGATGAAATCACCGTGACTATGCATGCAAGTGTTCCAAAATACATGTGTTGTTGAAGGTAAATACTGAGTTTTATAGCAAGAAAGCAACAAATCTGATAAATCAAACTGAGCAAAATACTGACGAATGAGTTCATGGTTTTGACAAAGGTTAGGAAAAGAAGAACAAATATAAGATATGAAGAAGTGTCTGAGAAAAATTGTACCAGTTTTGGATTTAGACAGAAAAGAATTTCTATCAGAAAATGTACAAGTACAAGTAAATTCTCAAAGTGGTGCTGTTCTTTCTTTGTGCTTTTGCAGCTTTTAATTCTACCTGATTTCAAACATTGTGCAGATCACCATAACCTAAACAGGAGCTAGTAAAATTGCAAAATTTATCTCAAGACTGCAGTCCAGGCTTGTCTCTCACTAGAGATCTTCCTTTTCATTTTATCAGTTAAAGATAAAACAGTTAGTATGACATTTTACACTATCACATCATCTGAATTCGTGTATTTGACGGTGGCAGCTCTATGCTAAAATCAAGCTCTGGCTCAAGCAAAAGCTAAAGCGCTGTTTCAGAGCTCTGCCTGGACAAGGACATGTACACACCTTCAAACACCACTGAAATTTGGAGAAAAGCAGTGCCCTTAAATGTCTCCAAAGTTTGCAAAAACTCATACCTTGAACTGGCAATGAAATGGTGCAGAGATTGGCCAGGACAAGAAGAAGATGATGGCAGAAGAGCAGGACCCACCAGTGCCAAGGGAGCTGCCAGGTGTGATTGCAGAGCCCCTCTGGGTAATCCTTGATGAATCAGGGTGACTGGGAAAAGTGTCCAACGACTGGAGAAAAGCAAATGTCATTCCTACCACCAAGATGAGCAGGAAGAAGGAAGAAGGGGACTACAGCCTCACCTATGTCCCTGGAAAGGTGATGTAGGAGCTAGTCCTGGAAACTACTTCTAGGCATAGGAATGACATGTTTTTTGGATTTTCTGTCATTTCATGATTATCAACTAAGATTTGTGGATTTATGAATTTGCAGGAACAGTGTATCTTCCACTACAGAGCTGCTGTTTCATTTCTTATTGTTTTAGATTCCTAAAGGTTAAAAACCACACCAGGTGCTGTATTTCTCTATGTCTGTGGAAAGCGAAGGAAGGATCATATTTCATCTGACTAAAGATTGACCACATCCTGAAAAACACTGCCTGTGTCATGCTATTGTTTCCCTTTCTCTCAAATGCTATCACAGAAAATGGGTTTGTCCACCTCAAAATATTTAATTTCATGAAGATCAGATATAATAAATATAATAAGTAATATATATTTGAAACATTTTTTTCCCTGCAGCATGGCTTTGCAAAAAAAACCCACAAAACAACCCAAAACATCTCAGGTGTAACATCATCCTGCATATGCTCAGTGCAGCCCTTTGCTTTGGGACAGACAGGTGATACAGGCATGCCAACTTAGGGAAATGTTTCATGTGTCAAAATTATTTTCCTCTATCTCTTGCCAAAAAGGATTTAAAATGTCAGTTCTACTGAGATGGCAGCTTGGTATGAAATGAGAGAGCCAGCCTAAGTGTTTTGGTTTCCTACATGTACCATATGTATTTTTGATGTAACAAGTACAACAATTTCAAAGAATTACATAATGATTTCTGACATTAGGATCTTCATATCAATCAGTACATTTAGAAAAAAGAAATCACTATGGTAGGCATTAAAAATCTGTTTAAAGTACAAAATACCTATCTCAGAATCAAACATGACCTTTTTTTTTCCTTATGAAACACCTGCCACATTCTTTAGGCAGTGCCTACACCTGCATTTGCAAAAGCAGCGTTACCTCTGAAATAGTTAATGTTTGATACATTTTCCTGATGTCTCTTGTTAGGTTTACTCCAAGAATTCACTTCAGTGCCACAAATTAGAACTGCTCTGTTGCAGAAGTGCCAGCTGGGACAAAAATGTTGTTATCAGACTGATTAATCAATTATACAAAAGGTCTGCTTGTCCTGTAAAAGGCAGTCTCCAGAAGACCTCTCCAAATTATCAGTTATGGGACCTCTGCAGTTTAAAAGAAGTGCAGAGATGTTTAAATGGACCTCTCTAGAAAGATTTGGGAAAACATTATAACTCACTTCAAACCATATTTGGCACAATGGATGTGAGTTACCCAGTGGAAATTACTTCTCCTTTTCAATTAGGAGCTTTGAAATACTGCTCTGCACATGATTACTTTTTCAACAGCACTGCTATACTTGTAAACTCTGTGCTGAAGAGCATCTCACTGCAGAGTGCCTGAGCATCTGTTGCCAACTGTGCATGGCAGATGAAAGTTGAGAACAGAGATAATTACAAGATGACAGCATTATATTGTTCCTTTTTTTGTATAAGAGATGAACAAAAATACCATCCAGAAACAACACTGTAAAAATATTTTTGTGACCAAAACCCCAATATATGACCTTTTTTTCACATAAAATAATATCTTTGCTTATAGCATCACAAGCTCTTCTCGTATGTTCAACAACAAAGATCTCCTTGTTCTTGTTTCCCCCATTGTACCAGGAAGACATAAATTCATCTCGTTCAAATATGAAACAGACTAATAGTGTCAGAGCAGCATCAGTTAAACTGTGTACCAGCTACCCAGTTACACTCTTAGGTTGCCATCAATTTACACAAATTCGCCTGTTCTCCAAAATTCTACCAGAAGACTGTTTTTCAGTTAAAAAATCTAGAAAGCCAAAAATGCCCATCCCAACACAAAAAAAAAACCAAAAAAAAAGAAAAAATCTAGATTCTACTTAACAAGGAAGCACTGCTTGAGTAAAAACTCTTAATCCACATCTCCTGCCCTCAAATTCTGTGTTCAAATTCTCACAGAATATTTATATATAGCTCTATTCATGAAGATGGACAGATTTTGCTGATATGACAGGAATAAAAAAATTACTGAAACTACTCATACCATAGAGCTAATTGATATTTTGTTTTGGCTGGAAATAGCATGAAAGTTGCAGGAAGAGATGTTGAACTACATACTATGACATTAAAACTATAATAGAGTTATGATTACTGCAGTTGCAATTTGAATGCTGCCATTTAGCTACACAAGTGCTTAACCAAGTCCCTGTTTATATTCTCTTAATATATTTCTAAAATAAGACACTACTGTTTGATGCAAGTATCATTTTCCCCATGAGCTTCCTGGAAAATGTTTAATTGTAAATCTGTGATCAGTGTTTCCAGGCTTTGCTGCCTGCCTGTAGGTCCTATAGCAAAAGTTCAACACGATGTAAGAGTCTTGCTTTTCAGAGTTTTGAGGCATCAACATACCCCATGAAAAGCAATTGCTGATAACTTACAGAAAATTAAAACATACTTTTGAAGACTAGAATATGCAGCTGGCTGCATAAATATGATGACATTTGCCAAAATTCGGGCACCTAACTTTATATCTTTTGGTTTATTTAACACTGAAATAACATATGGAATAATTTCACTTTCTATAGGAAGCAGGTATTTCATGGTGCTTCTTTGGAATCTTTACTCCATTTGGAACACAGACATGAAGAGAAGTCTAGAAAGCATCCAGGAATTTTACTGTTTGGGTTATAGTTCTCAGCTGGACTAACAAGTAGCACAGAACTCTATGCATTCTAAAGGTGGCAAGTGTATTGCATTAAATGACTCAGATAGTAAAACACTGAACATTGCTAGGGATAACCCCACCAAGGAAAATAAAAGCAAATCACAAACCAGCAGCTCCCCTGCTCATCGAGGAATAGCAGCACTGTTAGAAAAGCTGGGGAATCAATGAAGCACTTTGACAGCCCTGAGGCCTGATTAAGTCCTGCTATGTGTGGTAAAAGTCCATGCTTCTCACTCATGACTGGGAACAGCTGAGCTCACAGTAGGAGTATTTCCTGCAGGAGAAAGCCCATGAAAGCTTCCTCAGCTGCAGTACAGCAGCAGGGAGAAAAGGGCTTGAAGGAGATTTTACTTGTGTTACAGGAACCCTCAGTTATAGAGGAACAGAATGGTCCTCGTGGAAAATTTGTGACTGCAAACCACAATATCCCACTCTAAGTCATCATTCTAAACGTCAGCCAGTGAGGTCAGTTATACATTAATGTATAATACTACCATTTGCCAGGCACACAGTGGTTACTAAGAAAAAAACATATTCCATTAAATATTTCACTGGAGTGTAATACCAAGTTTTCACTCTATTTGAAAAAGCTGCAGCAATAGGCAGCAATACAGGTCTGAGTTACTCAAGCTTTGTGCCACACTTTGAACACTGACATCTCCTCAGAGCAGGATCCTGCTCCCTCTTAAATTCCTATGCTACATTTCTTTCTCATTTTTGATGTCTGATCAGCTTAAGGATTTATCTGATTCTGAGTTATGATAGAAAGAGTATATTTTTAAGTACAAGCCATGACTTCATGGAGCTTGTTATCAGAATAGGACTCATCCCCATGGAACAGTTTCATTAAGACTTACATCTTGGAACTGTTTATCTCTGTGAAGGAAGCATGTTGAATTAGGAAATTAGATCAGGAGTAGCCTCAGTGGTCTAATTCAGAACTAATTTCACATGTGTGTATGTCAGTGCCTCTGCTGTCAAATATCATTGTACAGTTAGCCAGACTTGGCCAAAAATTATATTATCCATTAATTTCAAAGCTCTAAGGTATAAATGCTGCATTCATCATGAATCAGTAAGAAAAAACATCAAAAAAAAGCAGAATTGTTCACAAAGCAAAATATTCCAAAATATTTTTTCAACTTTCAAGATGTAGTCTGTCCATAAAAATCTTATCTTGATACATTAAAAATCTGTCAGGTACATTGAAAACCTTGGTGATAATTTGCCTAATCTCCATTTTAAAAAAAAGTTATATTCCATCATAAGGCCTTGATTTAGTTGAATCAGCATTTTCCAGTAGAACATTTCTATGAAAAAATTTTAGCCATGACCTTAGGAAGTTATCAACATATTCTTATTAACTTATTTGTTTGTGAAATGAAAACTTGCAAGTTCGCTTGCAGTAAAAGTAGAAACTGAGTGAGACTGACATCTTCAAGAAAACAGAAATATCACCCGTTTATCCAACCTATTGCAATCACTGTGTCAAACTGCACACAGGTTGTACAGGTGGTACCAGCACTTTTCAGCAGACAACACCTTCCTGCCATCCAGCCACAGCCTGGCAGAGAAAGCAATAATTCAAAAGCTTGGCATGTTAGCGTCGAATAACCAGCTTTGTACTTCTACAGCAAAATGTGAATCATTACATTTTGTGAACTGGTCCACACTGGGGAAATTATTTTCCTTCATTCTAACCACTCTTAGAGCAGAGGGGCATTTCGATGCACTAAATTGACCAGCTTCTAAGTATGCACCAGACTGTACCCTGCAGTTGAACACTATAATAGTGCTATGTGCTATGTTTTCATTTCCTTCTGAGAAAAATACTTTAATTTACATAGGAAGATAACCAAACACTTAACACTGGTCTTTAGGCTATAAAAGTATCATAACGCTACAGAAGGTAAGCATTAGTAACCAATTAGTAAGGAGCAGTTCTTTAACATTTCTGCTAGATTAAACAATATGTTAAATTGAAAAGATTAAACATATTGATTAAACAATATGTTTACTGAAAAGATCTGGGCATGGTCCCCTTTAGTCACCCTCTCTCATCTTATCTCCTCAGACGGAGTGCCCCTCATGCTAGGTCAGAGATTTTTTTAACTGCAGACCATGCTAAAACAACTTTTTAACGAGGTAGAACACTATTTTCTGCTATACTGGCAACTAAAAAAGGGGATCCAGTCAGCTCATATTGTTTAAGAAAGAGGCAGTTGTTGCTTCTGCAAGGTAATGTGCCTGCAAAAAGGAGGAGTGTAGATCTCATTCACTCTAGGCCACCACACGTTTCCTGTCTCAAGACATGATGCAGGATTATGCTAGGCCAGAACAGAGCAGCCAGTGGGAAAGATCAGCAGCAGTGCCAGATCCAGCCCAGCTGGCTGAAGTGGATGCCTCTACAGCTTCCTTGCTTCACCTTCTTCAAAGGTGACAAATTCAGGAAAGGTGACAAAGGACAATTCAGGAAAGTCTGTATTCACATCTTGTCATGATAGCAATGAATCTCTCTGTATCTATACATGTGCATTGCTCTTTCTCCTTGATCAGAGTAGCACACACTCTTTATTCATCCTGTGGAGCCTCTCACAGTGAGCATCTGGAGTTCAAAGACAAATTGACAGTGTGTTCACTTTATGTGTCTATCTAATTTTAACCATCATTTACTTATATTGGCTTCTGCAAGGTTCTCAGTTATTAAAAATTCAAATAAAGTAATATCATTGGTGCTTTAAAGAATATCATGGAGACATATCAGTTACACAAAGCAGTAATATTCAACTACATTTATTGCCTATAACCAGAAAAGCCATCAAGAATGAAAAAAACTAACTATATTTAAAAATAATAAAAGCTACACTTTTGCCTATACTCTATGAACAAACTTAAATGGGTTGTGGCTTATGACCAATTTAGAATAATTTACCATTCAGATAGTCTGCACTGGAACAATAAAAATCCCATTTGTTTAGATTTATTGTAACAGCAAGATAATCATAGACTAATCACATATGCATCTTTTTCCCTACTGCATAATATATGTTTTCATTTAGGCAAAATTATAAGAATTTTAAATTCACTGGCCTTAGTAGAATAGAAAGGTAAAACAAATTATTTTAATGAATAAAAAAAGCTGCCTTTGGGCCATTGATAATTCAGAGCTCTAACAGAGAAAAGGAAATAACATTATAACATGGATTACAATATTCAAGCAATATTTACTTTACTTACTGGTTTACTTTTACCCTGCTGACTTACCTCTTATTTGAAGAAACACCAATATAATACTAAGCACCAGAGCAGAATTTAAAGTTCAACACTTCTAAAAAGCTTAAGTTGACAAAGCTCAATAGAAATTACCTGAGCAGACCACTGGAAATGGTGGTCTACTGTCTACCTGTCTAGTGTCTACCTGTCTTCACACTAAAAATTACTTTGTGAATTAATAAGTATTTATCCAATATTAATGTTTGAATGCAAGTGGTTACATATCACACTAATTTGTAGGATCAAGAGGATTGATTTTATGTGTATTTTTTTCAATATCAGAATTTCCTAGGTTGCTTTCCATACATTGAAGTGGCTCCCTCAGCAAATGCCATGAGTCAAATGACAGAGCAGTACATGCAGTCCTTGTGAACAGCACCAGGCTGGCACTGACTGACAGCAGGAAGGGCGGGCAACCTGCGGACTGGCACTTGGCAGAACACAGGGAAGCCTCATTCTGTAGGGAAGCCTCCTGCAGCAGCTTCACTGGAAGTAAAACAACACTTTCAAAACAGCACAAGCAAGGCATCTATCAGAGTGATTGATTTTTTTAAAAGCTTTCACTCAGGAATTATATTCCTCAATACAGTCCTGTGAGACCATCTGCAGCCCTGTCAGAGAGGAGGGAGGAACATCTTTAGTAAGGCCCAGGCACACCTGCCAGTTGCTGCTCCTTGACAGGGTCCCATGGCCTCTAGGAGCTGCTCTGAACATGGGAGGAAAGCAACACTCCTGGCCCCTCAGCAGGGCTCCACAAGCACTTGCAGGCTCCAGCCACAGAGGACAACCTGGATGACAGACCTGTCAGGAATGGTGGTACCTTAAAAATCTCGTTGCCCCAAACAGCTGGTGGCATGTCAGAAATTTTGAGCAGAGGCATATTTTACCTGAGATGCTTGCACAACTCAAACATTTCTCTCTGATTTTCCAGGAACACAACAACTTGATGATCATTTCTCCCCCTCATCTCTCATGGGTGAGCTCTATTAGTCATAATTATTTCTTTATTTGCATGTTTGCAAAACAAGTAACAGAAACAGTGAAGAGAAATGAGTCCTGATGTGCAAGCGGACATTAAAATAGCTACACATAATAGATACACATAAAATGCAACGTATCATTCACTTTAATTAAACTCATGCAAAAGTAGCTGCCTTTCTCTAGCTATTTCTTGCAGCTCAGAGTGCAGAATCAGCTGACTCAGAATCAGCTAAATATGCACAGTCTTGAATGGCTGCATCATGACAGACAGGTTTACCTGGTAAATGCAACCCTGGGAAGATGCTGATCTTTATTTTAGTGCTACTATTCATCAGTAACTGATGGATAATTACTGTGACTGGCTGAGGAACCTGCTTGTTTGAGTTTAGGAATTCTGTTAATTATGTAAAATTACTCAATATTTAATGCCTCAGTGTGTAATGAATCAGCCATGAACTACCTAAGTCCTTTGTCATTTACTGCCCAATCTGTCTGAAAGATGAGGCCATAGATAATGGAAGAGAGAAGTTAACTGAAATATTTAGGGTTTGGAGGAACTCTCCAGTCAGATTAAAAAAAAAAAAAAAAAGCACTTTGGGCCTTATCTGGCCACAGGAGTCGTAGATGTTGAAAAATTCCCAAAGAGGAAAGCAAAGTATATAGAGCAGGGGCTGACAGAAACAAAAGGAATTTCAGGGCAAGAGAGTAAGAAAAGGGACATGGTGGTTTGGCTGTGGGAACAGCTGAGAAAGAGAAAATGACTGCAGAGAGGAGGAAGAAAGGGGTGACATCCAGCAGGAGATGCCATTTGAAGAAAAGGATGTCAGGAGGGTGGAAGAGGACAGAGGGCTGTGGGTTTGTATCTGACTATGAAGGCAGATTTGTGAGCTCAGAAGGGAGCTGTACCACAACCAGAGCCATGTCCAGCTCACAAGTGTCTGAGCTGAGAAGAGCTGCCACAGACCAGAAAAAACAAAGAGTACAGTTGCATCTAGACCAAGAAAAAATTAAGGAATGGGTAGATGCAGCACCTGTAGGCTCAAACACAAAAGCACAATAGACATCAAGGACCTCAGATGTGATATGAGGCTGGGAAGGATGGCACTTGCCATCGCTGTTCTCATCAGCAAGAACAAACAAGAGTTCAGTTACTAAATTAGAAGAATTTAATGTTCCATGCAATTTAAATTCCTGTTTTTTCAGATCATTAACTGTTTTCTAGAGGACAGAAAACTCTGATTAAGCTCCATTTCTACACTGTAATATCAAGCTATTTTTGATTGCATAAAGATGATTTTGAGGATACTGTCACTATAGAAACTAGTGCTAAAGGAAGTTGTCATCTATTTTCCCACTAGGGAAAGGAAAAAAAAAAGCTCTTTATTAGCTGGTAGAAATGGATGTAGTTACATTTAAATATTTTCCTCCTGGTCCTCTTTAATTACTTTTGCATTTGACAATAATACCTTCAGCTTTCACTGCCATTATTTCAGACTTCAGAAAAAGGGATTTCCCCTTTTTCCCCTGCAGGTTGTTGTGCTGGTATCCTTGCATGTGACTGTGCTTCTGTGTGACTGTGCTTGTGGTGTGATCCAAGTAACAGACACCACAAATAAAACCAAATAAAATCTAAAATCCTTTTAGATTGAAGCTGATGTTGTCTAAAGACCTTGTTAAATAACATGCACTTTTGGATGTGGGTATTCCCAAGATACCCAAGATAATCTTTCTTCCACAAAGCTCAAGTTTGTCCTCATGCATAATATACAAATACAGTCAAGATGAGTAATAGCTTAGGAGAAGAATAAAACTGAGGAAATCACATCTTAAAATATGATATTACTATGCATAGTATAGTAAAACCCAGATGTTCCAAGCCACTTGCCCCCCCACCGTTTTGTGCCCCAGTTGTGCTAGAATCTATATGTATACATCATAAATATATTTCTAGCTTCTAAAAAAATTTTGTTTCAGTATACAAGGACTTTGGAACAATCCCACAGTTTGGGTATTCCATACTACTTATAATGTAAACACAAACATCATTCCTCCTTGCAGGAGACCTGGTCTGGTTTGTGAAGAAGGCATTTATGAACCATTTACACGCAGATCTGAGCACCCTGTTGGCCACTCCTGATGCTGCAGCTCTCTCAGACCTAACTCAGTGAATGGTCAGGAGGATGGTGTGAGAGCAGGCAGGGGTGCCAGGTGACTCTGCACTACAGGCTCTGGTGTGCCACCTGGGTGGCCAGTCCGCTGGGAAGGTGACTGTCACAGCCCAAAGGCAACACACCACCACTTCTTCAACTCTGTCTGCTCAAGCAAGTGCTACTGACTCACTCTGCAGCAAAGGCCAGCAGAGTGTAACCCACGGGTGCTCTGCACTCAGCACCCCAGACCACACAATCCCAGCCTTGCTGAGGGAGTCAAAGTTCTAACCTAGGCACTAGCTTTGGCATGGGAACAACAGAGGGGCAAATCCCCACACTGAACCCACCCTGAATGTAGCTGTTGTTCTGTGAGGAGATCCCCTCCCAGCCCACTGCATAACAGAGCATGGATCCTGTGTGGATATGTGGGCAGCTCTGTGCTGCAAGGATTTTACTCCAAAAGCATTTGTCAAGGAGACATTCACTGAAAAGGCGTATTTGCCTTCTTTGGGAAGTGTCTGTGAATGAATGAAGACTGATTGGAAGCAAACAGAATTTCAGTAACTCAAGACTTCCAAAGACCAGCCTCCCCATTTTTTATACCAACAGTTTGTCTTTCCAGAGCAAGGAGTTCAACAAATGTAAAGCCACTCTAGCACTATACAAACATAAAAAAAATGTCTAAGGCAGTAAGAAGGAGGTGATGAACAGCAGGGAATGTTCTTGCCTCCTTCCAACAGACAGTCCTGGGTAATATTATCAAGAGAATTCAGAGCTGATCCGTTTAATGCCACAAGCTGACATACTCAGTTTCACTTAGGTTTCTAAAATGCTTAGGTCAATAAAAGTTCCTCAACCTTCTTTAGGTATTCCTGAGAGCATCTACAACACTTACAACTTAATTATGCTTTTTTGGTTTTTTGGTGTTTTTTTTTTTTTAAATTATTATTTTACAGGTTTCCTTTCCTTTACACAGAATTTTCATGTCACAGAGCACTAATACAGCACAAGGAAATAGTGCAGACCATTTCCTGCCAAAGCTGCTGCTACCACATAAATATGAACTGAGTGAAAAAATCAGAGTTGACTTGATGAGGAGAAAAGAAGATTGTGAATTGGTTAGTTAATCACGCAGTAATATCATTTCATATAATACAGAAAACTGCATTGCACCGGTTGATATATAGAAGAGCGACAAAAGCAGCTGCAGTGCTTTATGGTAGACCTGAATCCATCCATACAAGAAATTAAATGGCCTACTGAATTTCGATTGAAATCTCTTCTTTATTCACGGCCAATATCATGTCAATAACACATGCAGAATAAAAAAAAACACTATCCTGAGAATTACAGAGTCTTCTTAGCTCCAGGAGAAAATTAGTGATGAAACACACTAATTTGGTCCTAATGGATTTTTTAAAAAAAGTATTTTGGAATATCTTTTAAATAATATTTGACTCTGAAAGTGCAATGCTTCACTAAAGAATCTGCTAAAGAAAATTTCATCTACAATTTCATGGGCAATGCTCCAAGCTCCCTCTATGACCTTTTACTGTTCCCACTGAGGCTAAATAAATAATTTGTTATACAATTTACAAAAGTGGAAAAAAAGAAAGGTGAGACTAAGTTAGTAAAAGTATGCATAATTATTTCCAGTGGTATAAATTATTTTAGAAGGCACAAGACATCAATATGCTATCTATGCAGTCTATACAGCTGGTCAGAGTTGAAAGATTTATTGCTGTGACTCTAGAACAAAAATATTTTATGATTATAGAATGCTGAATATGGAGTCTTTTACCACTCTAGACAACAATAGACTACTAAAAGCTAAATGTGCATATCATGAATGAATTATTTTATGCTGTAAAATGATAACAAACATTCATAAATTAATGGGAACTGGACTCGGGTAGTTAAAGGGTTACAACCTGGGATTTCCTACTTGTGTGTACCACAGCTCTTACAGACCATTTGTTCTTGCACAAATGAATATGTTAACAAATGAATATGTTACCCAAACCAATGAGATTTTATCATGATTAGCACTTGTACCAAATAAAAAAAAATCCCCACTAGCATAATACTAATGCTGCACTTCTAAACAAAGGCTAAGGAAATCTGCAGGAAAGCTGTGTTTGTTCCTAAGCTGTGCTATTTTCAATTACCTGTTTGTGCACAGTGACATTTTCTTTCTGAAATTTGTTTTAATAGAGCCCAAAGTAGCAATTTAAAACTGTAATGCACAAATCTAAATAGAGCTGAAAATACCCCTAGGTGTTTAGCAAGGAGGAGGCTTTTCAAAATCAAATGATACGCCTTTGGCAATCAGGACATCAACAGGTTGAACTCAATGAAAGAGGACAGTAGAAAATGATGGGCAAAGGATTGCACAGCTCCCTCCAACTGAAACTGTATTTGACCACGGGGCAACAGCGAGATGTGGAAATAAACTTCCATCAAAATCAGGGATCATAAAAGGCAATCACATCAAGCTAGGCTGCATCACTTGGAAAGTACAATTACTGGAATACCTGGAAGTGAAAACAGTGTGGCATTCAGCAAAAGACTGAACAGAGAAAACACACGTACTGGCTTCAAAGCTAAAAACTACTATTTTGTTGAACAACAGGAATCTAGTGCTGATCCTTCTATGGTCAGAAACTCAAAACATATACTGTCTCTCTGATTTTGCTTTGTAAAAGGTAAGGAGAATCTGCACTTGCAAAAGACCTCAGCATCAAAAGAATAGATGATGAATCACTTACCTGTACTCAATCTCTGGAAAAATATATACAGCAACAAAAGAAAAAAATATAAGGAAGATTTTCATATTATTACTATTCTAACCTTTCCAAGTCTTCTTAGAAATATTCTGAAATTGAAACTTTTCAGGATGAAAATACTTGCATTTAACCTCTTCTTTCAAATATGGATTTTTATTTCCAATTTTGTACTCTTTAACACAGTCCACAGGTTCAGCTTACTTTTGTTTCAGGATTTGTGTTTATTTTCTTGCTTTCTCACTCACAGAATCATAGAATATGCTGAGTTGGAAGGGACCCATGAGGATAATCAAGTCCAATGCCTGACTCCACCCAGGACACCCCAAGAATCACACCATGTGCCTGAGAGTGAGAGTCTTCATTCATGGAGTGTTGTCCAAACACTCCATGAATTAAGACAGGCTTGGAACTATGACCACTTCTCTGAGGAGCTGTTCCAGTGCCCAACCACCCTCTGGGCAAAGAACTTTTTCCTAATATCCAGCCTAACCTTACCAACACAGCTTCAGGCCATCGCCTCAAGCCTTGTCACTGATCACCACAGAGAAGACATCAGTGTCTGCTCCTGCACTTCCTCTCATGAGGAAATTCTCAATTGCAATGAGGTCTCCCTCCAGTCATTGGGATTACCCAAAACATATAAAATGAGGATGCTTCCTTTTGTCCAGAGGCATCCAAAAAGAAAACAGTGTCAGAGAAATCTAGCACAAATATTTTCATTTCTGTTTTTATTGACAGAAAGATTTTCTTTAGGTAAAGTGAATTGTTTTAATGTCTTCAACAATTGGCAGGGTCTAGAGAAAATGAAGACAGATCCTTCTCAGGGGACTACAGTGGGAGGACAAGAAGAATTAGGTACAAGTTATAGCAAGGAAGTTTCTAGTTAGATGTTGGAAAAAAACATGACTGTCAAGCACTGGAAAAGCCTGAAAAGAAAGCTTACTGGAACTATTAAAAATTTTAGTGCACAACAGTTTGAACAACCTGATGCAAGGTGTCCTTGCTTTTAATGGTGGATTGAACCTGACAACCTCCAGAGGCCCTTTCCAGTCCATATAATAATTCTACAATATGAGGTTACTGGATGCAAGCTAGACACAACTATAACTGAAGTTGGCTTCTGAAGAAAGAAATTAAATGTATTTTCTTTAAAGGAAACAGCAGCAACATTTCTACATAGCTCACAACTTGTTTTCTAGTTTCCTTTGATATCAAATTCTGAATAAATTTACCATTTGTGACTACAACAAAAACATGCAACTGCATGTGCCTAACATGTGTTAGGGCATAGGTTGGACTTGATGATCTTAGACGTCTCTTCCAACCTCATTATTCTGTGATTCTGTGATTCTGTGAAAATACTGTTCCTTCAAAATTCATTTAATTAGCTCTGCTGTTTTGATTGTTATTCCTTTGAAATAAAAATTAATTTTATTTATAAGCTACAGTTTTTTCAAACTAGCCAGTGAATTTCAAAGGAGTCAGAAACATATCCATGTTATGGTATTCATGGGAGATACTGGAAGATTTAAAAAAAAAATTAGCTCCATGTATAATATTTCTGTTTATAATGTTTCTGCTTTGAATTCAGAGGGTTTTTTTTTTTACTAAAGCTGACTATGAAATAACATGAATATCCTGCCTCCCACAGTGCAGTATTCTTTGTCTGTGCTATTAAATCTGCTCTTTGGAGTTGTAGTTGTAGAAACATCTACTTGGGAAATGAATGATTTGTATAAATACACTATTTCTTGTTAGGATCCTTACAAGTCATAAAGTTCAGGCACTCAATATAAGATTTAACTGGCCTTCTCAGGTCCTAACTAAGCATTTTCTCCAACAATGTCTGACAACTCAGGAAAATGTAATGTGAATGAGTCCCCATGATTTTGGCATTCAGCTCATCAGGTGTGAACAGAAGTGATGAGACAGTACTGCCAATTACGAAGCTGACTATTCCTTCTGATTCTGGAAAAACTGAGGGCCAGTGGCTAAAAGGGAACACTCTCAGTGGAGGAAAGATTCTGAGGTAGGAGGATCCTGGAGATCAGTGAGGTGCATGGAAATAAATGGCAGAGATCCCCAGGGACCTGGTCACCAACAGCTGAGTCAGGTCACCAACAGCTGGGCAGCTGCAAAGCAGCAACTTTCTGTCCCACCTTCCCAGACCAGCAGCATCTCTCTGCTGGGAAGAGAAGCTGAGATTTGTGGAATACAGCACCGAGGGAAGTGCAAGAGGTTGCATGAGAGAAACAAATGTAATCTTGCTGGTTTTTAGACAATTCCCAGTATCCAGATCCTCTCTGGGATGTTTTGCACTCTGCCTCACCCATGGCAGAGCCCAAAAATAATAATGAATATAGGCAGCCAGCAAAATGGAAGGTCTCTATCTTGTCCTCAGTCATCTTGTTTGTGACTTCATGATGCTTTCCAGGCTATCAAGTGTCTATGAAGCCATGTAGCAAGACACAATACTCTGTAGTGCACATGACAGCACAGATCACATTGCATCTACTGTAACGTCAAAGGCAATTCCCCACTTTCTCTAGCTGATCTGCACTCAGCAATGAGGATGTTTCCATTATGCAAGTAGAAACCACAACCACAGGAAAATGGCTGCATCTCTTTTCTGAGATAAGTCACTGACATAAATTTTAGTGAGTTTTTTTACAAAAGGAGAGCAACTGATCACCTGTGGCACTGTTTTAAGACATGCAGAAAAACAACAACACTAAGCAAGAGTCAATAGGAAAAAATAAAGAAGAAGGCGGGGGGTGGAATACAAGAGGCAATACATTCAGAAGAATGAATAAGGGAAGATGGCACGTGGGACGTTCACCCTTCCATTTCCTAAAAGCAGGTTAGTCCAACTGTTATCTTTTCTGTCTGCCCCCTGGAAAGGGCAGACAGAACTGAAAAAGATTTAGAAGTAATTGAACATGGTCTCTGTACCAGGGCTTCAGGATTTTTTCATATACCAAGACCAAATAATTTGAAGGTACAGTATAGAGAGAAAGGAATTTACACAGGCAAACACTATATACTATATACTATATACTATATACTATATATATATATACTATATATATATATATACACTATATATATATACTATATACTATATAGTATATACTAATTAATATTACTCAGACTCAGAAGTCAATGTTCTCTTTTCCTTCATTTTTTCCCATTTGTGACAGAGTTTAACTGGCATGTAAATTAATCTAATGGAAGCCAAACTGAATGGCTACTGTTGACCTTTCTGATTAATTAGATATTTCAGCCAATTAGATATATTACAACTTCACAATTTACTTATTTACTTCTATCAAACAGCCTCCTCTCCTGAAAGTATAGTTCTGGCAGTTGCCACTAAGTGTCACTGTTCACATAGCCTCAAAACCCATTTTATCACGCAAATAAAATTGGGTTTGGGGAAGACCATCTATAGTTGGGTGGGTTTAGGTGTAGAAGCCTCACGGGTGACATTCTCATGTCATCAGAGTCATCTACTGACAATGCCCCAAGCCAGGCCTGTTCCTGTCCTAGTTTGGAGGGTGTGACACATCTCCTGTGACACAACACTGAGAAAGGATCCCAGTTGTTGGAGGAAAGTATAAACAGTAGATACCAAGTGGTGAGCAAGAAGGTTAACATTCAACACAAGAAACTCGAGGTGAGACACTTCAAGTTCGGTGAAGAGCAGCTCCTCACACCCCCTCTCCACTGTAGCTAACTGCAGGAACATTTCTAGCCTGTTTCAAAGGAAAGGCAATCTCAGTTAGCTGAAAACACCAGCCATCAGCATCTGGCTAAATAGCAGGACCCAACCGAGCACTACTTTGGATGAAGAACCCAGCAGTTTGTTGAGACAAATAGGTTAAGCTTTTCTTGGGAACACAGTTAGAATCTGTTCTGGAAGTTCAGTTAATTCCTAGAAACCAGATATAACCTATAGAAAAATTACAATAATGCTGTTTGACCATCTAATTTCAGAACTGGTGTATGTGTGAACACAAATCAGATCTATAAAGCAACAAAACCAGATACCATCATCAATCAAGCTTCTGGGAAATATTCTCAGCATTATTAGTCTCCCTTCTGTAGGACATGTGAACATGAAAGTACATAGGCTACCTTCAAAGTCCAAGATGGGAAGTTTTCCAAGCAGCAAGGTCCCAAGTGCCCAAGTAATCCTCCATGGAGTTATATGTGAGGGTAATGCTAATAAAGAACAGCCTGCTGTTAGCTTTCAAAGTTTACACGTGTTCATCAATAGAAATAAGTTAGGCAAAAGATAATTTTTGCCTTTTGGAAATCTGCTTTGAGTCACTGAATCTATGAAAAAGTGTTTTCTTATCATCTAAAGCTAGTGACAGGCAGGGCACAACTTCAGCAGAGCTCATAAAAATACTGGGAAGCAAAACTAGGAATTTGGATCACTTATAAGGATAGAAAAGGTGAAGAGAAGACTGTGGGTGGAATAGTTCAATGACAGAAATGTGGCTGCATTTTATGATTACAAGACAGTTTGGCTGCGATTTTGAGACCTGGCTGCTTAGGATGAGCAAACAGCAACAGAATGTCAAAAAGGTTCAGAGAACCAAAAAGATTAGGAAGACTGGATGAAGGGAGCCCAAGTCTCGTCCTGCTCCAAAGGAGTGCCCAAAGGCTATGCTGTTGGCTGTTCTGTGATTGACCTGGGGCACTCTCATGCTCCCCAAACTGAAGTGGAGCAGCACACCACTGACTTAACTATGAATGCCTAATGGAAAGATTTCATAGCTATTGCCCCAGTCCTGGAGTGATCCCTGTGCAAAGGTCAGTTCTTGGCTCTTTTAAACTTTTTCCTTTGTATTTCTTCCTCCATCATTTTATGCGGGTCCCCCTCAGCTTGAGCTCCCTCTTCATCATATAAGGTGCTCCTCTACACAGCTCAGAGCTTGAGATTATGGCAGGTGGCAAGGTGTGAGGGTTTTCACTGCCACACAGGACAGGAGCTCTGCTACTGGACTGCAGCTGCCAAGGATTTTGGTATAATACAGTGTGATTTGATGCTTTCAGTTTTATACTATACGAGGCAAAAAAGTCATATTAAGAAAACTCCAAACAACAGAACCCTCAAAAATGAACAAAAAAAAAAAAAACAAAAAAAAAACCCAAAACAAACCATAAAATTCTCCCTCACCTTTGCTGCCCCTCTAGGGAGATATGGTAAGAAAAGAAACCTAGATAACTAGAAAAGCAAACATTTAGCAAATGCTTAGCAAATAGATATGATTTCATTAAATATACCAAAGAACATGATAAGTAGAACATCTAGTCAGCTTCCAGACCACTCTCTTATCTGAGCAAGAGTTTAAAAGATAGACAGTTTTGTGTTTAGGCAAATTACAGGAGGAACACTCTCCAATATACTCCTGTAGTGTGTGGGAAGACATTTTAGCTTGTGCAAGCTAATCAATCCCTCCTGTTAGCAGATTGAGCTGTCATTTAGTAGGTCAGAGAAACACTGAAATGCTATTCTGTAGTCAGAGGAGACATCTCTGAAACAGATTTTAGAGTTTCTCAGGTCATTTTCTTCTCCTCTGTCAGCAGACAACTCTGATTTACAGATATGTCAGACCTGAACCAACTACTTCTATTGAGAAGACAATTACTAGAGAAAAAGATTAAAACATATCACAAGTGATTTGGGTATTTGCTCATACAGGTGAAGAATAAAACAAGTTCAACTGCAAATGCTGGAATTAAGCATGAGGGTAGATAATTGTTCAATCAGATTTGTTTCTGAATCCTGGCTCTATTTTATTTCCTCAGATGCAAACTGAAAAGCAGAAGTCATGGCTTTCCATCAACACACAAAGCTGGAAGTGTGTTGCCTCTGCCATTTGTCCTGACAAACAGACACATCCTTCTTCAGCATAGCATCAGTAACCTTTACTCTATTATTACCATTGGGAGTGACAGAAATATTGACACTGCACTACAAAAAGAATGAACAGCAAAATGAAGCCCACTGCAGCACACAGGACTTACTTGGGATTATTTCTGTTTTTCAGAGAAAAAATAGAGATTTGGATATTTGCTGCTCACAGAGACTTTACATTCTGATTGCTTTTTCCCCCAATTTCCAAATAGCCATACCAAATTTTTCATCAGGGATTTGGATTACTGTAAATTTACTGTCAGCAGTATTATGGTACCACTGACACAGCAGTGAATACAGCATCAGATGCTACAGCAGAAGGCAATCACAGCAATTTACATACAACTCTGTGTTCACTTCTACTGGCACATCAGACATTTTAAGCAGAGGTAGCCATCCTGCAAACACACAGGAATGTGGCCCCAGAGGAGAGTTCAGGCCAGCAGTTATTGTTATTCATCTTGGAAAGTACAAGATCCCATCTGTTCCATACTCAGAGACATCCCTTCAGACACACAGATACATCTTCCTCACTAACTTAATATTTAGATGAGCATCAAAGTTTCAGGAAGAATTTTTGGTTCCAATCATTCACTTATTATGGTGGCTGGCAACTTTTGTCACATCATACACCAACTAATGAGCCCATCATTTTGATTAAAGCAGTAATTATCCATACCTTGAGCCTACTAGGGGATTATTTTTATTCTGTCTAGTGTTTGCTGAGCTTTCTAGGCATGCACTCATGATTTTTTTGCCCCAACCTTAAATCTGTCTTTTTTTTTCTCTCTTTCATTTACCTGTTAGGTTTGTTCTTTTCCTTATCTTTGAATTGAAACCTGACCTTTCCTATTCTGTCACCATGTTAGATGAGTTCTTTGTCTTTATTTTATTGGATTTCCTTTCCAGAGCTTTTCACATTTTGCAGTTCATGGTTTCTCTCAACAAATGAATGCCTTGAATGCCTCGAGTGATGAATATTAGCATAATTAATATTGGTAATGGCAGCTTTATAGTTTGGGGTTTTTGTTTTGTTGGTTTTTTTTTTAGTTTGAGTCAAGACTAGTTAAGGTGAAAAGAAATATACCCTTCCAGCATGCTATTCATTAAGGCCACAGGCACTTTGTTTTCCCCACTTGGTTTTAACCAATTTCAGACTCAGAAAAATGTCCAACAGCTAGGATGAAATATCAGATAACAATTCCAAAGTAAAGGATGATGGAACATGCTACTTGAAAGGTTAAACAAAATAATAAATGTTAACCCAGCAGAGGGGAAAAAAACCCACCAAAAAATCCCCCAAAAAAAAAAACCCAGAAATGCAAGAATTGGTATACTTTATATGAATTTGATTTTTCAAACCACAATACAATACAGACTTATCCCAGCTGTTACCAAATCAGCTGGGTTTACAGGCATACCAGCTAGATTTGCTAAATCTAGATTGCTTCACTCAAAACAGTGATTCACAGTCATGTTTCTTATTCTTTATTTTTAGTAATGTCAATACCAAAACCTTGCACTGACTCAGAACAGCTTGCTGGAGCCACTGGGTTGTCCAGGCTGTCTAGAACTGAGATCAGCTTTCTAAACTCTGTTGCGATGTCGGTTCCATTTAAGGTTGCTGCAGTTTAAAATTTCTTGGGCCATTTGGTTTTTTTTTTTTCTTGTGCACATGAACACACTTGTAGAGCTTTAGGTTTGGGGGGGTTTAAGTGCAACTATGTGTTTTGTCTAGTGTCAAAGATGAACAACAATGAAACATAAAGGAACCGTGGTTCCTTTACTACAGAGAAAACGATGAAGGGAAAGAAAAAAAGGAATTTGCCAAAGTTTACCATACCACAAGAACTTTGAAAATTGCTGAAAATTTCTAACACATTTCCTAAGCAGCTGAATTGGAAAAAGCTTTTTGGTACCAGGAATATTTTGCTTACTGTAGAATACTGGTTAACATGTTCTACCAAAGGAAATCGGTGACAGTAGTGGTCAGGGAGAGCAGGTGAAAAGTCTGGAGGTAAAATTAAAGAAAACTGTATAACAGTATGGAAATTATAGGGAGAAATGTGGTCACTACTCCCTGGATGGCACAGTTGAATGAATGTCTGACTTTCCAGACACAGTACAGTCTAAGGGGACTCAATGGAGCGTGAAGCAGAGTGAAGACACCTCAGCCAGGCTCTGTTAAAATCCTTGCAGAGAAGGGAGACTGGTGACACCTTTTAGCTGATTCTGAATGGATTTCTGATGTAGAATGTACTTCTTTGAAATCAGAAAATCAGGTGTTCAAGTCATTATTAGCCTTTGAGAGGGATAGAGGAGAAAATTGGGAATATGAGTTGATAAACTTATGACTGAAAATTATCATCTTAAAATTGGGAATAAGCACCTTAAAACTGAGGTTGATCACCTTAAAACTCTACTCACTGCAGCTGAGCACAGAAAAAACTGTTGCTGAAGAAACAACCTCCTATTTCAGATAAGTGGCTCTGCAACTCAGTACTTTATACAGACCCTGAGGCTTGGGATGGGGATATTTGGTATGATAGTGATGATGATGAGACCTCAGAGAATCCTGACTCTAAATCTGATGAGGATAACAATGAGATCTGTACTACTGTTCACTCTATTCCCTAGTCTCTGACAGAGTTGGCAAAATTGCAGGAAAATTTATTCAAGGAAACCAGAAAACTCTGAAGTTGAAATTATGTTTATACAGACTCCTGATTCCCTTGACAATAATGGAAATCCAGAGGGTTATCCCTGTGATTACAAACCAGGGGAAAATGATTCTTTATCGCCTTTAAATTCCTATGTGCATGAAGCCAGGTGTCCTATAAAAACTCAGGATAGATAAGGGAAGCCTTCCCGAAAAACAACTCGATTCAATCCAATTCAAGTGGCTGATTCCCAAAGGCATTACAGCCATAAGCCAGGCAAGACTGAAAACCAGCGAGTGGAATCTTCTCAATGTATACATAATATCCCATGCATTTGGATTCCAGTAGGTTTGTGTCAACAGTTAATAACATTTCTAATAGATGTGGGAGCTCAACCTTTGATACCAACATAGCAAGATGACAAGAAGCTGGTTGTACAACTGGGATGGCAAAAAGTTAAAATCACTGGAATAAACACAGCAAGTGTTATCTGCTGCTAACGTTAATTTATGGCTCTTCCGTGAGAAGCAGATGTTGGCTACTCATTTCAATTAAAGATGACAAAGACTAATCAATCACAAAGGATTTGAGAAAATCTCTTTTACGTGACAGCGAGATGAGTCAAGTTTATTCTACATACAGTTATCTCAACCAACATTATTAGTCCTGAATCAGTCAGGTTATTAGGAGAAATCTTTTACTATTCTAATATATAAATCCTCATGTTTATTTTTATGAGTTCTTTACAGAGAAAGACATTTTTTAAATCTGTTTGTCTACTCACAAACACACACTACACGCACAAACACACACACTCCTTTTCTTCTGCCTGCTTTGTATCAGCTTTGAGAGGTTAGAGAAAGAGAAACATGATGTGAAAAAAATCCAAAAGTCATACCCAAACCAATGAGCTTCAAGCCTAAGGCTTAGGTGGCACAAAACAATCTGTGGTTAGAAGACTAACAGAACAGATATTCTGAAATAAACTTGCCCCAGTGATCAGACTTCAGTTCAAATCACTGCTTTTATAGCAGTTAATGAATATCCCAGTCCTATTCTCTTGGGAATTGCCTTTTGCAGGATATGCATTTTTAGCCCACAGCATTTTGCACCTTTAATGCCAGAAGCCTCTCACAATGAACAAGAAATATAGGCTCAGAAGTCTAGCATTCAAATTCTGTCAGTGCTTTGCATGCAGTCCTATTTCAAACATCTTTTTTAGCTCACAGTGATTTGTACTTTGAAAATTATTTTTCTTAACTAACAGAAATGCAATGTACTGTATTCCTGATTATTATGAGAGATTGTTTTGGGAAAAGTATGTAACACCTCTTCAGCATGTAAGTCCAGCAGCGGAACAGGATAAGAACTTGTAGCATTTTTCCATTGCAGCAGAAGGAGGGTAACAATGAAATGAAAGAGAAAAGGATCAGCTACCTGAAGAGGAATTTCAGCTGCTTGATATAACATCATTTCTAGGTACCTAAAAAAAACCTTGAGCGAAGTTAGGCAGTCTTGACTAAACATGAGAGGTAACTACATTTCTGGATGACAACAGGTCTAAGTCTGGAATTATCCATGGATACCTCCCACATGCTATGTTATCAGTATTTTGTGTGAGAGCTTTCTTAGCCATCTGAGAAAATGGCTTTTAGTTGGCAATGGCTACATCTGATTTGCTGCTGGCAAAAAAGATAACGAGTTTGGTTTTGGCAGAGAGATTACTGCAACGTTCCTGATGAAGACATGAAAAGGTATAGTTGGTACAGGCTAAAAGCAGTTCCTGATCTGACTCAGACTATTTATGGATCCCTATTCCCTGGGCCAATCTGGGATACCAAAAATGGAAGAGGGCACTTATTTTTAAAATTGAGCCTGGGCTGATCATACAAATTAACTAGTGAATTATTACATACCAGATGAAATTATATCCAGGGTGAGTTAATTCCAGGAGGATGTCAAATACTAATGGATCTTATATTCCTCAACTCTCCAGAGCTCTTCTTTGCTGGCCAATGAGACTATTTGCTTGCCAACTGGACTGTAGAGAATTTCCAAGTATCATGGCAGAACATGTATTCATGAGGCTCCTGAGCAATCTCTGCCTTATTTTATGATGGATGCTTCACTAAAGCACAGCATGAAATCAAACCCCAGTGAGCAAACCCCACCTAAGATGAATGCATGAGATATTGTTACAGTGCCCTCTACCATCAGGTCCCTAGTAGTTGACACTGGCCATACTGTTGTTGCACAACAAGATGAGATCTAGTTGCACATCATACCTTCACAGCTCCCAGTTTCTTTGGAAGGAAATCTAGGTGCATGCCAGGTTGACAGCTGCGGTAAACTTCTGTAAGTCTCCTAGTTGACTTGATGAGAGAAGGAGTCTACTGCAGAGTATACCTCTCTGACAACATAGGCAGAAGTTGTCTTCTAAATGTTATGCACCACTAATAAAATATCCTATTTTAACATACAAATCATTGGGGAGAAAAGGCATGGCTAAGACTTCATGGTATGAGTACTGCTTTTGGTTGTGTACTTCTTGGGAGATGAAACACAGGAACGATTCAGGAGCTGTGTCTTTCCAGAAGAAAAGGTTTTCTAGGTAAATGTTGACTCTGCTCAGACTTTAGTGATTTAATGGCTGCCTTTCCTTTGGATGGTGTGTCACTGACCTCTGTGCCCAAAACACAGAGGAAGTGTTAGAAAAACAAAAAAACCCCAAAGAAACACTTAGAAAACCAAAGGAAACCTCAACAGTAGATAAGTCACCAGAATGATTGCCCCCCAAAGAGCAGCTGAAGATTAAAGGACAAACTTAAACAAAATAACAAGGCAGCTTTGTTCAGTCCCATTGATCCAAAAGACAGCACTCACTAAACCTTAAAATCTATTTTGTGTCTCCTGCAGAAAATCTGCTGTGAAAGAAATGGAGTTTTATAATAACCATTTGGAGCCTTAGGGGTTCAGAGCATCCTCTCATTCACATTACTGCTGCCTTACTACCCAAATGCATTTTCATGTGTATCCTAATCAGTTTGAATACTGTTTGAATGCTATTTTTGATGCCAGAAAGAAATATCTAAGTAGAACACTGTAAAAAGTTCTCTCTTCACTGGGAATGAGGAAAATCCTTCCACATAGATTTCAGACTCTATTATAAACTGCATCTGATAATGTGAAAGCTCTATCTCCTAGCAGTACATTAGGAAAATTAGTTTTAAGCTGTACTTGCTCATAGGATTTAATATGGGGTTTTATTTTTTTAAATCTGACATGTCAAAAAAGTGATGACAGGTAGTGCAAGGGACAAAGAAATTTCCTGCAGAAGGGAACTGAAAGGAACAATATCTGGAACTTTAAAGAAGGGGAGAAATGTTTGAATATTTCAAGAATAGCAGAAAAGCATCATTATTATAAGCATGTGGAACATGAAAGGAAATTGGACAGATTTCAGGTGGGAAAGAGGGAAAATTCCTCTTATCAAGGCATTTGCTCACAGGTGCAACAGAAAAATAGGCACTAGACAATGCTTAAATATTGTGGTGGTATTTAGTAGTCATTTTAAAAAATATTTTATATGAGTTCTGTGTGATAAAGTTTAATTTATGGTCTCTAAAGGCTTTGGATTAGATATAAATGTTTTCTTTTGAGATGTATTTGTTATTTTGTTGAAAAGAGTGTTGTTCCTCACTGATGACCTGGCTATTACTGAAGTCCTTAGTGGCTCCGTTCATCAGGTGTTACGCACTAGAGCACCTCCCCTGTGAAGAAAGGCTGAGAAATTTGGGGCTGTTCAGCCTGGAAAAGGTTATATGGAAATCTCACAGCAACCTTCCAGTACCTGAAGGGAGAAAATACAGAAACCAGTGAGGGAATTTTTGTCAGGAATTGTAGTGACAGGGTCAGGAGTAAAATGGGTTCAAACTAAAAGAGGAGAAACTTAGGTTGGATATATGGAATAAATTCTTCACAGTGAGAGTGGTGAGTGCTGGAACACGCTGCCCAGGGAAGTTATTGATGCCCCATCTGTGGAAGTGTTCAAGGCTAGGTTGGATGGGACTTTGAGCAACCTGAGTCCAGGCACGGCAGGGGGGTTGAAACTAGATAATCTTTGAGATCCCATCAAACCCAAACTGTTGTATAATTCTGCAATTCTATGACTAATAAAATGCAAATTACTTCTGAGCAAGGTCTTACCTTATTCTCTGTAATAAAAAAAAAGTGAAGTGACATCTCTAGATTTCTTTTAAGCCAATACAGACTCCGTTACCTTCATCTGGAATGGCATTTTTAGCATGGACTTAAAATACATCCCTGTTGTGATAATTATGATCAAAGGCTTTCTAATCCTTTCCTTCATAGATCAGAAGATATTGGCAGTGATCAGTTTCCTGGGCCCACACAGGTGCACAGGACATTACATATCTGCGAGTGCAATAATGCAAACTGCAACACAATGGTTGAACACTTGCTCTGCTCAATTGAACACAATAAAATTTTTTTAAGTGGAAATGGTTGCAGGATGCATAGTATCTACATTAAAGGAAGCAATACACAAAGTCTAAATTTAATTTGTTTTCTGTGTCATCTTCTGAGAACCTTCTGTAGTCAGGTGGATTTCACGTTGGGGTAGGAGGCTAGAAAGAAGACGTGACATTCTTCTCCTGCTTCTAATACACAAGGTAATGGAAAATAACATAAATGTAGACACAGCAATGCATAAAATATTTTCAGTGGGTAGACTGCTGGACTTTGCATAAGGATGAGTGTGTGTACTAGTTACAAAGATATTGATCATACCAGTAGACTGAAATACAGTACAGTTTGAATGCAAAAGTACTACTAGCCTAAGGTAAGCACACTGTTTACCTCTGTAGGCACTGGAGTTCATCCTACCAAGCAGCCATGGATCTATACATGTTAGCAATGCAATTTAACATTAGTGGAAAGACATAACTGAGCTTCAAGATCTTGAAGTGTGACTTAACTGGACTGGACAGCTTAAGGACTTTGATGCAGAGGCAGCTTTGAACCTCTGGAAGACAAAGAGCACATTGTTTGTTCTTGACTGAGATCGAGATTAAGTGGTAATCAAGTAACTTAGACTAATAAAATATGTGGGGAGGTTGATCAGCAACTTTTTAGTTTATGTCTAAAGATGGAAATTGTTCCTACTGTAACAAGTCTGTCAAGACAGCTTTTCATCCAGTCTCATCAGGTGTTCTAGGTTGCAGCATCTCTGAAAAGGAGAAAGGAGGCTTCAGCTATCCTGCCTTATGCTATGGCAGAGGGAAAGTTGGCAGAAATAAAAGACACTTGTCTGTCCTGTATATTCAGTCCAAAAAGACTTAAAACAGCATATTTCTAAGGGAGGGACAATACCATAAAAAGTGGTCAGGCAAAGGCAATAATTTGAACAAAATTTCCAATTCATGGAAAGCCAAATTATATATGTTCAGAGAGTCAGACAGTAGCAGACACTGTGGAGCAGACAGCACTGATAAAAACACTGATAAAAAGTTAAATATCATGCTTTCATAAGCAGTTTACAAGATCTAGTCCAGTTTTTGAGCATATAGTTTAATCTTTAAATGTATGAGATAAGTTAAACAGCAAGAACTAAACCCACTACTTGGGATATTATTCCACTAACAAAAGGACTACATCTATTATATACATAAAAGCAGTGACATCTCCTTGCAAATATTCCAGCAGTTATGAGATGTCTTGGATAACTTATTGTATAGCTGCAGCCCCAGGCAGTCACATGATTGCATTCAAGCAGGGCCTGGTTGCACCAGGAAAAGGGTTGATTTAGATATGAATAAGGAAGAAGATTTTTACCACAAGGGTGCTGAAACACTGGAACAGATTTCCCAGAGAGGTCATGGATGCCCCATCCCTGGAAACATTTAAGATCAGATTGGAGGGGTCTCTGAGCAACCTGGTCTTGTTAAAAATGCCTCTGATCAAATGGGGCTGGACTATATGACCTTTAAAGGTCCCTTCCAGCCCAAACTATTCTGTAATTCCATGATTCAAGAATTGTCCACAATCATCAGACTGGAATGCATGTTTAACAAATTCTTTTACTGTTCAACTGAAAATGCTTCTGTGTCCACAATCTTGCCCACCAGAGAAGGTTGTGAACCACAGTACCAGCAGGACTTACAGGAGAAAAACATTTCACAGATTTTAAGACTGAGTTTTTCTAGTTTATGAAGTGGATTAGGCCACATGGCTGGATACTAGGAGATGCTTCTACTTCTAATTTACTACTTCTAATTCTAATTTACTACTTATAATTCTACTTCTAATCAAGACACCACACATATCTATAATAAGTAAGAAAGAAAAAAAAGCCAAGCTTTAAATAAGCAGAGTTCACCAACACTACTAGTGATGCTAACTTTGCATCAGTTTTATTTTTTCAGTCAGACTCAGCCCCGATTCTAAAATATGCCAGAAATTCAACTTACAGAAATTAATTTAAAAAAAACACCTTGGAGAGAGCTTTAATAAGTAATCTTTTAACTCAGTACAGATTGTAACTTGGTATAAAGATTTCATCTCTTATGGTTAAATAATCTGCAGCTGAGAAGAATGAATGATTTTAATGTTTTTTTCATTTTCAGGATACACCCACCCATATTTGTAAATTTATTTATGTTGTTCAAAAGCAGACACTTTTCACTTTTCATTCCTATGTGCATGAAAGACATTTCCATGCAGCTTTTTCCTTTTTTCCCACAGCTATAGCTGAAGAGCAAGCTAAAATGGCAACTAAGAACCCATCATAACAGATACATGCTATTATATGCTGTTTTATATGGTGTTATAATTTACTAGAAATATTTGGAAGTAGACAATGCAAGTATATGGGAGAATATTCACATGATGCATATGAATTACCAATCATACTCTTCACAGATGGGATATTTCAGTTTTTAAAGAATAAAAAATAATTCTCTGTTTTAAATAGTGTAAGTTCACTGAAACTGTATAGGAAAATTCATAGAATGATGAAAAGAACTGCATAATAATTAGGTACACTATAACCCAAATTACACATTATCTAGACTGAGGAGAGCCTTAGGGATCTGAAGGCTGAATGGGAAGAAAGACTCCCACTTAGAAGTAAGGCAATAATGGAATACTAAAAAGATCATCCTCAGCACTCTTCAGGATGACACAGAAGAGATTTTCCAAGAAGCCATGGCAGTATCTTCACCATCCACACTGCCTGTGGGCCATATCTTCCAGGTGGGATGACAAACCAGATGCTCTGCCACCATACAGTCATCACTCCAGTCCCACCCTGGCTGCATCCAGCCCTTGAGAAAGCACAGAAATGCTGCTCAGCCATTTACAACCAGCAGTCAGTTTCCCAGGAGGGCTCAGATGCGTACAAAAGATCAGGGAAAGCATTAAGTGTCTGTGAAGGCTTATGCAAAAATTCAAATCAGTATTCAAGAAAAATTATTCATATTGCTAACTTAGAAGTTCTTATTATATTTAGGAGTCATCCAGTTACAAAACAAACTAAAACTATATGGCTTAGCTGAGCAATCCCAGTGTGAATAACAAATCAAGAACAGTCTCATAAAGTAGTTTGTGAGTAGTCTGCAGGGCGAAAAGGCTCATGTAAAAGCCTATACTGAAAAATTCAACATAATCAACAACTTCATGAAGAAAACATTGCCTAACAGTAAGCTACTCACACACAGAAAATAAAATTGGATTCAGTACTTTGTTTCTGGTAAATAGCTGGTCTTTTGCTGTTCTGCTAGTGTGAGGTAGAACTGCAGCATTGCCCAAAGCTGCTACAGTTATATGTAGTTAGCTACATAAACAGACATAAAAAAATGTGGAACAGTATTAGTATGACTACAGCTAGTAGGAGTTACGGACGCATTTCTTCCCCTCTATTTAACTCTTTTGGGGTGACATTTGAATACCTGTGCTCACTTTGGGGCTCCCCACTGTAAGAACACTGGAGAAAATCCAGCAGAAGACCCCAAGATGTTCAGAGGCAGTAGCACATGAGATAAAGGGAGAGGCTGAGGCAGCTGGTTCTCTTCACCCTTAAGACAAGGCTCAAGCCAAGATTTTTACTATTGCCTGATAAGAAGGCAGAACCAGATTCATCCTGATGCTGCACAGCAACAGGGTAAGAGGCAAAGGGCTGAAACTGGAACATGGAGAATTATGAATTATGATTAGATAAAAAGGAAAGAATAAAAAAAGAACTTTGAATATGGTCAAATACAGGGAAAGGGGCCAGAGAGGTTGTGGATTCACAATCTGTGGAGGTGTTGAAGACCTGGTGGACATGGCCCTGAGCAACTTGATCTGGTTTACCTTTGAGAATAGGGTTGGACTAGATGATTCCTGGAGTCCCCTTCCAACCTAAATTATTCCATGATTCTATAATAAATATACACATACATAGAATAAAAAGCTAAGCATTAACATACAGAAGTTAGTTACTCAAAAGATCAAATACTGAATCTGTTGTTGGGGAGCAGAAGACTGGGCATTACTATTTGAAATTATTCAGTGTGCCAAGAATGTAAAGACAGGTGACATTTAAGACTTTAGGACAGACACTAAAAATCATGAAAATGAGTCAGAATTAGCAAGACCTTTCAAAGGAGAAGAGCACAGACTTTCCAAGTGCAGCATTTTGAATGACTTGCTGCTTTTGGGCCTATATTCTCCCACAAGGACAACCAAGAAGGGTTTTGATGGTATTTGAGAAATCGGCACTATAAATATGTAACTCATCTCAGCCTGTTCTATATACTGGACCCACACAGAGGACGACAACGCCACTTAATATCATACAAAAAAGTTTGAGAATAGTTAATTTTGTTCTGACTTATGTCAGCTAGACAGAAATTTATATGGGTAGCAATTTAGTCTTTATTCACAAAATGAAAGACATAAGAGAAAACTCTCAAGTTTCCAATGTGTACACAATTTTATTCCTAAAACTTTCTGGGTAGGACAGTGAACTGATTGCATTATTATGCAAAAATCAGACAGCTATAACTATCAATTTGAGAACTAAGTTTCATATTGACTGCCTCAGTGAGTGAAAATAAATAGTAAATCCCCATTTGTAGAAGTGTGAGTTC
>VXBC01009355.1:0-75774 GCA_013399945.1 Ploceus nigricollis
GGCAGACCACCCACACCTCGCTCCCCTTTGGGCCCGGGGAAGCCCGGCTTCCCAACCCCAGGGAGGCCGGGGGGCCCCGGCAGGCCTGGCAATCCCTGCTCCCCTTTGCCGCCCGGGAAGCCGGGCTGGCCGGGCATGCCGTCCTGGCCCGGTTTGCCAATGCCAGGCGGGCCGGGAGGGCCTTGGATCCCGGGGGCCCCTGGAGGCCCCTGCAGCCCTAACTCTCCTGGGGGTCCGGGTTTGCCCAGGGGTCCCTGTGGGCCAGGGAAGCCAACCATGCCCGGTTTGCCAACCCCTGGCAGCCCCACGGGGCCGGGGGGACCAGGCAGCCCAGGTGGACCCTTCAGACCTGGCAAACCTGGGATCCCGACCCCCTTCTCTCCTTTTGGCCCTGGGATCCCAGGGATTCCTGGTGGGCCCTTCATCCCAGGCTCACCCTTTGGCCCTGGTTGCCCTTGCAGCCCCGGAGCACCTGCCTTCCCTATGCCGGGAAGCCCGTGAGGCCCTGGTGGTCCTTGCGGTCCGGGTATCCCCATGGGCCCAATCTCCCCCTTCGGCCCCATCTCCCCTCTTGGCCCTGGGGGCCCCATGACCCCTGGTTTTCCTGGCATCCCTGGCAAACCCGGCTTTCCAATTCCTGGGTATCCTTGTGGGCCTGGTTTTCCTTTGGCTCCTGGAACACCGTGACCTGGTAATCCTGGTGGCCCTGGTGGCCCTCTTGGTCCAGGCTCACCCGGGGGGCCTTGCTCACCCCTCAGACTGCGCATGGGAATTTCTGGGTCAGGAAGAAAAGAAGAAAGGGGAGAAAGAGAGAGATAAAAGGTGAGTGCAGTCACATCCTTCAAAAAACAGGCATTTTTGAATTGAATATGCTTTTTATGATGCCTCGTGGTTTTGTGGTAGACAGAGACAGCTAGCGAGTTACAGGTTGGTGTTGAGAATGAAGAGGATGTTGCTACTGTTTTTCATACTCCAAACTTCCATGCATGCTTCTGTTTCCACAAAGTGATTACTGTGCATCATATGTAAAAGCCATTTGTGCTTTGGTGGTGTTTTCTACCTATACAATCTTAAACAGCAAAATCTGCATTTTGTCTCATGTTGCTGTAGATCAATCTACCTTTAAGAGTTTTTGCAGGAAACTTGGTGCTCTCGTGCTGTGAGAGGAATCCTGGCATAAAAGAGCTTTTTCTGGAGGGGCGTAAATGAGCAAGATCAATTAAAAAAGATTGTATTAATAAGACGTTTGTACATAGGGTATGTCTGTATTTTCTCCAAGGCTTTAGTTCCCATTAGAGTATTACTGGAAACCTGCAGCCTTAATCAGTATTGCTCTTTTGGCATAGCCATGTCTAGTCATGGCTCTTCTAAACACTTTGCAAAAGGTTTGTATTGTCCAAACCCACATTTTTCTGTATGTGACCACTTCTCATTGCAGATCAGGGTGGGGAAGTTGCTGCTGGGGTTGGTTGTTTTCAAGCTGCTGCTTTTTGGGTTAACTGGAAACTCTTTCCAGCTCTAAAATGTGTAAAGAAGTGAGAGATTTGCAGAAGGACAGGAGATGAGGTTTCAGGGCAAGAGAATTAACTGTTCTTTGGGAGGCAGAAACCTTCCCTCCCATATAAAACACAATATGTTGTGTTTTATGCACATGAAAAATCTTTGCTCATGAGATAGGTTGATTTTACTATAGCCAGTGGTGCTCATTCAGACACTCCAAAAATAGGCCCTGAAATCTTCCATTTCCCTCTGAAGTCAGTGGAGGCTGTGGTTAGCTGGAGCCTCAGTAAGACAAAGCTGCCCACTTTGTCTGCAGTTGCAGAGACGCTGGTGGTCCTCACAAGGATTTTATGACACTGGGTGTTCCTGGTCACCCTTTGTATTTTGGACTTTTTTTCTCGTTTTCTTAAATATCTTAATACTGTCCAAACTTCCTTTACTGAATAGGGAAAGTGTTTGTACGTGCAGACTTGTGCATTAATCCTCTGTACTTTCAATGCCTCTGTTACACCCATAAATAACCTACAGAAAGAGGACTCCAGAGTCTGAAGAGCAATTGTATGTTTTTATCTGCAAACCTCAAAATCACAGGGTCTGGATGAAGTCAGACAAAACAGTGATGTTCCCATAAATTCAAACCTTGGGGCTCTTAGTTCATACGTCTGCCTGTTGCAGTGAGAGTGGGAACAGATCCAGACAGGGCCATCATCTGAAACCCCATCAGAGGGTCTCCTACAAACAGGTGGAATGACAAAGTTTTTCCTGGAGTTGAACAGCACCTGAGCAAACTTGTGTGCTGGAGACTCATTGCAGGTAGGGCTGCTCAGAGGTGTGCTGCAGCCCAGAGGATGACTGTGGTCTTGTGCTGGTGACCCTGAGCTGCCCCACAGCTCCCATGAACCCGTTTTGTCCACCTGTGGCCAGGTATGAGCCTGGCCAGCGCTCTGGGCACAAGGGTGCTGTGCCCAGGCTGCAGCAGCAGCCTGCTCCAATATTTAATTTCCCCAGGGCAAACAGTGCTCTGGCACGCCAGATGGGGCCGTGCAGGAGCGGAGAGGGACATGCTGACCTACCTTTCTCTTTCTTGGGAGCCATGTCCTTGCCAAGCATGGGCATCTGCGGGACCTCCTTCCTGTACTGGGGCAGATGGGGGTACTCCTTCCCGTAGGGCATGTGGGGCACCTCCTTGCCCAGGTGCTGCATCGGGATGCCTTCTTTGCCCAGCGGCATGTGAGGTATTTGTTGTCCGAGGGGTTGGTACTGGGGCACCTGAGGTGGCAGCTGCTTGATTCCATAGTAGGCACCACCTTGAGCAGACCTCACCAGCTCTAGGTAAACAGTGACAGCCACTGCCAGCAGCTGCACGGGGAAGAGCAGCATGACCATCACCTGTGAAAAGCACCACAAAACACACCGTTGGAAGAAGATGTTTTTTCATGTTGTGCATTCCCCACTAGGGCAAGCTGTTCTCATTTTCTGCAGCAAACTGGACCTAAATCTCTGCAAAGTGGCCCTGGTTTGTGAGCTGCCCTGGAGGATATCCTGCAGCAGGCCTGTATCTGGTTTATATTACAGCAAATGCCCTTTTATGTATTTAGTTTATGCCACCCCAGAGGAGTCCTCTGTGGTTACTTCACACAGGGGCCTGCTCCCAGTTTGCTGCCTTCTCACCTGTGTCAGTGCCACAGCACAGTTTTGGGGAGCTCTGCTGCAAGCTCTGGCACAGGGGAAGAGCAGGCAGGGGATGTGGGGATCTCCTAAATGCATTCTGCCCAAGGAAGCTGTATTGTCAGTACCCCTTCTGCTTTCCACAGCAATGAAAGCTCTGTTTCTGAGCTTGTCTCTGTGCCTGGGATTGTACCCTGTGGCTGCAGTGTCCAAGGGCTGTCGGTTTCTACCACAGTTCCTCGCCAGCTCTCCTCTTAGCTGGGCTGGGATCCTCTCAGCCCCCTTGCAGAAAAATTGGGCCTGCTTAGGCCACCACCACTTCAGGTAGGATCAGCCAACCCAAGCCTTTCTCTGGGAATGTTCAACTATTTTCTCCCCCACTGCAGGTCCTGGCCCATTGCAAGGCAGCCCATGCCAGCACCTCATCAGTCCTGCTAACACAACAGAACAGGCTTGGGCTTGCTTTCTTTTACTTTATCAAAATGTTAGCTTGGGACTTCTTGTCCCACCTGCTGTTGGCTTTTCTTTTTGCAGCTACGGGCATTACCATCAGCTGAGCAGCAAATTAGGAACCGGGAACTCCCACAAGTAATGCAAATTAGGGGACAGCATGTGGTAAAAAGAGACTCTGTGTGTTGGAGTATTTGCCCCACAACCAAATTTGGCATGCAAATCCTGCCCTTTCCAACTACACATGGCAATTGCCAAGCCTGATGGCTGTTGCCACTGTCCCTTTTTTCTACCATGCAAAAATGCCTTGCATCCAAATGCACCCAACCTGGGTGCATTTCTAGGTCATTTGTACTCCAGAGCTTTGCCAAACTGCTTGTCAGGACTGGCTCCCAGAAGCTGCTGTGCTCTGGTGTGATGAGGGCAGCCTGAAGAGGCAGCAAGGGCTTTGTGTCACCTGCTTATTTTCCTGTCCTTCCCCAGTAGCCCGGCTTGACATAGAGGACAAAAAAAGTACCTCAGTCTATGGCAAAGGGGCTCAGCACTGTGCCCTCATATCTGGGAAGTACTGTTTATGGGGAGAAGCTTTCCACTGTGTGTCCTCCAGGTTTTATGTTTTACTCCTGCTTGAAGTTTTCCATTCACTTGGTGTTAGCAAAGCACCTGGGAAAACCCTTGCTGCTCTTTTAAAACATTCTCCCTTCATTTTGCTCTATGAGATTTAATATCTAAATGGAAATCGGTATATAATCTTTACTGAAGGTGTAAGTGGAGGCTAGATCAAAATGGTGTAGTTGAAACAAGCAGAAGATTATTTTCAACAATGATCATAAATAGACATATGAACTACGAAAAGATGGAAATATGTGTTAACAGCAAACCAAACCCTTTTAAGAAAATGAAATACTATGAATAAACACTAGATGGAGCATATGCTGCACAGCTGAGTTTCTACAGTCACTTTCCCTCCCAGGAATTCTTGGACTTAACCAGCTGCCATGTGGCAAAGAAAACCAGAGCCAAGATGTACAGGAGTTTGTAAGTGTAGCTAAAGCCCAAGCACAGTCGCTCATCCTTGTTCAGCAAAGCATTTCAGCAAATGCTTCTCCTCCAGTGAGTTTAATGTGGCTTTTAGCCCACAGCTGGCTGTGCTGCTGTGAGCTAAAGGATTAGGGCCTTGGGATGTGGTATTTCTGCTTAAAGCTCAATGGTGAGCTTTGGACTGGGAGGACAGCCTGTGCATGATCAGTTATTGTGGCTTGGCTGGGGTGCGGTGACTGAACTAACCCACTGCAGCTTCATCTGGGCACATGGATGCTAAGCAACCTTTTGGGGGTTTTTTTGTGGGGGAGGGTGGGGAGGGGAGGAGAATGGGGGAGGCAGGAGTATGTCCCCCTTGTCTTTCTTGGCCTTCCTGCTCCTTTCTGTACAGAAGGAGTAACTTGCAGCACCTTTGCCTCTCTGCAGCTGAATAGGGTAATGCCTGCCCAAGTTTGCAGGGAAAATCACAGTTACTGGAAAATTTGCACTGTTCTCTGCGTCTCTCTCGAAGGAAAAACATTATCTGTATGAAGGGAGAAATGCAGTGAAGCCTTTAAAAAATTGTAAAATATTGGATGATATAGGACTGTTTTTGAAACCTGTTAGTATGAAAGGCAAGATGGATTTTGAAGAATGAGGTTATTAGCGTCTTGGCTACTTTGTTCTGGTGGCCAGTTTTGGGGGGTTGTTTTTTTAAAAAAGATAACTTCAGTGGAATAAGTAGAGGGGGAAATAGGTAAAATTCCTTTGGATGAGATTTTCTCCTTGTTTTTATTACAAAACATGGACTTTGTGTGCGAGTGGGAGGTATTTGAAATAATTGAAAAAACTTTCCTACGGGGAGACACCAGCCTGCCTGCAGCTCAGGGAGAACTCGGCCTCCTGCTGCTCGTGCCAGGCTGGCCTGGCCCTGCCAAGCATCACGCAACGCACCTGCACTGGAACAGGCACGAGCACGAGGTACGCGAGATGGCTTTGTGTACGCACATGGAAATTTTGAGGGAGATCAGGCAAGACTTGTAGAGATAGGAAGGCTCCAGAGAAGGAGGTGATCTCACCACATCTGTGTTTCCTGTAGTGTTTTTTGACTCATCCATAACCCAACCAGTGTGGCCTGGAAATGACAGATTGCTTCTCCTCTATTGATTTTGGCTGGGGCTGGTGCCTGTGACTAGCTGAGGTGGAAGGTGGGGGTTTATTTACTGAACAACCTTGGGCTAGATGGGACTTGGCTGACATCTTTGTGGGAGGAGGTCAGAGCCTCCCCTGTGGCCTCGTGAGCTGTCTGGGGCTTGGGGTCTGCCGCAGGTACTGGAGATGCAGCCTGTGTTTGGTTCTGTCTGTCCAGCTCGTCTCCCCCTGCTCCCAAAGGAAGGAGGGATCAGACAAAATTAGTCTTGATGAGAGATGTGGTAGAGTCATATGTGCTGTTGCTGGATTATTGCTGTCAGATACCATCACTACAGGGAAAGCCTGCCCAGAAGCATGAGAGATGCTGGGGATAGTCCTTCAGAGTTTCTGCTCATTGCCTCTCATCCTACTCAGCTTCTCTAAAAAGTTATTTATGTACTGAGAGAAGTTGAAGGTGTGCTTTTTCTGCCTTGCAGTTTGTTTCTGAATGCCGGGGTGCACAGCTCTAGTTTGAAGACCTCACTAGGAAACCCCCAGCATCTTTAAATGCCTAAAAGCTACTGAAAATCTTGCTCTTGGTTTTCAAAAGAAGCCTATAGATCCTAAATGTTGGACAGGTCCTCCAGAGCTTCTGAAGAGCAAAAGGACATGTTTTCCCAGTGGTGACAGAACTCAAGAAAAACACTGTGAGGATGAGAAGAAGCTGTGCTGAAGATGCAGCCAAAGTGTAAGACTTCCCACCCCCTTCACCCAAATCCCAGCAATTTAGGGATCCCCTCCAAACCCATTCATGTAACATGCTTTCCAAGATGACTGCTGGTGGAGCAATAATTTGGCTTTGGATTGGGATTTTCCAGGGTTTTTGTCAGAAAGCAATAGGAACATGTCTGTGTATTTGTTGCAGGTTAATAAGTGCATGAGTGCACCTTTAGAGAAGCCAAGGGCTTGGAGAAAGCAAAGTTTTACTGTAACTTTGGGTATTGGTAGGAAGATGGAGGAGAGGAGCCACTTCCCACAATGTAACATGTCATTTTGCACCAGTCATTCAGATTAAGCCACAACAAACATTTGCTTTACCTAGGGTGGGACAAGACACTTGAGGGTGAAGGAACATTATCCTAAACTACAGTGTTCAGTTGCTTGTGTGTGAAGGCATCTGGTTGGCTCTGTGGGTGAGAGAGAATCCCTGAAAAAACACATTTTTACAGGCAAAGCTTGAGTGAAAACATTTCTCAATAATCTCTGGTAGAGCTGTTCTCCTGAGAAAACTATAAAGGACCTTCCTCTGGCTATTTGAGTTTGTCAGCAGAAACAGGAGACAAAAAAAAATGTACCAGCAGTCATAATTCTTAAATTGGTGTGAAGAAATAATGGCTGTTTTAGCCTAATTATGTAAAGAATGTATGGAAAGAGTGATGCCCATCCATTTGGGACTTGAAATCATAGGTGGTCTTGCAAAGAGTGGAAACTAGACCTTGATTTATTGGTTCTTACAGGAAAGTCATCACTCTGCAACCAACATTGGGTTGTCTGAGAACTTCTAAGATACTCACCCAGGGACTACCCCCATGGGCTTAACTTACCAGCCCTTGCTTTTGAATTGCTGTATTTCCCGAACAGGCATAAGGCATGAGTAGATCTCAGTGACCTGAAGTCTTTTCCCTGCGGTCCCTTCCATAGGGGCTGCCTGAAGCTGCAGGGACCAGTTCCCCACTGCACTGGGGGCATGGCCTTGCTAGTGCTCTGGTTTCCACATGGAAAATGAGTGCTGCAAAATAAAAATCCTAGTGACTCTGGAGATTTTGTTCCCAGAAGAGTGCTACTAAAAAAAATTATGATAAAAAGCTAAATTCTCCGGCATGTTTTTGTCTTGAGATCAGAAGTGGTTAGGGTGACTTCTGGGGTGACCTTGATAACAGATCCTATTACCAAGTATCTACAATGGTGTACCCAATCCCACAGGAGCATTATACACTTCACTAAAGTGTCTGTCACACAGAGACATGCAAGAGCAGTATAATGCAATGGAAACAGCAAACAGAGTGTTGAGGTGCATAAGGAGCAGCCCCACTGCATTGCAGAGAGCTGGTGGGTGAGGTGCACAGCTGCTCTCTGGGGGGTTTCCACTGGCTGGCCCCAGTTCATGCACAAAGGTGCATGGCAGCTCAAGAGATGTCACAGAAGGGCTTCTAAGAGAGAACTGAAGTCCTCATAAAGTGATAGCACTTTTTTTTTTCTGTTTTCATTTTTAGTGCTACTTTGGGAACAAGTACCTATCCTGTCCCTGCTTTCTACAGTACAGATCCCTTAAACCACTGATTGATTTGTGCTTGCAAACGTGTGCACCCCCCGCCCCCACCACATACATATCTTTCTTAAGATCTCCATCACATGAAAAGCATTGAATTAAGCACTGGGCTTATAAATTGGGGATGGGGCTGTTGGCATTTGTAAACTAATTCTGTTAGCTAGCTACCTTTTTTGGAAGAATTTTCAGCGCAAAATTAGAAGAGCAGCTATCTAGGCTTTAGTTCCTGTAGTGAACTAAGCTATTCCTATCCAGTGAATAGCTGTTGTGACTTCAAGGGTGGGGTGTTTTCAGATGTGAGAATAAAGCAAATGTTGATTGTTATTCTCAGCTCTGGTGCTGCAAAGTGTAACTGACTTGAGCAGTGAATTTCCCAGCACATTGTTGTCCACAGTTTTCAAAGACACTATTTCAAAACTTCATCACAGCTTAAATTCATCTCTGGATCATTAACTCCTTTGAGGACTAACCTGTCAGTCAGTGAGTACTTTCTGAAGAGACCTGAGGGTACCCTGTACTGTACAGAGACTGAATTTTAGTGGAAACTTGTGTTTTTAGGGACAGGAAAAAACAAAACCTTCTGCATGCCAAATAATTTTGTACATGCTCAAGAGCCATTTAATGCACACATTGCCACACTTCTGTCTTTCTGTGCCAAACGAGTCTTTATGTCATTTGGACAGATGTTTTCCAGTTTGCCAGCAAACTAATTAAACACCAGTGTAGGGGGTTTCTTTTTTTTTGCAAATTCAATCATATTCCACATAAAAGCAGGGAGTGAAGGCAACCAAATATACCTTGAGATGGATTACCTCTGAAAGCTAACCTGTTTTTTAACCCAAATTAACAGTAGCTGCACTGATTTAATCTTATTTTCAGCAGTGAAGAGCACGAGGACAGTAAAGGGGAGCACAGCCCCTGGGTGAGGAGCCAGCCATGCTGCTGGCACGAGATGGTTAATCTGTGCCTCAGCAGGTTTTGGGGTCCTGCACCATTTTGCTTGTAACAGTGCCTAAAGCTTCACTGAAGGCAATACCTGTTTCTTGAGTAGGTGAAGAATTTACTTTGCTAAAGTGTCTGTAAGGGCCTGTGCATTCAGTAGGGAGGAAAGTAGGATTTGTGGTAAATTTAATCCTGCCTTTTTGCTTCTTGAGAAACTCTCCCACAGAGATCAGGTTTATTTTTTTTCCTCTCCCTCCTTTTCACTGTCCCCTCCAAGGAAACAAAGTAGTCTCAAGTGTCTGTGTTCAGTTTAGATTACCAAGAAATAGCTATTGTTCAGTATGTTAAAAATAAATTAAATCATATTTTGCTCAAGGTCTAACAACTGTGTCTGATTATCATGTGGTATTTACTAAATCTAAGGCAGTCATAACAAGTATTGTCATAATAAACATTTTAAAACGCATGCATGCATAAACCTGCTGCTAATGGGGAATATTCAACACGTGGCAGATGCTTGCTTCTAGGTTTTTTAAAATTCAAAATGGTGCCTAGAGCTTCTTTTTTAGAGAAGTGTGATAACATCTAAATAAATGGCTTCATCTTAAAAACCAATGGTCATCCATAAGCTATCTTTGGCTTCACTGGTAATTTTATGATCTTTTCTTGCAATGCTTGGGGAGGTCTCTGTTTATCCATTTATAAATGCATTTCCAAAAACAAAGCACTTGCCTCTGCTCCAGTTCGTCTGCAAACACATTAATGTGTGTGCTCACTCTGGATGATCATTCAGCCTTCTGTATGAAAATGGCACCCTTGGGCTTCCCCAGTTTCTTACTTCCAAACAGAGTATATCTGCAGGTGGGCCTGTATCTGTTGCTTGTGTACAGGTATTTGTGTGTGCCTATGTGTGAAAACACACCCTGGCAGTGGAAGCAGTTACAATGAGAAGGAGACTTTGAGCTCATGCAGACATAATTATGTTGCCTCTAGTCTTCTCCTCATGCCCAGAGTGCTGTGAGCCTACCTATGTGGGCTCAGGTAGGCATCTCCTCATCTCTCTGCAAATCTGGGCATGATGAGTTTCACATCGCCACAAGCCCAACTCCCATGCACAGGCCTCTGCTGGCTCAGCACAAACACGAAGCGCACAATTTATGATGATATTAGGATGCTTGGCGCTGGTAATTGATTTCCAGGCGGGTTCGTCTCTTGCGTGTTTTTGAGGATCTGGCCCAGATGCTGTTTGCTGGAAAATGCCTGAAAGCTACTTTGAGTCAGATGGCAGGGAGCCGTGACAAGGATCAGTAAGTTGGGCACCACGGGCCGGGTGACCACAGTCCCCGGGGACGCAGCTCTCTTGCCTGGTGGCATGTACTCGTTTGCACGAATCGGTGCCTGACCTCGGGCTGGGGAGGAAGGTCCAATGTGGGGGAATGTTTGCAGAAAAGCATGCGACTTTAATTATGGGATTAGAATTAATTATAGGTAGGATTTAGCAAATACCTGCCTTTGAATATGTTTTCCTGTTCTCTGCCATACGGCATGCGCTCGAATCCTCTGCCTAATTCTCTCTTCTGGGCAATTTGCCTGCAGTCTTGGTGGCAGGCAGATTTGGTGGAGACACTTAAATGACTGCCACTAGCTCCCTTTTCAGCGATTGGCAGCGATCAGCACACAAAGCCAGACCCAAGAACGTGGAACACACAAAGTGATCAAAGTGCAGAGCTACCTCCCCGCTTATCGGCATGGAATCGCACTGCTGGCATGGAGCCTTGGCCTGGCCACCAATGTGTCCGAGCACAGCTGTTTGTTCAACGTGGGAATTGTGCTGAGGGCTCCTTCTCTGCAGGGCTGGTGCTACCGAGCGCTGCACAAGGAGCTTCCCGCAGGCCACAGCCACTGACACCGTCCCAGGAATTCGCCTTATCAGATGGAATGGGTTTGCCGTGCACAACACACTGGAAAGGAAGCTGGTTTTCATGGAAGTGCTTGTATAGTCAACCAACCGTTTCCTAGGGGTGTTGTTGATTTGGGTTTTGTTTTGGTGAGAATGCTTCGCATCTACTGCCAGTCCACTAACCCCAAAATAATGCAAAGACAAACAACTGGTGACACACTTCAGAGTGAAGTGTATGATCAGTAGGCTAAACCATGAGGAGCTGATAATGAACTGTGGTGATTGCTGGTTCCATAGCAGTGTGAACAGGGAACTGCAGGCTCGCTTTGGAAATCTCCCTTCTCAGCTGACACTCATCATTCTTGGCCTTTCTTTGCCCTGGGATAGGTTGTGCTGGCTCCCTGCAGTAGAAGTCTCCCAAATTTTCATGATACAATTGTTTGTGTGTTATGGTACAATAGTTTGCATAGCGTATCACAGCATTTTACTATTTTAATCCAAAGTGGTGCCTCTAGCAGTGCTGCTATGAATTATACTCACTGGTAGAAGTGTAAAAAGTTTCCATTTCACTACCTTTGTGAACAAGCCACAGGCTAGCAATTGGCTCTAAATGACAAGTGAATAATCTACACAGTTCATTGTTAAACTTGTTAGTCAGTGGCATGCTCAATCTCATCAGATGTATGGGAGTAGACAGAAGTGAGGGAAGCTGTCTCTTTCTGCGACAATTAACAAACTCAGGTATATCCTGAATCTTTGGCCAAATATGCATAAGTGCCAGAATGCTATTCTGAAGGATATCTACCAGTTTTACTGGTTAGAGAACTCTTAGTTCCTCATTTGATTAATTGAATTACTGTACTAAAAGCAGAAAAAGAATTTGTCAGCTTTGTGAAGGTGCACCAAGTCTTAAATCTGTCTATATATATTTTATTCTAATATGGCATGGTTTAGGATTTTATGTCTTGTATCTGAAGGATGGCTTGGAGAAGGAGCATTCTATGAATTAGTAGATCTCAACACCTTTAGGAAAACTTAGATGTGCATGCAGAAATTCCCTTCATTGACACCTGCAAGACACATAGAGGTGCCGGAGTATGTCTTTTTCTTAAACACTTCCCAAAAGATGGCAGTGGAAATAAAAATCCTGATTATAGAAGTGTTCTTGATAATGACAGGGACTGATTCTTGCAAGTGTTGCAGGGAAGATAATCTGTTTTATTAGTTTAAGTGTTATGTAAAGCAGTACAGCTGTCTGCAGTTGTAATATTCGTGTAGGCTGGATTTCTCAGCCTGATGTACACTTGGTGCCAAACCTAAGGACACAAGGGAACAGTGGCCAGAAGCTGCTCTTGGGCTTCTCTTGATGCCGAGGCTGTAGCAAGTACTGTTTCAGTCGCTGGTGCCACCTGAGGTCTGACCTGCCCTGCACGGCCTGTGAGCCATTCACAACACCCTGCTGTGGTGTGACATCCTGCCACGCCACGGCCACTGTCACCATGTCTTCATTTTGGGGATGCAAAGGCTGCTCTGTCGTGGGTGGACAGAACACAGCCACAGCTTTGGAAAGGCAGGTGTCTGTCTCTGCTAACACCTGCTCTGGCCAATGCTCTGCTGAGGGACAGTTTGAGAGGTGAGGGCTCCTGGCAGCTCTAGGGTGCCTGGGGCAGGCAGAAGGGATGGCTCTTTGGAAGGGGGTAAGTTTTAACCTGTTTATTGTCAGGATGAAGCAGGACCTTCTCTGAGGTGTAGAACTTTCTAGCTCTTTTTAGCACTGTACGCATACTGATTAAATTTAAATGCTTTACAGTGATCCACTACAGGAAGCCATTAACCCCTATCCAAGGAATCAAGATCATGAAATCTCATTAAGAAAGAGAGCCTCATTCTGGGTGCACAGATTTTTTGGTTGCAGTCTTTTGGTTATAAAAAAAATTTATTTCCTGTGCCCCTTTGTAGTGACCATACTCCAGCCTTTGCAATCCTAGCAGTGGTTACTTTAACAGTCCAGTGAGTTCTTGCTCTACAAAGCAAGAAATCTGTGTGGGACTCCTGAAATACTTGGTCTGATCTTAATTTGAAATAATTTATTGTTCTCTGTGACTCCTGTTGCAATCCTGTGGCCTTATGCATTGCCGTCTTGCCAGAAGATTTGCTTGATTGCCTCTGTCTGAAACTGGCACAGCACAGCATTTCTGTTCCTTTTCTCACTTTGATGGCGTACAAAATGTGTTTTCTTGGCTCTTGCCCTCATGCTGTTTCATGACTTTTTTTTTTTTAAATAAAAGCAAGAGGCTTTGGAGGCTTTCTTTTGGAGACAAATTGTTACCATTTTACAATATTTCCGTTCACTGTGCTTTGAGGAGCCTGTCGAGAAAAAGAGCAGCTCCTCTCTCCCTTATTTTTATTTGCTGTGCTCTACCTCTGCCACTTCCCAGAAACCCAAAGTCCCAGTCCAAGGGAGATATGAAAACAGTAACAAATGTCTGTAAAATATTTTTCTTGAAAAAACTTCCTCTCAGACAATTTTTTTTGGAAGGTTATTTGCCATTAAAAAAAATTCCTGCCCTTTGCATGCTTTTCCTACCTTTGCTCAAACAGTGGAAGAAATAGTCTTGCCTTAGAAGGTTAAACATACTAGACTACTCCACCCAGAGAGAAATCAGGAGCATGCTTTAAAATTATTTAGCAGTAATTATTTTCCTATTTTATTGTCAAATATTGCAGGTATCATCATATTTGTTAGAATGTGCTAATCATGACCTGACACTCCATTCACAAAATTCAAGCAGGTATTAGCTCACAAAGTGAGCTAATTAAGTGGATAATTATTTTACTTTTATGCTACTTTTCTTGATAAAGACTAAGATGACAATAACTACAACAAAACACTCACTTCATTAAAATGGTTTCAAAACCAGGCTTGTAATTTTCATGAAAGACCCTCCGTGCTCTGGGTCACACCTGTGGGCAGACATGAAGGTGGAAGTTGCTAGATGGTAGGCAGTGGATCTGCCAGTGTAGGTCCCTTCATCATCTGGCACTTGCATAAAAAACACCGCTGAAATCACCGAAAACTCCTCTACGCTGCCGTCATGAACTGCACACACACATCCTTGTGTCATGCAGGAACAGATCTGTTCCTAAAGACCTTCTGTCTTTTCCTCTTGTGTAGCAGGTAAGAAATGCATCTTACTGAAGTCTGCTTCAGGACAAAAACACACATCAGTGGAGGGGCAGTGAGATAAAGCTTGAAGTGATTATTATTTGTTACACTTACAGGCCTACACAGGTACCACCCACTTTCCACTCTGCAAGTGCAGAAATAAGGGTAGCAGGACACAACCAAAAAAATTTTCAACCTGAGTTGTGAAATACTCCCTGTAGGTTTGATTCAGTGAATACTTACAGCAAGAGTTTGCCACGCCTCTGAAAAGCACAGCAAAGAAAAAAAAGCTTCTGAAGCACGCACACACACACACACACACACACACACGCACACAGAGGAAAGACCCTCCCCATCCCACTCACACACACTTATCCTGGATCCATGAAAATATACAGTCATTTGAACTCCAAAAATGTCATGAGGTGGAATTAATTTCCTATATGCAATCCAATGTGCTATGGTTTAAAGGACTTGAAATTACCACATCTGTCACCTTGGAACAACCCAACCGAGGCCAAAGGAAAGCAAAGGCAAGCCCTGAGGAGCAAATACTATCAGTCACTCACTTAAGTCTCTCAACTCTACTCAAGGAAAACAATCTGAAATGTTCACTGCAGCCATTTGGACCCATGATGACCGAGACTAACAAATGCACAGGCTGGAAAGCTGGTCAGTGCTCAGCTCTGGGGACTAATAGTTATAAAGTATCTGTAGTGGTAGCCAGCACTTTTCGTTTCATCCGTGCTGCAGCCAGGATGAAGGGATAGGCTGACAAACGTACAGCTACCCAGATGCTCCACTGGATCAAAGGTGGACACCAGCCTCTCTTCACCTTCCTGCAGCACTACAAGGTAGAGCTGGGGCTGGAAGCACAAGAGAATGTAGGATTGATGGGGGAAATTAAAGCACTTCAATCCAAAACTGAAATCTAAGTCCCTGATCAGGGCCTGAGAAGCTGATGCCTGAGCTGTTAGACCACTGAAATCCTCCCCAAAGGCACCTTGGTCCCAGTGCACAAGCCTTTCTTAGTGCTGAGTGTGGACTTGAGGCTCCCTTTACCTGTAGACACTTCCCAGGTTCTCAGACAAAGTCTCTCCTTGCTTTCCCTCCTCTCTGTGGCTTCTTGGGTCTGCTGTGACCTGTGCCAGTGCTTATCCACCTCTTGGGAGCCGATGCCTGTAGCCTGCTGGCTCAGACATGCCCAGGAGGGAGGGAATGCAAACCTCAGAAGCGCCTTTTGCTAAAGGAAGAATTAGACCAGTGTTCCTCAGCCCAAGTAAGACTGTGCTTGAGCTGCTGATGGTTGCTTGGAGTTTGAAATAAAAATTTGGCACCTGCTTTCAAAAGAGGATTGTGAGCTATGAGCCGAGAGCGGAGGGACTTGTGCCTGTGTACTTCATTCACCAGAAGGCACTTAAACCCAGGAGAGAGCTAGGATTTAGGATGAACTGCAATCTTCAGCCTTCCCTATTTGGCTGGTTTAGGCAACTCCCCAAACAGTGGCTTTTGTGAATCCCCCTCCAAGGCACTTAACTCCACTTACACACATGCATGGAGCACCGGCATCTAATTCAGGCATGTGGACTCCATTATGGAGCCAGATGCAAACATCCCCTCATGGATTAGGATCTGAAAGGTTCTATATCCTGTACTGTCAATCAGCTAAGGCCTTTGTTCCCTGCCCCATCCTCCTTTTTTTTTGTTTCAAAATCTACACTTTTTAAAAGCAGATAAGCATTTGTAAAAATTATTCTTGTATCTGTGCAAAGGTGTAGTTAAGGCATGTGCTAGATATTCCCAGGATGATGCAGTTAGATCAACAATGACTAATTCCACAAAATCTGGCATTAGAAAAAGCAATGCACTTAAATTATGTCATATCCTTCCCTCTAAACTTTGTTCACCAGATTGTCATTGCTGAACATCAGAACAAAAGGTTTATGGCTGCCTACAGGCTGTGGCTCAACCAAATTCACAAATAAATCCACTAGGCTGGTATTTCTCTAGCAAGCAAAATGGAGTTATGTTTCATACAGCAAGATGGCTATCAGCAATGCTTAAAATTATTTTCATTTGTGTGTTTTGTTTGACTCTGAGATGGGGCACCTACATTAATTCCAAGTTAATTTTGCCTTTAGTCAAGAAACATGCTCAGGTTTTCAAATGTTACCAGAAATCATGTGTTCTTGATAGAAATACTTCTGATCTGCTTTGTGGTAGGTTTAACTATGCTAATGAAAGAGGTATTCTGGAGTATATAATTATAGCCCACAGGATCAGAGTGAGACAGTTTTTTCTTTGAACAGTATTGCCTGAAAATTCTCACAAATTTCTCAATAAATTAAATAGTAAAGCTGATTAGATCCTGCAGGAATGAGCTCCTTAGAGGACTGTACTCACAGTTTGTATTAGTAAAGTTACCCAAGGGCTAGTGTTTCCAAAGGTGTGTTTGCAGCTTTGTGAGACACTTGGACAAGTGCCAGCACTGGATGTGGGGGTGCAATTTGGGCTGTGTTTAGAGCAGGAGCACTTTGCTGCTGGAACAACACTAAATGACAAGGTAATCGTAGCTGAAAAGCAGCCAAACCAGCAACCCTGAGCAGGGTGCTGGGAGAGTGCTGGGACAGCCCAAGCACGCACACCTGAGTGTATGCACACAAATGAAACAATCAGTAAGAATTCAAATAAGGCAATCAAAACCCCAAGTCAGCTTTGCTGGTATTTCTGCATCTATATGAGTAGCTTGTGCTGACAAAGTTGTTTCACACTGAGGGGACCCCAGAGCACAGCAGCTTCATGGCAGGCAAAGGAAGAAACACCTGGAAGAGAGCTGGGTCTGGAATGAAGGGGAATGTGTAAAGGAATTAACTGAGATAGCAGAGATTTAACAGCTCTCTGCTTGGAACTGGGAGGTAATCCAATTTCTTCCATCATCACTGATTTAAGCTTTAATAATAAATCAGCAGCGATTGTACTGGACAAAAATCTAAAAGATTTTATAATCTCTGGGAGTATAAGGCATCCATGGTTGCTCTTTCATTAGATACTGTTCTCAATACAGCTTTTTGAAAGTAACATGCAGAGAGGGGAAGTAAGGCAAACTTACAAAGAGTTTTCATCCCTTCTTTGAAGAAACAGAGGGCAGAATGTACAAACTGCTGCCACATGACAATGCCATTGCCTTTAAACGTATTAGTTTCGAATAGTATCTATAGAAATAAATTATCACCCTCCTCTTCTTTTCAACCTAAAAGGCAGTACCAGTAATCAAAATCACTAAGAAATTGAAAAAAACCCTCAACTTGGTATATTTCATTTTTTTTTCAGTTTTGGGGTTTTTGCCTATTCAGCTTCTAGACTGGATTATCTCCTAATATGTGTACAAATCTCACAAATCACCTTTGAGAACTGCTGCTAAATTCTACTCCAGCTTCTTGTCTTCCTGAATTTCTTCTTACTTCTCTCTCTTCTCTCTATGACTAATAGCTATATCTTGTTTTATCCATTCTTGTGCTTAATATTTATTCCCCAAATCAGTCTCTTAACAGTGGTCTATTGAAAATGATTTACTTTTTTTGGGTACTGTAATAAAGATTACATGCCATTATTTCTTTGGCTTGGAATGAAGTCCTCATCTTGATTAAATGTGACACCTGAAATGAACTTGAGTTCAGAGGACTAAGCCATGACAAGTTATTCAGAGGAAGGGGAGAGATTTGTGTTTTCCTGCACTTGCAGTTGTCAGTATTTTGTGCCCATACAATTCTGCTGTGGCATTCATAACCCAGTGATAACTGTTATGGAAGAGAAGACAAACTTACTTATTTTTCATTTGGAAATGCAAAATTATTAACGCAATATTGTTGAAGAATTTCCTGGCTAGTTTTCCCTTGTCTGCCTCAGGCAAAAAATGATTGTTGAAGTTTAATACTTTATGAAACCTTCTGACTATGAAGGTCTAGTAATTCTCCTTGCAGAAATCTGAACAGGCATGATGGAAAACTACATGCAGTAGAGACTGTAACTTGTGTGCAGACTGAAAGTTGTGTCCCACCAGTTCCTGTGCATTGATTATACTGGTGAATATTTATTTTATAAAGTAAAAAGTATTTTTCCTAGTGTTCAGTAATTCGGGCCACTACATCATCTGGAATAGATTTTTCTCACATAATTCAATTAATTACTTCCATGTAACAATTAGCAACATTAGAAGCTTGTGAAATTCAGGAGCTGGAGTACTGGTCACTTGTGCAGACAGGCAGTTTGACATATGTAGATAACCCCATTAATTTCAATGAGAACTGTAACCTGTAAAAAATTTGCTAGTTGTTAAATATTTTTAAATTAATCTCAATTTATACATACCCAGACAGTTCTCCATGCAGTAGACTGTAGCCTGTTTTTCCTAATCAAGCAAAACTACAATGAGAATTTTGCTCAATTAAGAACCGAATAATTTGGCTGACTTTTACTCAGTTCTTGGCAGGAGAAAAAAAATTAGTCTTTCCAACAGTAAGTGCCAGTGCAAAATATTTTGGCAAGGAAAAAATGTCAGTTTAGATCTATGAAATGACCATTTTCAGGCAGTAAAATTAGAATCACTCTGGTTTGTATTAACTTAAAAATACCCAAAACCTGGCCAGCTATTGTGCAGCTAAGTAAACAGGTATCCACTACTGGCCCAGATTCTGTTCTCAGTTATAGAAGCATTTTGACTGCAGTGGAGGTAACTCCCATTTACAAGGAGAAAAACCAATGTCACTGAGTCCCAACTTTTGCATGTGCTTAATTTATTGATATTGGTATTCTGCTGTAGAAATTATCAGAGTGGTTAATGTATCTGGTTTGAAGTGGACAACAGTGATTGTTACTGAGTCCATTTTACTGCAACTTATCTTGCTAGTTATGACATTAAATGGGATGTCCCAGATGAACAGCTTCACTAGCCTAGCCCCTCTGAGCTAAAAGGAAATTTTCCAAAGATGGAAGAGTTGGAAGATAAGTGGGAGTGTTGCTTTCCTTTAATTATTTTCTTTTAAGGAAATGTTTTTCTTATCATTCTTTTCATCTATTCAAAACTATCCCAAAGTCTTCCTGGAAATTGGGCTGGAAATGTCATGAGAACAGACATTATTTCATATATCTGATTTTTTGTTTTTTCAACTGGCGACAAGGATCCCATTTAATTAAATGAAAGCAGACTTTGGATGTCTCTGTTGATGTACAGACCTACAGGCAGTAGGAGAATGAGGAAAGAACCTGTAATGTAAACCTATCACATTAAAAATACATACTTACGTTCAGACTTGACTATTGTTTTACAAGGAACTCCCAAGAAAACATGCATGTGGATCCCATTGCCTGCAGAAGTTTTCTTTAAGCACTCATGAAATCAACATATCATACTGCAAGGATTTCTTAGTTTAGCTGGAAGTAGGGCTGTAAATGTTCTACTCATATCCTTCACCATGGGTTAGCTGATGCCACCAGCAAACTTCATACCTGTGGAAAAGGCTACTCCTCGTTGGCCTGCTTGGGAGCTCTGTGGGCCAAATGTCAGTGCTGCAATCAGGTCTATAAATCTGCTACATTATTTGTGTGCTGAAGCTTCTCTTCCCATTGTGATGAAGAAATAATTGAGTTGCAGAATTCCACCAGTTACATGTGAAGTTCATTGAATTTTATTCTCTAACAAAAGCATTATTTTGTAAATTGGGGAGGAAAAAAGTTTAAATGTAAATGGATACATATGGTTTTGGTACTTAAACCCATTTAATTACATCATTATTTTGCCAAATAACATGACGTGGACAAGTTAGATGTTAGCCTTTTTTATAATTTCACCAAAGTGATCATGCATATTTGTGTGGTGGCTACACAACTATGTTTGATCTTTGTCCAAGCACAGAAAATTCGTGCAAAAAAAGCATGGGATGATCTGGAGCTTCCAAATATATTAAACTCATTAGTAAGATGCTTTAAACTTTCTCATAGTTCAGCCTTGTTCACTCTTGGTGATGATGCCTCACTGACTAAAAGTAATAATCCTAAATTGAATTGTCTTGTGAAGAAATGCAACAGTGTAATTGTCATTTTAACATAGATGCTTCTCAAGAAAAACCCAGTTTGAATGTTACCACATTTTAAAGTGCATTTCTATGACCTTGTTCAGCTGTGTGCTGCCAAAGGATGCACACTGTGAGTTGAAGTGTTAGTATGCAGAAAAGCCAATGCTTTTTACTGCAGATAAAAACCAGCTTCCCACAGTCGTTATCTCTGAATGTGGGGCTGGAGCTCTGATTCAGAATGGTGAAACAGGCACATGCTGAATGTTTACTATTCTCATTGGATATTTCTTCCTACAGTGCTGGAGGGGAGTGGGTTAGAAAATTGTAATTGTGAAATACTGTTCCCATCTCCTAGGAGAACATGCTGTCCCAAGAAAACTAAGGAAATACTGGCTTACACTTTTTCCAAATGAGTTTACTATAAGTGTGGCAGTAAGTGGCAGTAAGCTCTTTTATGCACTGCATTGTTTCCCACAGTTTCCAGTCCCTGCAGTTGACTGTTTACAGGTGTCTCTGAACCTCTGACTTCAAATAAAGCCACACAGAGACCACAAGTCAGTCCTGATGAGCAGACACATTTCTTTAGGTTCTCTTCAAGGCTGTGAGATGCAAAAGAGTTGTTTCCTGAAAAGGCATTTGTCAAGAAGATAACAGGTCTTACTGGAAGGAACTTTACAAGAACTCTACACTTTGTGAGAGAGGAGTAAAGTTTAGGCCCTGACACTCATCTCTGAGTAGTGTAATTTAAAAGAATCCTCCACTGCATCAATTGCAGTGTCCATGTGTAAAACTGGGATATCATGGCTGAACAGAACCAGTGCTTAATGTTTATAGTGAATATCTCCTGACAAACAGGAAGGGAGCCCTCCTTACTGCCAACTTTCCAATATGGCATACACTGAGACTGCAGAAGTCTTGGGGAGTAGGAGGTGAAAGGGTGAAGAGGGTACAGAAACACTGACCAAAATCACACTGACCTGCTGCAGATTAGTACATTAAAAAGAGAAAAAAGTGTAATATGGCCAGGAATAGTTTTTTGTTTTAATCATGTAAGTCCTTGTCATGCTGTAAAGAGCCCAGTTTGCTGAAGGGAGACAAGACAAAGGAGGGCATGATTTGGGTAAAATGCATGGGGAGGCCACGTCTTGGGCGTGCACTGGCCTCCTGCCTCAGGCTGTTTCCAGTGCTCTGGCTCGGTGGGGAAGGGGTGCTGCAGTCCTTGTGTCTTCACCTATGCAGCTTCTGGTTCCTCTACCTCCACCCTCTCCCAGAGTGGCAAAGCAAGCCAGCCTGGGGTTGCTGTCCCAGAGGATTAACCCTTTGCTCTAGGGGGCAGGGGGAAGGACTCCTACCACCATCAGTGGCCACACCTTCAAGCTCAGCAGCTCAGGCTGTGACCTGCTTTTGGAGGCGACCTGATGTGACTTAAGGACTAGGTAGTGCTAATGAGCCAAAAGAGAGCTGAAATGGGTGATGGAAATGAGCCTCTGAAAGCACTGGGAAGGCTGGTACTTGCACAGTTCTGTAATGGCAATAGTGTTAGATCTAAGGAAAGGGTACTATTTCTACCGCTATAATCCAAGACATTTTCCTCTTCAGCACCAAAGCTGCACTCTGGGATTCATCTTGGCTTAATGCAAACACTGCATAGGGCACTTCAGGGATGGTGAGCTCTTATGAGCAATTGCAGCTTTGTAGGCTTTGAGGTTTTATTAGATTCCCTACTGCAGTCTTTAGTAGACAGAATGGGTTTGCCATTTAAAACCCATCTTGTATAATTTTTCTAACTCCAGATACAGTCACTGTAACTAATTTGTGGCAATAACAAAGGAGAATTAGATGTCTTTGTAAACTTATTTGTAACCATGACAAAAAATGGGGTTTTAAAAATATTTATAAAGTATATTTATAAAATCAAGCACACTGAATGCCAAATGGTGTAGCATCTGAAGATCAAATGTTTCTTATAGATGTATATGTATTTAAATCCTGACAGGTGCTACAGCCAGTTCAAATGTCTGTTGGAGCAATTTTTGATCAGGATGGAAACTGCACCGGGTTTTCACGGGCAGTCCTCAGGAGCCGACACGTACTGAAGCTGCCCTGCAGGTGGCGTGAGCCCTCCGCTCAGCACAGACACGGGTCTAACTCTCCTCTTGTGTTTTAAAGAAGAAAAGCAAAATAATAAAAACATGCTCACATAACTGTCCTTTATACAGGTGCTGTGGGCCGTGTTGGCTGATGCACGGCTGTGTTACACCGCCTTCAGTGTTGGGATAAATTAAAGATTTTTTTTTCTGGTAGAGGTGAAATCATATTTTAAGACACAGTGTTTTCCTGTGCCTTTGAATGAGGAGTGTCTGCCTTTCTTTCAGATACTTTGATCACCTACAGAGAGCTCATTACAAGCTGGTGAGTAGAAAATGGTAAGCATCAGCCCTTTGATCTTAACTATTCTAGATTTAGGGGAAAAAGAGAACAAAGTTTGAGTGTGTCTGCAGTTCCTGTGCATTATAACTTCCATTTAGGGGCCATATCCATTTCTGGCTGAGTTTAGTCACAATGTGAAGTGGTGTTTGTATTCCACATCTGGCCACAGTAGGAGGAAGTAACACCTACATTCAGGCATCTTTTCTGCTCCATTCAGCACTACTGAATCTCAGAGAAAAATTGTCCATATCTAGGTCAAAAGTGAGGGGGGAGAGGAAATTAAAAGGAGAGGGAAGTCAAAGGAGAACTGTCTGGCGAGACCTTAAATCTTTAGCTCTTCACAACCACTGTTATCCATGTGGGTAACTAAACTTCTGAGCCAGGTACAAAGGACATCAGGTTTTAGGTACAGTAAAGAAATTCATATCTCAAGGTACAAAAATATGTGTCTCAAGAAGGATATGAAGGAGTAAGTTGCACAGTGACCGGAATGGGTATTCTGCCCATGCCTGAAGGACAAGGTGTGCAAAGCATGTGAGCATCTGAGACTGGAAATAGATCCCTCATGACATTGTCAAGTATGCCTGTGGGAGGAACAGGGAAACCCCACCAAGCATGTTCAGCACCTGTAGACACAAAGTGGGCTTGAGTGTTTGGCACTCACAGTGTGCACAACAATCTCCACATGTATGATCATGCTGAGCTATGCCACAGGTTGTGAAGTTAGGAACACAAAGAAAAAGCTTACGTGGAAGATTAAAAGGATACACTTGGCAAAAAATTCAGCCAACACCTGGCTCACCTGCTGTCCTATTTTTACTATTTAATCCCAATCACACTCCTAAAATATCTTTGAATATTCTGAGTCCAGGAGAGATGCACCCAAAGACAAGATTAATACAGAAGATTTTTTTTTCCACTTCCACAGCACAGTCCTGAATACAGCAAGCAGTGATTTCACAAAAAGCAGTGGTTGCAGTCACATCTGAGGTACATAGGTAATATAACTCTTTAGATTTCTGAGGTTACATACCTCCAGGAAAACAATTTCCACTTGGTATATATTTAATTGAGTTTGGGAAATAAAAATGTCATTGTCAGTGTTTTCCAGGCCAGAGTTAAACCTTTCCTAAAGGAGATTTTAATAATATCCAGAAGAGGGAATGAACTCACTGCAGGCAAAAATTATAATATAATAATAAAAAGTCAGACTGCTCCAAGTCTCATTTGGTTCAACTGCAGATTTTAGGAGACTTCTCATAAAAGTCTTTGATGTATTTTAGTGTGACTCTACAATGGTTGGGAAAAAACCCCATAACCTGTTGCAAGTTAACTTATTATATTATATATTATTATATAAATTATATATTATTATATATTATATAACTCTTCCTCATCATGCTAAAGTTTTAGCAGAAAAACTGCAGGCAATGGGCTTACCTGAGCTGGGTAAGCCTTTTAGCTTACCAAATACCACATCAAAAGTTGGGACTGAGTAAGTGTTAAAGTTTTGTTAGAATGGCATGTCCTAAAGTAATTGTAGAATGCCAAAGACAGAACTTCCCGCGTTCCTTCAGGCTGAGCAGGGATGCCAAGTATACAGAATTGGAAGCTGTCTATCAGGGTTTTTTTATTTGCTTGATATTGAGCAGAGAGCAGAGACAAAATACCAAAAATGCTTGAAATCCTTATGACCTTTCACTGCAAACTGTGAACTTTGTCCGCTAAACTCGAATTTCTGTTTACACTGTCAGCAGAGGCTACATGCTGTTGCCTTTTCTTTGTCTCTTCAGTTTGTCATTTTTCAAGGGACAGCTTCACAAACACTGCACAGGAGGGAAGACCTGAGCACATACCAGACCTTTTGCACATTCAAAATACCTGTCTCCATTCTGTGGGTTGCTTAAAAATGGCTGTAATGCAAGCAAAGTAGCATGAAATATGCTGTTTGCACCAAAAGCAGGAAATATTCTATAGAAAGTCTTAGCTTTGCCATCAGCTGGCATAGCTCACATTCCCAAGTTGTGTCCTGAATCCTTGCTGCTGCACAGCTGACTCCATTTACACCATCTTCCATTAACACAGGAACACACAGGTGACTGCTGACTAAATGGTCCAAAATACATTCAGTAAAGAACTGCATCATCTTCTTAAATGAAATATCCCTGATTTCAGCCTTGTGCTTCAACATTCATCCACCCGTGTAAATGCGGAGCTAGACTGCTGCAGAGAACAAGTGCAGAGGAGATTTCAGAGGTATAAAGTAGAAATTGTGAGAGTGAGTAGAGGGAGTAGAAAAGTGAGGGTGACTGAACACTGGCATCGGTTGTCAGGGAGGTTGTGGAGTCTCATCATGGGAAATAATTGAGAAGTTTTCTGGACGTGGTCCTGGGCATCCAGTCTAGGTGTCCCTGGCTGAGCAGGGGGATTGGACAAGGCAACTTCCAGAGGTGCCTTTAGACCTCAGCCATTCTTGTTCCTGTGGAAGACTACTGTGAACTGTAATATTTGTTGCTATTTGCGTAACTTTGCCAATTAAAACAGGACAGCCTTAATCAGTTATTTAAATAAACCAGACAGCTACATAAAATTCCTTTGAAACTAAATATAAGGTTGAATTATACAACAAATGTTTTAGCTGAACTCTTAGTATTAGATGGGCAATTATTCTGACTGTATTTCAGATTTCATTTCACACTGTGGTAGCATTCCTTGAACTTTACAAGGCAAAGGCATTAATAGAGTTGTGTCTGAACTCTTTAGGGTCTAGAAAACTGTCTTAAAGTGAGACATTTCCTGAGAGACTTCTGCATAGAAAATACATTGGTGTTTCCAAAAGAAACTGAGTTCACAAGGAATCATTTCATTGGTACATTATGTTAATGAGGCTTTTGAAAGAAGACTTTTCATTTAGCATTACTTTTCCCTGAATGTGAAAGCTGTGGAAAATGTGTGGAAAACATTGGCAAAGTGATGATGGCAGCTGTATGCTCTGTATGTTACTGTTAATGAGCTAGCTGTTAATAAACCATATGCTTTAGCATGTAAACAGGAGGATTTAGGCATAATGCAAAACCCATAAGAACATTTATTGTTTGGTATAACTGTTTACGAAATCAGAGAGGCACATTGTTCCAGTCTTCCACAAAATTCCTGTAATCGGTATAAAAATCTGCTGCCTACTGGTTTCAAGTTCTTTTCATGTGAGTTGGTCTGGAGAGTAGGGGGGCTCGGAAGCAGAGAATTTAGTGAGCAGCAGGTTCCTCAGATCTCTGCTGTGCACAGCCTGGGATCATAAACTTGTCATCATGGTTACTAACAGCAAGCAGGAGGTTTCTATACAGCATCCCCAGTTCTAATGGTTTGTGGAGGCAAGTTCATCCTGTTCTTTTTATATGTTCTTCTATACTGGAGCTTTTTGTGTCAATTATCACTACTAAAGCCCTAAACACGCCCCTTTTCTTCAAAACACAGACAAAAGCAACCACTGGGTTTATTCACAATAATGCTTGGATTAGTTAAAGAAACCACATTCACCAACAGGAAAAGTAAATGTCTAAGCTATTGAATAACACTGCTATGTTTGGAAAAGATTTTTCTTTTGTAATTCTCCTTTAATTTCCTCCCATCCAAAGCTGTTGTGAGGAGTCTGAAGCTAGGTTTTCATGAGTGAGTGAAGGAGTCCAGCAACTGACTCCTATTTAAAATAAATGGTCCTGGAAATGTAAGGTAACATTTCCATAAATACTTGAGTAATTTGAGGTTTAGGTTCCACTAAAAGTCTTCCAGTATTTCCAGCTCTTCAAGTCAGACAGGGAAAAGGCAGACCAGTAAACTAATCCTTACTATCAGATAAGCAGGGGTTGAATGGAGGCACATAAAGCACGAGAAAATGAGGAGGAAACTGTGGACAGAGGAGATGCCTATGTTCAAGAAGTTTATACACTGAGAGGCATAAAAGGCAGTTCAACAGGAAAAAGGATAGACAGAAAAAATATCAGACTATATAAACTGAAACATTACTTTCAATCGCTTAGGTTTGCTTTGGATTTTGAGATACGACCTCAGTAAATCCACATAAAATTGTATAACTTTATCACCTGACTCAGTGCCTCTGAATTCTGCACAGCGTTTTTTTTCATTTTGCTTCTTGATCAGATTAGAAAGTATCTGAAGTCAAGCTGTGCATTCTGGTAACCTTTCTGAATAGTTTTGCTTTCTTCGTTTCAATTATTGTTTTTCAATTTAAAAATATTATTAAAATACCACTTTTGGGTGGGTAGTGACTACCATGACACTGTGTAGAAAACCAAAGCAATCTGAAGCAAGCTAGACATTCTAAGTACATTTTTAAAATACCTTATTGCTTAAATAAAATAAATCCCTTAGTCTAGCAATTACTTTCAGATGTTTGATTGTTTATTTTTAAAGAACTGTCATGTCAACCATTTAGAACTGACAAGAACTATTTTGATATCTTCATGAGTTTTCTCTAACATCTGCTCCCCTCCCTCCTTATGTTGGGAACTACATACTCATCTTCATTGTCTCTTGTATTTATCTTAATTTTGCTGTATTTTATTTTATTATTGGAGGAAAAACTTCACAGAGCTGTTTGTGGCAAGATTTTGTTACAGGAAACCCAACAGCTAAGCCCCAGTTTCAGCTGAGACAATTAGACTGTTGATTTTGGTAGCAGCTCAGGACTTCTATTTGACCCAACTGCCTTTCAGGTCTAACTGCCAGTTGATGCTCAAGTCTGAAAATTTTCTTGCTACAGATAGAGGGCTTTGTTTCCTTTTCATTTGAAGTATATTTCTATCCAGATCTGAATGTTTTGCTGAAATTCTTCTCCATTCACTGGAACAGATTAAAAGAAAAAAAGGAAATAACAATATTTTCCAGAACTTTCAATCTCTTTTTAAGTTTGTTTTCCCCTTAATTCTCTGTTCCTTGATATCTGTGAATTGTTGAAGTCAGTGTTTTTCTCAAAGCAATTTTGCCACTCATTAAAAGTAGTGGGTGCTAATTTGTAATGCTTAGCTTAACTGTTGTTTTTTTCTTTCTAGCAGCTATATTTAATAGCTTATATTACTGTTTCACCTGTTGTAATAAAGGACTCCAAAACACTGAAAACTCAATACTTTTTAAAAGTGATCTATATTATATAACATCAGAAGATATTTATTGAAAGGTTTGAAGAAATTACTAATGAACAGAGCAATGTTGTTATACAGTCTTTTCATCAACTGCTACAGAAACTTCACAGCTGAATTATCAAAGTCTACTGCCGTTCTTGGATTGATGTTTTCTTAAGTGGATGGGCTCTAACACTTTATGGATGCTCTGGGAGACTGTAAATGCTAACTGAGAAGTGTTTTATTCTCTGTCAGTAGTTTGTGGGCTAGAGTCTTGAGCATTTTTTTTTCCTTTTTTTGTTCCTTCTTTTTTCTCTTGTTAGACTTTTCTAGCACCTGATGTAGGGTAGGTCACAGCAGCTGATGCTGGGTATAAACAGTTACCAGGGACAGCTCCAGTGATGGAGTGGCCAGAGATCCTAAAATCCTGTCACTGCACTAGTCCACCCCACTGGGTTCATAGTTCAGAGCTCTCCAGTGGGTTCCCATGTCTGTGTGACTCTGCTGGTTTTTCATCTCAGACAAATTGCGTATGGCTTCTCCGCAAGCGAGAAACGCTACTGAATGTGGCGCTCATCTTCCTTAAAAGATGTCCAGAAAGTCTGAGGGATTTCCATCATTAATTCTTACCATGTGGATTCTTTCAATTAATTAGCTTTCTAGAAACCAAAACAGTGCAGGACACTACTGCAATGCAACTTGTTAAGCAATAATGTGTTTTTTCTTCCAAAAGTCACACTTGATAACAAACAATACTCACAGGCATAAGATGACTGTGGACAGTATGAGCTAATGTCTCGTTGTCAGAAAGTTTTCCATTAAGGCTCAGAATGATGTTTAACATATTCTTCCCATTATTGAGCTAAACTAAACATTGTATTAAGTATGGATTTCTCAATGAATGTTACTGCTGTTTATTTTAGCATGTACATACATCTGGAATTGGACACATGTACACAGGCATTTTGGGGATCAAAAGCACATCAACAGCGTGGCTCACTCTAGTTCCAGGATAAAATGCTTTTTGACATTTCTTTTTTAATGAAACCTAACTCCTTACTCTTTTCCAACCAGAAAAGTATATTTAAACCAAGCTTCTTTACAGAAACACAAATATGCCAAATGCCATACATGTTCTGTCCTATCAAACAATCGAGAATGACTGAAAGGGTAGATTTCTTTATCTATGATAAAAAGTGCTGCTGAGGATGATCACCAAAATTTAGGTACCATATAATTTTCCACTCAAAATTCAAAAGCTTTGGTGTATAGCAAACACTTGAATAACTTATCAAATCCTGCATAGGTGATGGCTTTAAAACAACTTCATTTTTAAGCCTTTGTGCTTTGTTTTTGGCATTACATAGAACTCCTTAGGATTGCAAAGCTTACATTACAAAAGCTTACATTGCAAAGCTTACTTACATTGAGGTTTTGGGACAGGGCAGAAGATGGACAGGTTGGTTGCTTTTCACTCTAAGAGACACAGATTTCCTGATTGTGTTAGGCCTGGTGTTACTTTGCTGATTTTAGGTTGGTCCTAGGGGAAAAAGAAAGCTTTTAAGAAATGCATGCACATAATATCCTTCGCCCCCACCCTGAAACATTAAGAAGTATTAGTCAAAATTTTCAAATGTAGTGGCTTAACCTAGTCTTTTAATTCCCTATTCCAACTTCTTATTCAAGGTCTACTGTTCAGAAGTATGAAAACCTGGCAACTAATTCACTCTGAGTAGCCTTTTTAGTTATTCAGTGCTTGTGAAAACTGATGTAGCAGTTTGAATATGGACCAAAAATCCTAGTGTTCAATGTTTTTGTTGGCAATCCTGTAATAATTATGCTGTAAATCAAAATATGGGTTTGGATTTCAAAAGTGCCTTGAGCCTTGTTCCCACCCTTCTACAGAGACACTGCATAACTTTTTCAGATTACAAGGTATAAAATTATCAGTCTGAAATACAGATGAAAAACTTTTACCTAATCTTATATTTCTCCATGTGTGTTGTGCCCATGAAAATGCACATACAAATCCTTTCATGCAACACGTAAATAAAATCATAGTTCCTGAGAGGCATTGTGCTTGGAAACTACCAAAGTCCCAAGCATTACTGCACTCATAATGTGAGGATACTAACAAGGGGAGCCACAGACAATGCTAATGTTCTATATAAAATAAAATCTGCTTTTCTATTTTATATTCTGATCATTCTCACACAGCTGCTACCAAGTCCTATGTGCTTTGCCTGACACAAATCCCACTGACATGACTGGGAAGAGTCTCTGTGATTTATTGGGTTCAGCTGCCATCGAGCCGTTTAGGGCTCAGTTGTGGATGGAGGATTCTGGATGAGTGTGCTCCAGCTGGAGTGAGCACATGCTCGAGTGCTGTGCTGGATCAGAGCTGGGGAGGGCCCTGCACCTCTCTGCACAGCCCCTGCCCTCAGCTGCTTACCATGCACTGCACTTGCTGCTCAGCATCCGTCCCACAGGGAGCCATGGGCTCCTGCAACCCAGCTCATGGAAAAGCAGGGTGATTGCTCTTCATGTGCTGATTTACATTGTGGTTGAAAATTGAGGTATTTGGCCTAAGATCTTCCTTGCCTGTGCTTTTACTCTCCAGAGCCACTGGTTTCCCACCAATCAGAGTAACTCCAAGGAACCAAACACACCCAAAGGTATCTCTCCATTTACTTTTAGCATTTTATCAGCCAGGGCAAAATGCAAATTCAAGAGCAGTGGCTTGTGACCTCTGCGAGACTGCACTGCAGCAGTGCCTGTACCCCAGCACCCAGTGGGCCTCAGGCAGCTCTGCCCTGGGTGGCCTGGCCACCAAGAGACCTTGCAAACCTTAGGGGCAGGAAGCATTTGGAAAGGGAGGAGTACTGAGTTCCCAAGGGAAACCTGCTTGACTGTTTTACCTCAGATTTATTCAAGTCTGTTTGAAATGTGCCCACTACCCTGTTTCATCTGAATGCCACACCAGGGCTATTGTAAGGTCTCTCAAATCTGACAAAAGTACTAGTTAAATTATTCTTAGAACAATGCATTTGAACAAAAGAGGCTTGCATTTTCTAGACAGCGGAGTGTTTTCTGCCAGAAAGGAGAACTCCAAACATCAGCCCCAGTACCTCCACAGTACAGTGTTACCATCCAGCCCCTGAGTTTCTGATTGCTGGCTGGAATCTGTTTCTCCCTTCAGGTGACTCCAGCTGCCCACCTAGTCCCAGCACAGGCTCTGAGAGCTGCTGCATCAGAGTAGCCAGGTAAGCACCTTCCTCTCAAAGCCCAAGTCCCTTTCAGACAGAAACTGGCTGCTTTTCAGGCCCTTTGTCATAGACTATGGATTAGATTAATCATGACAAAGCTTTCTGGCCTCTGGTGTAAAATTTATTTTAAAAAATCTCTTTCATGATAGCCGATTGGAAATACCAATCTGGTCTCCAATTGACCCTTGTTTTTATAGACAATCTGTGTTGATTTTCTCCTGACTCCATCCATCTTGCCAGCAGATCCCTGATGAGTTTGTGGTGCAGTTTAGGAGATATGTGATCACCTGGGGAACCAATAGGAGATAATGCCTGAGTACTGTGGATTATTTGCAATTTATTTCATCAAATTCATTGGAGCTGTGCAATGAAATGTGTATTTGCCACCTTTCTGAGAGGAATCTAAAGCCTGAAGAGCAGAAACTGCCAATGTGTTATGCAGAACTTTGTTGCCATTTGCTTTGTAGTTTTCTGAAGAGTAAGTTATTGTTTATCCTGCCAAACAGGCCTTCTACTTCTAAGGATGAGGCAGTAATTCAAACACATCTACACCCTATCAGAACTTTTAGAGACACTTCTGTGCCCTGCAGTTCAGCTTGGGATACAAATTTCTCTGCAACTTGCAGGTATTTAAGGCTGGGGCTTTGGCTCAGCTTCTTGAGTGAATGAGGGGAAGTCACCAAGTCAGAAGTAGCTTTGTATACTTAGCAAAATGGAAACCTGCCAGACTGAAGGGGATGGCAGCTACTTTGCCTGTGACTGAGGAGAGAGGGATTAGGCATTTCAGTGAAACAGCTCATTCCTGCCTCCCATTTGTACCATCCATGCTGCTGTTACTGCCTCTGTGGGATTAGGGAGAGGGTAAGGGAGTGCCAGTGTGTACCAGAGGGCCTCAGTACAGCAGCAGCAGTCACATCTGTCCTTTTATCTGCACAGGATTTCTCTGCCTTTCTGCCCTGGTCCTGGCCTAGTTCCTGTCCCTCCAAACCAGGACTGACCCCTCCCTGACAATCAAGAAAGAACAGAAAAATGTATAGATGGTGATGTTGGAAACAATGGAAGTAAAGGGAAGGTCTCAGGATGTCCCCCCTCTGAGGAGGAGAAAGGAAGGAGAAGAAGGGGTCACAAGGAGGAGAAGCAGCTTCATGAGCAGAAAAAGGGCCCTGTCTCCTTTAAACTTCCTCACAGAGAGGCCACTCAATCTCCACCTTTCACTCTCACATCTCTCCCCTTCCCACACCACCTCTGCTACCGCTGNCTAAGACCAATCACTTGATGCGCATTCCTCCACTTCACTATTTTCAGAACTGATAACCTGTAATGGTGTGATAATTTCTTTTAACTTGAAAAAATAATCTCTTGAAAGATTTCCTACTGATAGAATTGCTGTCTTCCCTGTGTTATTCAGTCACGTGCAGATCCTGATATTTAGATTAGGACTATTTGGAGAAATCTCAAGTACAAGCCATGACACTGAGCAGCTGGAAGCAACAAGAGTCTTTTTTTTGCTATGGAGAAAATAAATCCCAAGAAGGCTTCTTGGAGAAGGAAGAGAGGGAGGGAATATGAGAGAGAGGAGAATGAGAGAAATCATTCCTTAGAGAACATTTGAGCATTCAATTTCCTCATTGATACAGTTTCATTTCATTGCTCTGCTTTTAAGAATTACTTTGTGCAAAATTTTATCTGAAAAGAGAAGAGAGGAGAGGAGAGAACTTATTTTCTGTGTACTAAATCTGCAAATATAGTGAGGTGGCTTGAGGTCTTCTCTCCTTTCCACTCTGCTACCTGCAGGTATTAATTGAGTGTGGAAAGCAACATTTTCTGTTTGCAATTCAGGTGCAGAAAGACAAAATCAGAAAGGTAGAAAATCAGGAAATCACTGTATTCTCTCTCTTAGCACAGAAACAGCATAATCCCTAGTTAAGTAGTCACAGAAATATAACTTCTATTTTTAAGCAGGTATTTAAGTCCTGCTGATTCAGTATTCAGCCCAAATGTAAATGACTTTCGTGGAATGAAGCTTGCACTGAACTGGATCCACTTAATAAAATATTTCAGTCTGCTATTTGAGGGAGAAAAGGAGAATCTGGTTAACTGTTGGAAATGCCTCTGTAGCAAAATCACTTCTGTACTGATTGATTGTTCTGTTTTCTAGGGAATTTTTAAGGGTTTTTTTGTGAGAAAGTACTACTGTGAGATAGAAGGTTGATCTGGAGAAAAGTTACAGGAGTATATACACATAATTGCCTTTTTTGAAAGTCGCATACTACATAGGATTTCCTCAACTGTACCAGAAAACATTAACATCCTGGAACTGACATTTACAATTTTGAATTCCAGCTTTGCAAGTATAATTAGAGTCCTTGTAAATGTTTTGGTATCAAAGTTGGGACTTGCTTTGGATAAGACAGTCCATAAACTCAGGGGTTNTTAAACTTCCTCACAGAGAGGCCACTCAATCTCCACCTTTCACTCTCACATCTCTCCCCTTCCCACACCACCTCTGCTACCGCTGCCTGCCTTGTCTGCTCCAAGGATGCCCTCAGCTGGGAGTTTGGTTTTGCTACACAGTGTAACAAATAAAAAGATAAATTCCAGTTCCAGTACATCACTCAACAGGCTGCCACTGATTTTTCTTAGGGGAACTCCTGTCCACTTTGAGATGCTTTCTTTAACATTAATCTATTATTATTATTATTATTATTATTATTATTATTATTATTAAAAGTTAATTAAAACTGATTATTATTTTTAAAATATTAATTTTTAAAATGATACATNCAAAATTTTATCTGAAAAGAGAAGAGAGGAGAGGAGAGAACTTATTTTCTGTGTACTAAATCTGCAAATATAGTGAGGTGGCTTGAGGTCTTCTCTCCTTTCCACTCTGCTACCTGCAGGTATTAATTGAGTGTGGAAAACAGCATTTTCTGTTTGCAATTCAGGTGCAGAAAGACAAAATCAGAAAGGTAGAAAATCAGGAAATCACTGTATTCTCTCTCTTAGCACAGAAACAGCATAATCCCTAGTTAAGTAGTCACAGAAATATAACTTCTATTTTAAGCAGGTATTTAAGTCCTGCTGATTCAGTATTCAGCCCAAATGCAAATGACTTTCGTGGAATGAAGCTTGCACTGAACTGGATCCACTTAATAAAATATTTCAGTCTGCTATTTGAGGGAGAAAAGGAGAATCTGGTTAACTGTTGGAAATGCCTCTGTAGCAAAATCACTTCTGTACTGATTGATTGTTCTGTTTTCTAGGGAATTTTTAAGGGTTTTTTTGTGAGAAAGTACTACTGTGAGATAGAAGGTTGATCTGGAGAAAAGTTACAGGAGTATATACACATAATTGCCTTTTTTGAAAGTCGCATACTACATAGGATTTCCTCAACTGTACCAGAAAACATTAACATCCTGGAACTGACATTTACAATTTTGAATTCCAGCTTTGCAAGTATAATTAGAGTCCTTGTAAATGTTTTGGTATCAAAGTTGGGACTTGCTTTGGATAAGACAGTCCATAAACTCAGGGGTTTTTCCTCATTTATTACTTCCTTTACAGTATTCCAGAGATGACAGCTGTAATATTTAATACTAAGAAATAGTAAATTGAAACAGCATTTTTTAAAGTATTTATTAATTATAATATATATAAGTTGTTTTCATTTATAATTCACTTTTCTCCTGACATTGTTCTCTTTTTTGCTTAAAGTACCTGTGATTCATATCTTCCATTATAAAAAAAACCACAAATAATTTTACATAACTACAGCGTTTGTCTAATCACACACCAAAATAGAAGGTAGAGGATATGAAAATTACTTATGACAGATGAGTCACATTAATATTTTGTTCTAAGCCACGAGAAAAATGAGACAGAAGGGGTGGGAATCAGATCAAAACCCTTAGTGCTTTATGATCCAAAACCACAACTAGCTATTGAGGTGCAAAATGTTCTTTTTTAAATAAAGTGTGAGAAAGACACAGAGTTTTGTACTGCAAATGCTGGCAGCACATAATGTTGCAATTATTTTCAATATTTTGAGATGCTTGAATCATAACCAAAACTTTGAGCAACACCGAGGTAAATTTTTATGCTGCTTCACAGACACACCAAAAAAATAGAAAATAAGAATAATTGAGTTTGTTGCAGTTGCTTCAGAAATGGTGTGCCAAGTTTCTACCAGTGACTGAAAGTAGTAACAGAAGGAAGGGATGTCATGGCATCCTCTTGCCTATTTTATTTTTTCCATTGTAGTAAATTCAAAATCATTGAGATAGTATTCCTGTTAGCTTTATGAGATTTCTGTACTGCTTAAAAAATCTTGTGTTTTATGTCTTTGAAAAGAATCATTCTGACTGCCTTTTAAAGGGAATTCACAATTTCAGCATATGTGGCTAAGTTAGTCTGCATATGAACCATAATCTTGCTCCCTGTTTAGAGCACAGTAATTAGGATCAGTCACACTGGGTACACTCTCAGTAGGTTACCACTCACTGCTGGATTTAAGAAGAAATATTACTCACTCCATCTGATGTGATCAGATAATACCGATCACATCTATAATCTGACTCACTGTTGGGTGAACAAGGTATTTTCTAGGCCCTGAGTATTCTCTTTTTTATTCCCTCTTGATCCAGTATCCAACAAAGAGCTCAAGTCAGCAAGACAGTAAACATCCCTCATGAGCCTGTCAGCAGCCTCAGCTCTTGGGAAAGGATGTGCTTTTTGTGGTACCTGATGGAGACAGGCAGAGTCCTTGAGGGAGGTCTGTGCACTATCAGAGTTTCCAGCTTCCCTGGCTGCACCATGGGGGCTTCAATACAGACCTGACAGACACTTCAGCCTGCCAGGCCCCACTCCAGCAAACAGTGGGGAAAGATCTAAGCATCCATGTGGAGACCTGCACTTTGCCATTTAGGATAACTTCAGTGCAGTTGTATGTGTGCTGTAAACTCCAGGTTACTCTTTAGGACTGAAGTGGAACCGTGTTTCTCATCATGAGAGTGAATTAGGTAGATAAGTATTAGCTCTGCTTAAACCACTTGTTTGTTCTTCTTCTGGTTTATGAGCAGGGGCCCTGTTCCTACCCACTTGCCACCAAAATCTGTCTTTTCCTCAGATGATAACGAAAGTAGCTGTTCAGTGCATATCATGCTGGGCTGGGCTGCTTTTATACCACTTTTTCAAGCTGTGTAGGAGACACTAAACATGGAAAGTGAACAGGCACTTTATGGACAAATGGTTAAAATTTAAGAACTAAATGGCTAGTCTTGACCAGACAATTCCTGAGGACTTTATTCAGAGAAATACATGTCTGAATAATTAGGAACCAGCACAATGCTTTCAGTATCTAGCTGTAAAGGTGTTCTCTTAAGCCAATAACAGAAAGTTCTCCTTTTTCTCCATTTTTAATTTACCTCTTCATGCCCAAAGAATTTATCTACCTTAGTTTATGCAGTACTTTGGACTTACTCTATAGGTATAAAACACATTTTCTATAATCCATCAAACATCAGTAATTTGATTCTTCATGACTGGGCTATCACAGGCTAATGGGGTGTGATTGCAACTTGTTTGCAAATAGGTATAGTTGCTGTATTTTGTTTAGTCCATGAAAATTCAGTAATTTAGTTTTTGCTTGCCAGGCAATTTGTGAGATCCTTGCCTGGCGGTAACCACAAGCACATGGGGTAATGGTACTCCATTTCTTTAGTGATACTGGAACTATCACAAGATGTGTTTCTTGTTAACAGTGGCTTATAACTGTGATAAGCTTTTCAGGCGTTTCAGCCAAAGCAATTCCTCCAAAACCACCTCCCCAGAAAAGGTTTGTTGGAGCAAGCTGAACTGCAATTAAGGAGTTGGCCTCCGAGGGCCAAGAAGATTATAAGGAGGTATTATCGGTCCAGACAGAAATTTTGCCAGGCCTTCAGGACAGAGTTATGTATCATTGCATGTTTATCTCTGGTATGTTTCTACACCATGAACTTGGACAGAAATTCAAATTTATGATGAAATCTAAACTTCTGTTAGGACTACTGAACTTCTGTCTTGAAATTTTTCCTGATTCTAACTAACACATAGAAGGATTGCTAGTGCAGCCAAGACTAACTGTTTCTGGGAGAGGTACTTGTAAAAGGAAACAGTAGGTATAAAGGGCATGGTGTCATTTAGTCAGGTTATTTATGTGTGCCTCTTAAAGAAAAAAAGAAAGGAAGAAAAAAAAAAGAAAATTAATGTAAACTTTCCAGTGCCTTACTGCTGCCAATCTCAACAAACCAATTCTTTATCCATTCTGGAATTTTTATCAGCTTAGTCTCATATTATAAGGAAAAATGAAGTGAACATTTTTAATATACTCTAATAAAAAGTTAGAAGATATAGTTTGCTAATATATTGTGCAATGACCAATGTGCTCTGTTTATCACAGGTATAGGTAGTGTTCCTTACCCTGACTGGCACCAGGCAATTCTTGCTGCTTTGTTGATTTATTTGGCTAGATTCCATGACCCACACCACATCCTTTTATGTAATTTCTCTCTAAAAGTTAAGGAGAGACATAAGGACTATGCTAACTTCTGTAGTGTATATTTGAAAGAAGTGATCTAAACTCCGTAAATGTAATCCAGATGAAATATATCAGGGCAGAGAACAACTTTGTCATCTGCATACTGTACATGTGCAGAAACAAGCAAACAAACAAAAGTAAATTCTGTCTTTCATTGCTGATACGCAGATAACTGAATATGGTACACTCTACACCTTTGATTTTTGGCAAATGGAAAAAGCTTAAAGGAGATGAAATTGCCAAACAGTTACTACATTGGCTTTATAGAACCTCACATCAAAAAGGAATGGCAAAACTTTTCTGTTCAAGTCTCCAGAGCACTAAGTTGATGAAGTAATTAAACAGGCATCTTATTTATTTTTGAGAGCAAGTGTTAGGTGTTGTGTACGTGATTAGATTCTTTGCTGAACAGGGGCTTATATTAAAGCAGTGGAAATGCCCTCATATTTAACAGAGAGAAAATATCAATGGCAGAAAAGTATGGCTGGTTTTCTTTTTCACCATACTTTTCCTCTTAAATAGAATCAAAGTAATAAAACATACTCAAACAGACATGTTTTATACTCAGGTTGGGAGTAGGAAATGAAAAGGAATATGGTCTACTACTATTTATCAAAAAGGAGAAGTGTTATATTTGTACATTTCATCACAGAGGAAAATGCTTTCAGGTTAACAGAGGAAAAAGTACTGAGAATATGTTCAAAATGCTCCCCTTGGAAGTAAAATGCCTACGTGAACTGTAAAGCATGACCTCCTCTTCATTCCCCTTAGGGATTCATGCTGTTTGTTGTCTGTTCCTTTTAAGGCAAGATTCTAGGAGTTTCCCATTACAGGCAAGAAGGAGAATTCCTCTCCCTGCTAATATAGTACCCAATAAGCTCATGCCAGTGGCTTATTTGGTCATCTTTACGGTAGTACCTAAATAGTCACATATTTATCTTCACAGTACCTTGTAAGATAGGGAAGAGGTACTACTCCCATTCTGTGGCTGGAATGAGGCTTAGTCCTCTCCCCAGGGCTGGTCAGGAGATGTGTTAGAGATGTGGGGCACAGGAAAGAGGTATTCCCTGTCTCAGGGCACTGCCTTAGTGGGTCAGCCTTCCTTTCTACAGGAACATGGAGCCTTATCCAGGGAAGCAGCACAAACACTGCTTGTGTTTGAAGGAATTATGACACATCCCACCTCTTGAACTGTGTTGAACTTGGGATACGTCCTTGTGAACTCAGCCAGATCTCATGCTCCCCTGCCTCTTGACTCCCTAACCCCAAAAAGCAATGCCTCCACTTTTCCAAGCACTGAGTTATTTTTATCTTATGAGTGTACTTTGCTAATTAAAACTTACAGCACATACTGTGTTTCTATCACACTTGGAATTTCTGCTCTGAAGTTTCATCCCTCACTGTGTTTATGTAGGTGGTATTTACACATGTGCCTGCATTAGGCTCTCAGCTGTACTGCTGTGCAGATTAAAGCTTTAAAGAGACAGCAGCTGTAAGGGGAGTTGTGTGACAAGTCAGCAACAATGCTCAGATGTCAGTCATGAGTCATGCAATAAACATGGCAAGTGCCACTGAATATTTATCATTAATAACATGGGCTGATAAGAATGATGACATTAATTAAACATACAATGATTTGGGTTGGAAGGGACCCTAAAGAACCCCTCGTTCCAGCCCCCCTGCCATGGAGCATTAAAAAAATTTCTCAAATTTATACAATAAGAGATAGCACAAGCACTGCAAAATAAAGTAAGTACTTTGAATTAGCTGAAGTCTTATAGACAGCAACAGAAAGAACATTTGGATGGAAACATAACTAAGCAGAGATTCTGTAAATATTTCAGCTATAAAAAGCCAAAGAAGTCCAGGCTTTGATGATTTCGTGAGAATAAAAAGATTTACTAACGCTAGTTCTAACTCTTCTGAGTCAACAGAAAGATTTTGGTGATAGAATGTTTCTAATCACAGTTCTAACACATCTGAATTTATGAAGATGTGTAGAAAGTAAAGATCTTGAAAAAGTAATGATTGTAAGATGCTGACAACATTCTGGCCAGCAGAATGGAAATGGTCTTTTTAAGTATAAATCAGATGTGTATCACTTTAGATTAATTAAGAACAAATTCAGGATTATATTAGTTCATTTATTTCATCTTAGTTTTCCATAAATGTAGAATTGAATCTGATATCTGTCTTTTCAGGAGGTAGTAAGAAGGATTTTGATAGAATGGGATGGGGTGGCTAAATCTAAACTGTTCTACATATTGTAGCCATCTGAACATGGCAATAGAACTTCTCTGTTCTAGAGTTCAAACTGCAATGAGTACTAAAATCAAATCTGCATGCATGTGGGAGAACTCCCCAGGAGTTTAGGCCCACTTACTTTTATCCTCAGTATTTTAATCTGAACTAATCTGAAGTAATATGTTACAACAGTTGTAAAACCACTTTATAGGTCAGTTCCACCCTTCTTCTGGATAACATCACAGTGACATGACAGTCAAAGTGATCTATAAACCTGTAACTTCCAACATGGATGTAACCTTATCTGTAGAAAATGTCTGTGTTGTATGTGGTAGAAAATAAATCTGTCCTCTGTTTCCATGACTTGAAGTGTGGAGAATTTAACAGACTTAAACACCTTCATTGGTGTCCAAGTCATAGGGAGATGGGGATCACAGAATCTTAGAATGGTTTGGGTTGGAAGGGGACCTTGAAAATCATCATGTTCCAATGCTCCTGCTGTGGGCAAGGACATCTTCAACTAAAGCAGGTTGCTCAGAGCCCCATCCAACCTGGCCTTGAATTTCCTTGGGACTTAAATATTTCCCAGGAACTTATATATTATTATTGATTTCATGTAGGATGGCCTCAGACACCATGCTCAGAAGTGATAGTCTAAAGCTATGGAAGCATAGAGTTAAATGGAACCTTTAGCTTTTGGAAACTGGAAAATACAAGCCATTTCTTCCCTCAAAAACTGACAAATGCAAACAAAAGCATGGAATTACTTATCTTCCTCAGCAGGTGGTTAATGCCTTTAATTTCTTAGGCAATAATAGTACAAGGTTGACTGGGGTAAGTTTTAGGTCTGGCAAACATTAAAAAGACATTTCAGATCTTAGCAGGGTAGCCGGCAGTTTTAGTAGATACCATATTTGGTTATGAAAACAGTAAAACAAAGGATATGGTTATTTTAATTTAATACTGGACTTGAATAGGATGAAGTCTGATGAAGGAAGATGGGTCAGATTTGTATGCGACTGATCAATATAGCTGTGTTATAGATCAAAACTAGCAACAGAATTGCACAGCTATTAACATCTTTTTATATCACTATTTTCAAGTGAATTTTTACTTGGGGAAGAAGTGTAAAAATATCTGAGGACAGATAAGGGATGACAATGACCAAGGATGGGGAAAATCAGATATGCTCTGAATCCCAAAATTCACAAGAGAAAACAAATATTTCATTCTCCTAAAATGAGCTCTTCTTCAAAGAAAGATATCCCTGTGGGTTAATTTCCCCACAAAAATGAACTCTCCATTACTTAGAGGTATGAATTGTTGCAGAGGTCACCCAGTTCATTGAACATGAGTATCTCCAGCAGAGGATATGAAAAGTGGTTTTCAAGAAGCCATTTATCACCTACATGGTAGACCCAATTCTGAGATTGAAAAAAGATGGGTACATTAGAACATGTAGAGACTATGTTGTCAGCTTATCTTCAGCTGACTCGGTTTGCTTGAGAGCACACAACACACAGCCTTGTTAGATGCCGGGTCCACCTCCCACAGAAGTCATACCAGCCATCAAGCAGGCCATTTAACAGCTCTGTGCTAATGTCTTCCCATCTACAGAATGATTATATTAACATTTACCCACCTCAGTGGAAGCTGGAAGAGATTAATTAACATGTGTAGTTATTTAAAGCTCTTGGACAGAAAGCTGTGCCAGAGATCCAAGATATTCGCTAATATTATTATTTCTATACCCAGATGATTTGCTCACGTGTTTGCCACGTGCCAGCACAGAACCTTACTGGATGCAACGCAGTGTTGGACAGTTGCTCAGATGAGGTCAATGGTATAAACAACAGTTCTAACTGGCAGGGTGCTTTGGAAGATCCAGCCATCCTAAGGCTTTATTACAACTCTCTGGCCATATAGAATACAAATCAACTTCAGTTTATGATTCTATTAGCTCCAAACACACCGAGGAATGATCTGGGAATTCATTCCAGCAGTATGCAATCTCATTTGAGCAGATGTCACAACCTCCACCTTGGACTGAAAGCTCAGTGTGAGCCAGCAGAAAATACAGTTTTAATATGCTGGATAATAAGGCAAATGCTGTTATTTGGAACTTCTAGCAAAGACACCTGCTGACAACTGGCATTAAAAGGGCAGTGACGCCTGCTAGACATATTGCAAACAGGGCAGAGGCAAAATCTGATCCTTGCTGAAGTCAAGGAAAGTTTTGCCATTGACTTGAAATATGCCAGAATTTCTCTTAAAATTGCTAATGATTTATATGTGTATCTACAAGATTATGGGTAGTTCATGAAATATTTATACACAGGCAGATATCCATAGTGTCAAATAATGGGGATGTTGAGATACCAAAGGAATATTATTAGTGTAATAAATATCTAGCAGAGGAAAAAAGATAGATCACATCTTACATTAAAAACTGATTGATTCTAGAGTTTGTTATCATCCCAAACAAAAGTCATAAAGCAGACCATTCAGTGGTGTTGGGGTAAAGCACTTTTCAATGCTTAGTTGGTTTGTAATTTCCAGTAGCAAAATGTCATCCAAGAATATGGGGAAAGGAAAGAATTCCTGTCCATTCACTTTGCGTAGCAAATACATCCACTGACTCCTCTTTAAATTTATGCAAATCCATGGGCTTCAATGGAGATCATAAATAATTTATGCAAAGCAAGCTCTGAGGAGAACCAGCTCTGGGTTTTGCTCATGTATTTTGCCAAGTGTCTCTTTCTTCCTCCGTATTTTAGTATTGTCAGTCTCCTGTGAGTGTCTAAATTTTTTTCTTGAAGTTATATTAAAAAAATTGCAGCTTTTAATAACCTTCCAATAAAACCTCTGCAGCTGAGTCTGCTAAAACACTCATTTAGTCTCTAAAGGGACCAAATTTGCATACAGGGAGAACGTTTCTCTTGAAGTAATTTTTTCCAATAAAATCTCAGAGTGTTTGTTCAAAAGATGTCTGACAGATGAACTTTCAGAAGCTGAAAAAATCTAGACTGGTTGTGTCTTTTCAGTGTCTATATCACTAGCTAAACACACACATGTGTGATTTAGGTGAGGTTTCTATGTAAAGCCTGGACAAGAGCCTGACACCTTTGTTTCAAAGCAGGCACAGTCAGCCATCAACCAGCAACAGGCAGCCCATCTGCTGTAATGTACCATGGTGAAGTACTTACCACTTCCATTTTGGTGAGTAAAGCAGAATGAAAGCTTGTGTTCACATGAGGAATGGAAACTGAGTTGACTCTGGAAATTTTTTTCCAGAATGGCTGTTGCAAAGTGACCCTATCACCACAGTGAAGGCATCAGACTAAATAGTCTGTGTTTCTGTGGTTCCTCTGGTAACAGCAGCTGCTGTCCTGTCACAGTGAACCTAGGGCAGATGAATTCACCAGTCCAGTTTCAGACAAAAAATGGTGGGTAACATACTGGTGCTTGGGAAAACAGTATGATGGTTTGCAGACAGAAGAACACTGTGGCTTCTGTTTTCTTCCTCCAACGTAATTAGTTGTGGGAGAATTAAAAAGTGACTGTGTTTTAAAGGGAAGAATAACTATGATCAAGTGTCACTTTGCAAGATGCATTACACTGTAGGTAACACAATTCCACCTGCTCCTATCTGATACAATCACATCACAGGTCATAATGTCTTTCAAGTTTCAATAAGTACTCTGTTTAATTTTTTCTGCTTTATAGTATTTTCTTCCTAAATCTGCCTCTAGATCCTGTAATACTCTTAACATATCTGCAAATCTACTACAGTAGCTACTTTATTTAAATAACAAGACTCCCCCTTTACTGAGGAATTAAGCAACCTTTGTTGGCAGCAGTCTGCTAGAGTGCTTAATTGTGTAAAGGTTGTGCAAAACCCAGGCTAAACTATTGAAAGAATGTTTCAAAAAAATCAGAACTGAAGGTTTTCTCTGTTGCAGAGCAAATAAACTTGCATTAGCTCTTCAAAGCAGACCTCATTGTTCAATGTCTGTGAGGCAGCTGTTGCTTTCTCAGCAGAAATGCCTGTAATTCAGTCTAAACTGGTCCTCTGACTTTTTTCACTGCATCAAATGATATCAGCAGAAAACTCTGTGCTCTACATGACCAAGAAAGTATTCTGCAATATTTTAAGTAAGTCTGTCTTTACAGTAGAAAACTGAGAGTGACACGAGGAGATTATCCCGATTTGGCTTACACATGGATGCTGTTGCTTCTCTCAGCCCAAGCAAGTCTTTGATTTTTAATTAATCTCAGTGCCTCTCATGAAAGAACTCGGGGAGTGATCAGTACAAGTCAACGTGAGCAACATGCACAAGATCACTCTTCAGGTCTCATGAATTGCTATTGCTCAGCAGCAAACTTATACTGCTGATATGAGGAGCCTAATCTCATTTCCACTTGATGGAAAAGCCTGTGAACCAATAGTATAACAACAAATCTATGTGAAGGTGTAAAAAGCCCACTGAAAACAGCATTACCATGTAGACTGCTGGTTTTCAGTCAGCATTTAAAAACAGCTGGGAAAGGGTATTGCTTCCTTTGGGAGCATGTTGACATACCACAACCAGAGAAAAATGAAATGATGCCTCTGCTCTCAACAAAATGAAGTGCCTAACACTGTCAGTTGTGTTGTAATGCTGCTTAGAGCTGAAGACAACTTTCAGCCATGAAACTTTCTAGGATAACTATTCAGGTTTTGTTACTACCACCTTAGAGATAGGAAAACAAAGGAAAATTGAAAGAATCGTTTGCCTGAAGGTTCCCAGGAAGTCACTGGCAGTGCCAAGCTTAGGTCTTGTTGCTGAGCTCTGTGCAGAGTCAAGTATCTCTTTGCTAACAGAGATGTTAGCAGCCAAGTTTCATTCCCATTGGTGGAAAAAGTCCAATTCATGTCAATTCGTAACTTGGCTTAGGTCATGACTAGACACTAAGTAACAAATTCTCTTTTTTTTTTTTGGATCATTCATCACTCTACTAAAAAGCAGACTCAGACTTTATGTTTGTAGTGTTAGTTAGACAACTGCATATACATATCAGATTAGTATACGTTAGTGTACAGTCTCAGCTTTTTCATTTTCCAAGAATTTAAGTAAATTCCTTATCTATCAATGCACTGATCAGTCTTTCATTACCAACATTTATATAAAGAGAATACATATAGATAACCTGTGTCATTAAGCAAAATGTGTATGCTACTGAGACATAAAATTTTGAAGGTGCAGTGACTTCAAGTATTTCTAGCATGCCTAGTTTCCCATTAATATAGTTTAAATAAAAAAAAAAGATCCTTAAACCTTAGTTCTCTTTCCCAATCCTTTAAAAAAATGTAGCCTTCCCTTTGAAGGGCTGGTGGTGTCAGATATTAGAGAGTTAAACTGGGCGTCTTTTGTTTAAAGTTGTTAATGTCTATCTCATCTGTTCTCTCCTATCATTTTCAATTTATCAACAGTGTGTAGTAATATGTTTGATTCATTAGAAGAGAAAAAAGGATGGCAAAAGCAAGTAAATATGTCAGTTAAACCCCACAAGTATTAAATCACCTCAATTTGTTTGTCTGGTAAAAACTGGGCTCTCATTGGGTGAACTGAGGCCAGCTTGATTCACCACCAAAATGCGAATCTGGATCTGACATTGAATTTGCAGATGTGCATAAGAGAAATCCCTTGAGTTTTGAAATAATTGACTTTAAGGAGAGGCAGGGAGAATGCAAGCAGCATTGTTAAGCAGAATGAAGTTAATCAGTTACTGTCATTACTACTGAAATCAGTCTCAGTTTGACATCATGTTGATTTTTGCGTTATTTTGTCTCAATGAAGATTATTTTTTTCAATTAATTCAGATTACATAAATCCAGGATGTTTCTAAACAATCTTCTTGCTTATAAACAACAAAAGGAAGTGATGTCATGCATGAAGTTAATAACTAAGAAGTGAAGCTTTTGTGTGTGTGAAAATTTCAGTTTTAGAACTTTCAGGGGAGAATGAGGTATAAGCACTGAAAGAAAACCAGCATGAGTTGGAGTGAAGAGTGTTGAAAACATCAAGCATATATTGAAACCCCCAAGCATGTAATATGCTGTCCTTGTAGAGAATGCTTTCTAATGGTAAATTTGGGCTTTTGGAGGCGATCTTAAAAACAATGCTGTAGTGAAACAACAAGACAATGTCTCTCTTTCTTGGCTGTCTGTTTATGTAGGCTGTCATCCAAAGCTGTCACAGAATCAAGCCCTCTTAGCAGAGCTTTTCCAGGTGCTTTCTGTCTGGTGGAAGTTTACATACAGGCTGATTCAAAAGTGCAATAACTACAATTGAATTACCCGTGTCCAAATTCATTTACGCTTCTGTTCTCTGGTATTCAGTTGAGCCACAGAGCATCTTTTGGGTCATTCAGATCCACAACAGCCCTTCTAATGGGAGTGATGTACTTTACATGTCAACACAGACTAACTTATCTGGCTCATATTTTCTCTCTTGGAATGCAAGTCCTAAAAGAGATGCCATTGTAATACTTGGCTTTCATTTAAAGACCCATCTACTGATGCCTGATGGAAACATTTTTAAACACTCCATTTAGAGATAATTTTGCTCATACATTATAGATTTCTTCTATTCCTCTTTTTCCAGCTTAAACTAGCAGGGAAAAAAAAAGGGGTTGTCTGATTAAGACTCCAGTCTTATTTTGTTTGTGGCTCCAAGGTGTTGAAACTTGCAGAGCAATCCATGATGCTATCACAAACAGAAAATTGCACCTGTTTTTAAAAAGTAATGAACATTTATGTCTCACTTTCCTTACTTAAAAAAAATATATAACTCTAGTATTATGCATGATACAAATGATGACACTATGCCTAAGTTTTAAAAGTGTCTGATCCTCACTTTGAGACACTTTGAGGCAATCTTGTTCTCAGAAATGGGTGGTCCGTACTTGGTGAAGGTTGGCCTTGTTGTGCTGTCTCCAGCTGGGTATTCAGAAAGCCAAATATCCAAAATCCCTCTTTCCTTTGAATGTGTGTTCCAGTCATCTGATGTGTGTGGAATTTGAAGCAGCTAAATATGTGCCCACGAACTGAATGACTGATTGCAAGAACAAAAATTGAAATCAGTTTTATAATTATCAGCGATTGTTCAAATGAAAAGTAAGTTACAATTTAAGAGCTGAAATCTAAATAAAAGATTGCTAAGAAACTCTGTAAACACAAGTCTGTCTTTAACAAATGCCATCATTTTTATTATCACTGTTACCAAGATTGTGGCAAGTGGTCATGAATTATGGCAACAGCCAACAGAAAAAGACTGTCTTGAGTTAAAAAACTAGTGAATGCTGTGATTTGTAAAGGAATATCTGCTTCTGCCAGAACAATCCCTAAAAAACTTTAGAAGGAAAGAAGCATTTGCTGCAAAAGAGAAAGAAAAGGGTCAATTATTAATTAAGTAGGGTACACTTAGAGTGTCTGGGCTTTTTGCTTTTCCATCAAATTTTCCAAAAATTCTTCACAATTCATAGTGCTGCCTATCATGTTAGGAAAAGCCCTATTTAAGCCCTGAGATATGGTATAAAGGACTTTGCATGTTTAACCCATGGAATGGGGAAAACAAAACTTGTAATTCTTAAAAAAATAACAACCAGGAACAAGTAGCCTCAGGTTTATGAGCCTTTGCATTTATCAGCCATCAGGTGGACCCCTCTCAGCCACCTCAAGCTAATGTTGCATTGGTATCACTTCCTTCTAATCAAAATGCTCCTCTGTGTGTATCTCAAGCACTGCTGCCTGCAGCCCAAGCAATGATTGCTTGTTTGCTTTATGTTTACAAAATTCTTTATCAAGATAGGTAGAGCTTTACCAAGGACCTTTGGCCAACATTTTCCAAATGTCATTGCCTAAAGCCTGGCTTCTTTTCAGAATTGCTGAGCATCAAAACTTTCTAGAGACTTGGAGAATTAATTTTTGTGCTCAGCTGTGGCTAAGCACAGATTTAAGCACCTTAGTCCAGGCACTCAGTATTTTTGTTCAGGGTTAGGGACTAGATGTTACAGGGCTGAGCTACAGAGCTTCTATCATATGCATGCAAGTAAGGTGAATATTTAGGGTACACTAATGATCTGTTACAATGATAAGAAGAGTAATACTTTATGGGCACATTATAGATGCATAAAGCTATTTTGTCTTGCAGGTATTTTTCATTCTGGCTTTCTTCAGAGGAAATTGTAGGTACTGATTATCTATCAGGAACGAGTTCCTGCATGAGGACGAGTCCTCCCTGCATGACTTTCTGCTGGCAGAAGGAGTGACTGGAAGTACCCTTGCCTTATGCCTGCTGACCTGGAAAAGTTATTGTTTTAGGACCATAAATATTGTGTAAATGAGGTTAGTGCAGGGATCAGCATGAGAGTTATTTGATTTTTTTTTTTCACCTTACTCTTCCTGGACTGGATAATTAGAAAAAAAAAAAAATCACTCCAGTCTGCACTGATTCCATGGAAACCTAAACCAAATCACTAATAGCCAGCCATATGTGTAGGGGATCAGATCTTCACCAATAAAACTGTGCCAGAAGTATGATGTACAGGGGTCAGGCTTTATAAGGTCAGGTCTGGATTAACTGTTTTATGGAACAGTATTAAGCAACAAACTTTTCTGTTGAGTCACTCTGAAAGAAGTGAGGCTAAGTGAAAGGGAGGCTGACTTCAGATTTCATGTCTGAAGCCATCAGAGGTCATGTTCAATGTGAGAAGTGTAAAGTAGAATTCATATAAATGTGATTAACTCCCAAAATTCAAGCATGTTCTTAACATAGCAGTGCAAGGATAGGGAAATGTTCATGGCAAAATGTTATTTCATTCAGATTTCAAAGTTTGCTTCACTTCCCTGACAAGTTTTGATCTCCTTTTTTATATTTTCCTGCAAAATTTTCTTATTTCTGTTTCATTAAAGGAACATCCTCTCAAAGTCACATGGTAGGAATAAGCCTTTTTCGAGACACAGATTCTTATTTTTTATATATTCTTTCATTTAACTTCAAGCTTCAAGCATCACTAGTCTCCTAATAAACTTTTTTGCCTTTTATGTTCTTCTAGGCAAGTGGCTTCATCACAGAAGAAAGTTCTAGAAGTGAGGCATCTTTGAAGTTTAGGTCCCCCCATGCTTATGTGGCAGCTCTGGGGTGGTGTTACGGTTTCAGTCCAAAGTATGCTTAACTATGCAGTTAAACATCATTATATTCTCTAACAGGCAAATGAACAACTTTTTGTGAGATAACCTGAGATTTTTTTTCACATTGTCCATGCTAATAGATTTATCTACTCCTGCCTTCCAAAAATAAAATCAGAGATAATTATTTCTTATTTTTGCTGAGAGAGAAATAATCTCATGTTTATTACAGTGCTTATGTATGGGCAGATAACACAAACTAGCCACAGCACTGGAAGTTCATTTCCTAGCTGGCTACCAGCCACTTCTCTTGCTCTACGTGCAAGTGTCCAGACTCCTGCATGAAATTAGGCCTAACTTCACTCAATTTTGTCTTAAGAGAGAATTTTCAGCTACTTTCCAGGAGCTTATAGAAGCTTTTTTAGTTATTAACTAGCTTTAAATGAATTTAATGATTTGGAACTTGCATAGCATTTGAAAAACACTAAAAAATGTTCTCGATACTGATGAAATACCATGAACAGACCATGAAAACCAAAGATGCAGGAAAAAACTAGTAGAATTGTGATAATAGAAAACACTTGCTAATCCCTCCTTCATACTGAGGTACACCTGGTCTCACTTAACCCTTCCCACAGCCCGTTTGTATGGTGTGTTATTGCCATCTCCCTGGAGTTAGAGTGGTTCAGAAGCTGGATGCTTGATGATTGTTTTGATACTTTGTGCTTGCATTTCTATGTAAATATGTTTTAATCAAAAAGATCTGGGGTCTTTGTTTTTGTTTCTACATGCAAAAATCATATAGTCTCATGAGGACATCTAGCTCTTAATGAAAAATACCATATCTGAAAACTGGCAAGACAGCAACAAGAATTTTTCTCCCCACTGTGCTTCTTTTGTGGCTTTCTCCTCGTTATTGGTAGAGCCAAGAAGCTACAGCCCTAGCGGGGCCATTTTGGAGCTGGCTGCAGCTTGCTACACCTCCTTCTTCCAAGTGGTAAGTGCTCTTGACTCCTGCTATATTGTTTTAATACTCTTATTTGTTTTTCTCTGTCACACTTAAGGAGACAGTGAAAATGGAAATATGAATTTCAGAACCAGAATGAAATGCTAAGGCTTTTGAAGTGGGTTTCTATTTGTTTAGTGCCATTCTTCTGGGGGAAAAGTAATAACAAGTGTGCATATTTTTTTTATATATATATATATATGTTTTTTAAAATTCATGCTGCTAACATATCTGCCATACCACACTTTGAAAAAATAACACTAACTGAGGAATGACTGTCAATCTTTAGGCCTCTAAAAAGTGCTGTGGTTTGGTTTTGTACTTTCGGGGGAGGGGAGGAAGGAGGATGAGCATTTAACCACTTCTGAATTAATTTGCCAACTTCCCTATTCTCTATACCATACATGCATACACTTTTTCCATCCTGTATCTGTGAATAAAATGAAGGCAGAGATGTTATAAAGGTATTGGTTAGTTCTCCTGAAATGGGAGGGATTATATTAGAATTTTACATCTTATTTGGTAAATGTGCTTGTGAACCTCATACTTCAGGAAGGCTTGAAATAACCCTGAAAAATATGAATTGAATGTAACTCAAATGCAGTAGGTTTTGAACAAAAATACTTTTGAAAATGATCAACAGCTTTATAATTTCTAATGACACATCAACCTCACAAACACTACCAGGGCTACCTCAGCAGGTGACTGTAGAAGATGGAGTACTGGGAGCTGGACTTACTGTACTTACTTGTGTTTGTGTGTCTCTTCCCACGCCTGGGAGGGAAAGTATCTTATGTTCCTGCTCTGGGGGGATGTCTTCTACCAACCTATAGGCAGAGTAATTTATCTGGTGTTTCCCATGTTCTTCTGGACTATAGAGGTGGATTTACATAACATGAAGAGCCATGTTGCACCAAAGGCTCTTGAAGTGCCTTGATTTGATGCCACACAACTCCTTCCTTTTACCATTCTGAGTTTGATAGCAAAAAATACTGTGATGAGGAATATGGCATTCATAATTATGAAGTCTCTGTTCTTAAAGAGTTAGTTTAGAGAGCATAGTTCCTGTTTCTATTTTTCATTTTAAATAACCTCTGGCAGGAAAGCACCAGATATTGTGGATATTGTGAACTGTGTCTGTACCTGACCCATCTTAAGCAAAGCTCTGTTTTCAAGAAAGTAGGAGTGTTACCTGAAGGCAAAGTGTTGAACTGGGCCCCTATGTGGATGGTTTCCATATTTTAGTGAAAGCTTAAGAACTTACTGCAAATATTTGAAAATGGTGAAGCTTGAAATATGCCTGCAGTGGATGCAGATAAGATTCTAAGCTACAAAGCTAAGAGAGAAGGGACTCTGACAGAGTGTTAAAAGGAAAGGTATGTATTGCTGTAAGAGGCAACACTGCTTATGAAAGGCTGATGACCACTTTATCTCTTTTCCACAGTCTGACTACATTCTGGTGATTAACTGTTTATTTCTAAATTTGCAGACTTCAACATTTTAAAGGATGTTTTACTATATTTTAAGGACTTCTGTTACTAACTCCTTTTGCTTAATCCCTAAGATTGAGTAGGACTAGATAAAAAACCCAAAACATAGAATCTGGTATTTCAATAGTAGTAAATATAGTAGAATACATGATAAGCTTTCGGGTTTCTACTATGTGAACAGCACTTCTCAGGCAAGGTGGTTTTTTTTTTGTTTGTTTGTTTGTTTGTTGGGGGTTTTTTTGTTGTTTTTTTTGTGGGTTTTTTGTGTTGTTTTTTTTTTTCCCAATAGTGCAATAATTCCTTCACCTTTTCTTTCAAACTCAGTACACAGTCCCCTTGCTGGACACTGGCATCTATTTTCCATCCTGTGGGATGTGTAGATAAGCATGATGGTTGCTCTGGTTCTCTGTCATCTGTTTCATTACAAATCTGAAGTGCTTTAAATTGTCCTCCAGATTAAAATGTGTTGCTAAATGAAAGGTTTTGCATGAGGAAAAACAAATGAGCAGTGGAAAGGACTCATTCTTTTTCAAAAAGACAGATCATCAGGCTGTTCTCCTTCCACAAATTCTGTGTTTATCTTAACACTGGCCTTGTACCCAGGTAATGTGTCCTTGATTTACCATGGTTAGGATGAGGACAATATTCAGAAGAATTTGCATATGGAAACCTAGCTGAATTTCACTGCTGAAAATGAGTGATTATTGGAAGGACCAGGCACGAGTATGTGCACTGCAGAAGAGCAAATAATTAAGAGCATCTGAATAATTACCATTCCTCCTAATCAATTCAATGGGACACATATGCCACTGAGGCAGGATGCTGGATGCAGCCAGTGCATGGGAAGGAACGTTTTCTAGACAGAAATGTGGCTATTTCAGCATAATAGCAACAGTCTTGTGTGAATTTTGGCTATGCCATATTCAGTGGTGTTCTACTTTTTCACTCAGCTTCCCTGCTAAGTCTGTCTCTCTGAGCAAATACTAGCAGTAGAAAACAAAATCCAGAAATGTTCATCTGAATTCTTTGACTGTCTTTAGGCCTCTTTGCTCAAGTTCTAAATGACAAAAAGGTTTGTTGGGCATGCTCTTTGTAGCAGCCAGTTGCAGCTGAATCCATCTGCAAGCAGGCTTTTAAACCTGCAATGGCAAATTCTGACCATTAAAATGTGAGGCTGAGCATTCCCTTACTGAGTCAAGAAAAAAATACCTTTGAAATATATGTCCTACTGTATGTCCATAAGGACAGCTCATATTTTGAACTTCAAATATCAGATGCTAAAGTCTGAATCTACTTAAATAAAATTCTGATTACAAACTGATTACAAACACTTAGTTAAGAGTAGAAGATAACACTTTAGTACAAATGAAGCAAAAAAGCCATCTTTCATCCTTTTCTAGTTAGGATTTTTTATGATCAGGATTCATATTTTGTCATAGGGTTTACAGGAACCTAATAGATCAATAGAAGAAGTTTTGGAAAAAAGCCTTCAGATCACTTAAACAGCTTTGAACTTTTTTCCCTGCAGGACAAAAGCTGTGGTAGATCACAGTAATTTTATTCAAGGGAACATGGAACCCAAGTCAAAACTAGGTTACCTAATGGACTGAAGTTGGTAAATTCTTCCATCATGCTCAAACCCAGTGTAACATCCATGTGGCTAAAAACTTAATCCATTTTTTGTGAGTCACTAACGTTAGCAAAAGGTAATTTCAAAACGGGATATAAACTCCTATCCCTGTCTGCTTTTTTCATAATGAATTATTCTAGAGATTTTTTTCTTAAAGACAAGCCTATCCCCCTCTCTCACTTGCTCAGTCTACAGCCTAACCAGGAAAATATCTGCTTTGTTAATGGAAATTACCTTTAGGTGACATCCCAAGAGCTGTAATTAGAGTTAGTCTACAAGGGAGCCCTAGCCTGATTTTACATGACAATTTAAGCCAATGAAAAATGTTGTAATGAATTTTGGTTTTCTGCCATGCAGATCACCCTGAAGTAGAATGCTGGCTAAAAGTGAATTATGTGTTTATCATTGCTATTTAGTATCATTAGTCTAAACTGGGTCCTTGAGGAATAGTCTCATCAAACAGATATTCCCTGAAGAAAAATTCATTATTCTGGAACATGTAACTATCCTGTGACACTTTAAAACAAACAAACACAACACAAAAGAACCCAACCAAACAGGCTGATGTTTGGAAGATGTGGTGTTGGAATGGAATACAAGAGTTAAGTTCCTCAACTGTATTGTCTCACTGTATTTCTCTTGATGTTCCCTTCCTACCTCAATCAATAGTGAGGAAGCAGGATTGGATCCCTAATGGTCTGTTTATATATCACCCAAGATAGCAAGATTTGGATTCTCTAAGTTGCTATGTTAGCAGCAAACCCAATGAATTTTGATTTCTCCAGGATTTGCATTCTTTGCTTTCCTGAGGCCAAACTGAATGACTAACAGATGAATCTTGTCTGCCTTTCTGTCTGTGAAGATGCCAAGTTGTGTCTCTACCCATTGCTCACCCACTGACTTTCAGGAACTTGTGCAAGGATATGGTTTTCTTTTAGACTTCAGGATGAGTTTCAAATTGCCCAGCAATCTCAAAAGTTATTCAGGGGAGGAATAGATGGATAGACCAGGAAACAGCATACTAAATAAACACTGCTTTTTAGAAGAACAAACAAACAAAAACAAAACAAAAAAGCCTAAACAAACAAAACAATAAAAATAAAGGTAAGCCCCCATGTTTTACTTCTCACAAATAACACAGCATTAAGGACTTCTAGGATATTAAATCCTGCTATCCATGCTGGAGTCTAAAACCACTCAGAATGGCATCTGGCACCAGTGAACATGCAAGCTCAGCCAAGGTAGTACAGAGACTATGAGAATCCTTTAGCATTTTTGGTAGGATGGTGAGGAATTGCAGATCTTGCTGTTGGAAATGTGTGTATACTGTTTTGAATCACACCTATGTGTAGAGGCATTCCAGATTTTCAGAGGTGCCAAAACTTTTGCTATCTAACTTGGCAAATATATCTTTTCACTTTTCTCTCCAAAGTAGGCTCTTGGTTTAGTTTGTATATCCTATATGGTGATTTAGCACTTTTTTAAAAAATTGGATTTTGTAACATCTTGATGTAATTACAAAAGCATATGTGTATCACTTAATCCTTTAAACCTTTCCAATGAACTGAGTTACATAGCATTTCTACAGCCAACCATATGATCACTTTAACACTGCATGTATATGAGGGTTACTGCAATAAATCAGATGATTTGTTGGATATTTTCCCTTTGCTTCTGCTTCAAAATAAATTCCTAGTCACTTGGAAAAGGTGACAGTATATGCTTGCAATTGCAATGCATGAAGCAAGCAGCTGTTCTAGTAATACACTTTTTAAAAAAGGTTGCTTGAGGTTAAAGATTACTTTGGTCCTGTTTCTGGTTAAACTTCTGCAACGTAAGAAAGCCCTGCTTTGAGGCAGAGGACATGAGTAAGGCAGTGTACCTTGTGACAAAGGGTGTAGGCCTATCTCAAAAACTTTCAACTATGGCAATGTATTTAGGTGAAGAAGAGAGATTTGGAGCCAAACACTGCCAGAAAGTTACCTGTAGAACCTACCCTGCTCCTTTGCTTTACAGAGGCACTGGACTGTGACTTCCTACACAGTTCTCACCCTAGCCAAAAAGCAGGGATGAAGTGAAAAGTTAGAATTCCAAGGGAAATATTTCAAACACATCAAGGGTCTTAATTTTGACATTGTTTTTCATGACTTACTGCAACCTTTTCTCCTTTTTCCTTTGATGTTTATGTATAATGAATGCTTCTATGCAAATAAAACCCCCATAGGTGTATGATACCAACAGAATTATTGGTGCTTGGCCTCTCGATTTCTGCTGCTGTAAGTACATATGCAATTCCTGCTTCCAATTCCTGTTTCGTGGCAGGGGAATCTGCACAATGCTGTGTGTCTTTGCAAGACTAAAGCACTGGCTCATTATGTTTGCAAGGAGCTCCAAGATCTGAAATGAAGTTAAATGTTACGGGCTATTGATAAGCTAGAAGCTGAAATGGCAAATACCTGGACTCTCAACCTCTACAGCCTTACTCAGCTGAATACAGGACAGCAACAATAATTGTTGCCTTTCTTACAGATGTAATGTCATCAAGAGAAGTGATTGTCTCCCTTTTTTTTTTTTTTTTTAAGTTGGGTAGCAGAAGCAACATCCTGAACATGAAGTGATTGTGAGCTGGACTACAAAAAAGTCTGCTAGCTCAGTTAGTGTTTATTTCCAGATATCCTACTATTATTGCATTTTTAGCCATTTATCTTTTTCTTTTCCAAGATGTGACTCACTGAAATATGTTTCCTAGCTGCACTGCAATCTTTGTGGTACAAAACAGAAACAGAACATGTCTGGGTTTTACTTCAAACTTCATCTCATAAACATTGTGCAAAGACCCCATATAAACACCCTAATTGAGTTAGCATTTGAACTTACCATAGATTCATCCTTTAATAAATTTAAGGTCTTACAGATGCCAATAAACCAGTCTGTTTCATTTAGCACACTGAGGTCTGGGTAGAAATAAATAAATGCTAACATTTTAAAAGTTTCAGATCCATAGAAAATGGTGAATGGTGTCCCAACAAATGATGTGAAAACTGTTGTATAATCTGTCCCTATCACATTTTGGAGAGGACTTCTGCCTTCTGTCAGGGAGCACTTGTCATAGTGTGAAGCTTTGGCTACATTTATAATAGGAAACTACCTGAGTATCTACCAGGGTGTTCTGGTTTAAATGCAAAATTGTCTTCACTTTGAAGGGTGGATTGTCACATTGACAGGTTTGTGAATCCCACTGGCATCTGATGGAGGACTAGAGGATCTAGCTTGGAATATAAAGCCCTTTAGTTCAGAGGTATACATTTAAAGTGCCATAAAGAAGAATTGATTCACAACTAAACAGTCCAGTTTTGCTGGGTTTGAAATACTTCCTAAAATTTTATGCACTAAATTACTTCTTTTATGGAAGAGTATATGTGTGCTTATGCACAGAAAGTAAAAGTACTTGTATTCCTTTTGTTGTCTCCATAATTATTTCCTGCCCTGTCTTGTATTTAGCAGTGGAGGTAGAAAGACAAGTTTGTTTCCTTTCTCTTTGGTTTGGCAAAGAAGTGACTCAGAGCAAAAATGTGTTGGCAATTCCAGTGACCTGTGAAATCAGTCAGAAATCAGCTGAATCAGCTAAGGAATTAACTACAGAAATAAATTACAAAATATTAACGGATGCTCATTTCTGCTTTAGCTGTGTTTCTGCACTGGAATCTTTCTATTAGATATTCATAAGAAAAGCATAATCTGAGTTCCCCTACTAAACCAATAAAACAAATGTGAATTATCACATACAAATTTACATATAGCTTAACAGGAACACTTAATTTGAAATGTTCAATAGACCTTGCCATGGAAGTGGGAACCTGCTTTAAGAAAGCCATCTCCAAAGTACAACAATTGTGAAACTTGGATGAAATAATGGGATAAAACCAAAATAGTTTAAAAGGGAAAGAAGGAAAGAAAAAAACAACTTAGTTGTGTGAGAATAGGCTTGGAGTTCAGGTCTGTATGTTTATATTTCTGTAAGTTTTTTAGAGAATTTGCATTTCAAAATACCCTTAAAGAAGAGAAAGCAGTGTGTCTGATAAAATATGTCTCCCTGATTTGAGTGCAGTGTTCATGTCACATGGACAACACAAAGAGGGAGTCTGAACATCAACCAATCTAGCACACTGCTATCTGAGGAAATTATTCTGCAGAGACTATGTTAAACAAAATACTGTCACTTGTCTCAAACTCACTGGATAAATATTACTACATAATGTGTAAGCTTGGGTAAATGAAAGAAAACAGATACAAATTTGAGGTCTTCCTTCCCAGTCAAAAAACCCGGGGTTTCTTTTTCTTTTGGAAAAACTGACTTGACAGCATGAATGGAGGGGGAGGGGGGAAACAAGTGGAAACAGTACCTGCTAGTAGTGCTGCATATTTATTGTAGCAACTCTTAGGTGGCTGGCAGAGCTTAAGTGTCATATCTGACAGAGAAGGGAGACCAAGTGTTATTAGCCAGTATGTTTGCTTTGTGTGGGAGCTAAAGTCACTGGAATTTTTTCTTAGAGGACTTGACTGTGACCTCTATAATCAAAAACTGCCCTCTGCTCCTCACAGTTGGGTGCTGTCAGTAATCATTCACACCCAAAGAGCGACAGTGGTTTGTGTAGCTGTGTACAGAGCTGGGAGGGCTGTGGTTTTCGCAGCATTGCTAAAATACCTGACCAAGCTCTGTGGGCTGAGCTGGTGCTGCAATGGACAGCACAAACAGCAGTGAGCTTTTCATCAGCTTTCATGGCCTCTACTGCTTGCCACAACTTGCACTTCTAGTGGGTTGGGTTCCATGATGTAGAGCAGCTAAAGGAGTTGGGATGAGGCAGCATCCATGAAATAAATGGCATGGAATATCAAATCAAACTTAAATGGAAATGATTTATGTCAAGCTGGCTTCTGTTGGAAGACCCACATTGATAACTGCTTAGCCACAAAGGTTTTCAATTGCTCTGCTCAATGTAAAATCCCCAAGGCTTATTAAAGAAGGTGGTTTATGCACATGTAGTGATACAGAGTCAATAAGCTGCCCATAACTGGATTAGAAATCATTTGCCTTACAAGAGTTCTTTCTGGTGAACAGAGATTCTTTTGCAGGAGAAGGGAATGAAGCAGCTTGTAATCTGTCTCTCCAGTGAGTCTTTCCAAGAAAAACATAATTGCATTAAAAAGAAGTTATTTTAGATGTGAAAAAAATATTATAAACACATTACAGTTTGTTGTATTTACTTGATTTTGTCTTATTCACTGGACTGTTTCAAGGCAATGCCATCACTGAGCTTGGAATCTTGTTGCAAAGTATTTGTGAAGATGCTTGATGTGCTTATTCATGGGAATTTGGACTTAGAAAGCTTTTTTTCCCCCCTCTGCTTTTATCAAAGTAGTAGCTCAAGCTGTGGAATCATCTGTCCCAGCTAGAGAAGGAAGCACTATCCCTCTCCATTCTAAAGAATAATGAGAGGAAAACAGGAAATGCATCTCAAGGAAATGTTCCTGCTGTGTTCTAAAAGATGATGGCTTATTAAAAGACTTCACCTATTTTGCTAGGGTGAAAATCAAATAGCTTTAACTAGTGTTATATTGCCCACCTACATCTCTGTTTTATACCTACTTACCAAACTGATTGTGGTGTGTTTGGGGTTGTGTGGTATCTGGGGTATTTTCATGGGGTATTTGGGCTTTTGAGTTTTACTTTTTTGTTAGTTTTTCTGACGATAAATTCCTAAATTTAGATTTAAATTGTACATACGCAAATTCTTTGATTTTTGTGAATTAGGAAAAAAATAAGCTTTTGCTTTTTGTGGGTGGGAGTGGAAGTAGTGCAATTACCTAAAATTGCTCCTCTTTTCAATTTTATATACCTCGCACAAGTGCTGGCAAATACTTGATTGTTTTGCTGCTTGTATAGGAGAAAAAGCCTGTGAATCAGATTTCTCTTCCCTCTTACTCTTCAGGGGAATTATGCTTCTTTTAGTAAGTTTTATGACTAACTGTGCATTTGACTGAATAACTGCAAATACTACAGATGGTAACTTCCATGCATAGCTCTAAGTTGTTCCTTTTTTCTTTTTCGCAGTTCCTGTGACTGTTGGCTCAATAGAAAGTATTTTTTCTTTTTTTAATCTCACCACGAATACTGAGTTGATCTTAAGGTCTTTGCAGTGTTACTGTGCTGTCTGCCCTGAAGCTACTGCCTCGAGCCCTAACAGGAGGAGGCTTGCCCAAGCTGCAATCCTGTCCATAAACATAACCTTCACTAGAGGTGGATGGTTGCTCTTTACTTCACCTCCTGTCAGGGTGCAGATTAAAACTGAGTTTAGGATACCTCATCATTTGCTGTCAAAAACATTCTGTGGCATGGGTGAAGCTTGCCCACTAAAATGGGACAAGTTTTCCATTGCTTTCTCAGGAACTGCCTTTCCACAGTTTACTAGGAAAGAATTAATTGAAAACCCAAATTTACCACCAAATGAAGCTGCACAGGTGTGCCCAATGGAGCTTCACTGGCCCTTCCCAGGGAGTGCATCACTGAAGCAGGAAGCACTGTGTGCTGCTGGGACCAAGGATTACTGTGTTGCTAATTAATAATTCAGCACTGCAAAAGACTCTAAATTATTTTCTACTCTCTTTTCAAAGCAACTAGTACATATTTTTCTACTTACACCAAAATTTAAAAAGCCCCCTTTTTAAGGCTGACCTATGTTTTAAAATAGAAATTGGATGTCAGTTGATGATCATCCAATTTTAGGTAGTTCAGGACAAAAATCTTACACTTCACAGGACTTTTGTTCTGCTTTTCTCCTTTTTGAATGCTCTTACAGTTCTTCAAATGAAGTATATAAAGATCTAAATTTTAGCTTGGTTTTTTTCACTCCAGATGTGCTTGTATTTATTCTCACTAATTAGATTTCATTCCTGAAACTGATGCTGCTGAAGTAAGCAGCACCCAGGGCAGTTTCAGTAAAATGTAAAAGAAAAGACACTGATTTAGCTCTCTGAATTTTAAATGAAATAAGGTACTGATGCAGCTTTTCTGTCTCTACTTTTTTTTTCTGAAAAGCAGCAAAAGATTTATTAAAATTACATTGCCTTGTCTAAGTTACAAGTTATAGATACTTTCCAGATTTCCACAAATTACTTGTAGAACTATTTCCTTTTCTCTTCTGGATGCTTTAAACACCTTCAAGAACAATTACATTAAAGGAGAAAGTTCATTCACTGTCAAAGGGATTCTGTCACAGACACTAGAACGAAGTGGGGCTGAGGCAGTTTGGAGGAAATAATACTCCAACTTTGCCCTTCCATTTGTAATCGGCATAAATGTGTCAAAACAAAGGACACATCCAAGAATATTTCTATCCCTTCAAAGACCCAGACCAAATTACAACCAAATTCTTTCATCATTTTTGTTTTATATTTGGCCAGTCTTTTGAGTTAGGTAATGGAAACTTAATCCTTCCCTGCTGCAAACTGTTTTGCAAGACCAATGACTACGAAGTCCACCTGCTCAAATCTGAAGAACAAAAAGATATTTAACATTTGTTGTTGTTCTCAGAAAATATCCCTGAGTACTCTGGCAAGGCTCTTTCAAGACAAAGCTAAACCTCTAGTTCAAGAATGACATTTATCATGACCTGTAGTACAATGTTGTCATCAAGGTAGCAGACTTGGACTGCTCAGGTTAAAAAGCTGTATTACTCAGTCTGACAAGCTTAACACTTCCACTCAGCAAACTACACTTAAATTCCTGTCTTGACCTGACCCTTCAGATGTCTAAAACCCTTAGGCCATATTTGGCCTGGGGTTCCTTAGGAATCACCAGCTTTTGCAGGAATTGCAGAGGGATCTCTTCACGAAGACACACCAGGATTTCACAGCCTGCTGAGTGGTAATAAATCTTTTCCCACAACTACTCTGTCACTAAGAGAACTGCTTGGAATGAGTTGCTGTGGGCTACTGTGTCTGTAGCATGACTGTGAATATCGTACCTGTATGTGGTGCTCTCCTGAGCACATCCATCCAGCACAGATGGGTTTGTATTCAGTCACCACTGGGCCAATGTTTTTCTCCATATTTTTCTGCTTTCTTCAGGCCGCTTCCTTATGTCCACTTATTTAAAGGGGCAAATCACTAGTGACATAGTACTTATTTTCCACTGCAGGATGTTCATTCAGCAGTCCTTCTAACCTGATCTGAGGCAGTCAGCCTTTGGTTTCAACAGATATTCTCCCCAAAATTCATACTGAAGAACTGAAAACGTTCCGAGGTGGTTAAGCACCTTTCAGATGCATCCTGCCCAGCACAGCAAAAGGAACCTACTAGAATGTTCTCCTAAAATTGTCTGCTATAGGTTTCCATACTGTGAAATATCCTGTTCTGGGAATATCTGTTCCTGTAGGTAGAGTGTCCCTTCTGGATTCCTGAAAGGCTCTGGCACTGAGGAGGAGGAAGAATTCTTGAGTGAAAGATGAAGAAAGAAGAGACAGGAAATGCTTGATTGAAAAGAGGGAGGATAAACCTGCCTGACAGAGTATGCCAGTATGTGTTCAAAGGAAATGTTGGAATCTCCTTTCTCAAAGGACTTCAAAAACTAAGCATTAGAAAATGTACTGCAGGGAAAAGTACTGCATTGGCAGGAAAATGGGATGGATGATCTAATTATTTTCCATCTTGTCTAAGTCTGTGAATAATCCAGATCTCTTTAGCTGCTCTTTTTCTTACTAATTTCCAAAATATTGTAAGTTGGGAGTTACTTATTTTGAAAGAAATTATATTAATAATTATTTCTTTTAATCCATCAGGCCTGAGGTACAGCATATTCTGTAACCTACTTTCAAAATTTGTAGCTAGGTGTAGTACTAAACTCAGGCAAATACATATAGATACAGCTTGTTTCTACAGTGTTTATCTGTAGAGTTTTGGGGGCAGTCATACTCAACTCTTTGGAGGTGTGATATGAGTTAATTCCGTGCAAGTAAATCTGTAAAGTTTGCATAATAATCTTTGAAGAGACTTTGAATTTCCTTTTTTCTCCTGCTACCACGGATTTTTCCTGATACAATGACAGCAAGTGTCCCAGTATCTATATGGATGTTAGCATGACAAGGATACGTCTCTAGCAGGCTTGGTAGTATTCATTCATTTATTAAGAGAACAGAAATAGAAAGGATATTTTTGCTGAATTGGAAATTTTACAGGTTTTGTTGTGCTGTTTGCCTACAAGTTTTAAGGTAATTTATTTTTGCAAAGAGCCTTTATCTTACTTTTCCCTTATTTCTGTAGCCCAAATATGGTGTAGTTTGTATTGTTTCTATGTGACTTCTGCTTTTAGTTCCCCATTAAGAAAATTCTAGATATAAGCACGTGTACACTTGCGTAAATATTAAATGAAATATCAGGGAGATACTTAATTCTGTCCCTGGTGTGAAATGTATACATTGCTTTAACTCCAGCCATTCACAGACTGAGATAGCTGAATTGGGTCTCAGGACACATACACAGATTAGATAAGCAATGTGGATGTCTTAGAGTTAAACAGCAAGACTGTAAGTCTTTTAAGACCGAATTCATATCCTTGAGTTCAGGGAGGTGAGCTAAGCAGATTTCAACATGCTATTACTTCACAAACAAGTAACCAGTTTATCATCCTAACTCCTAAATTAAGGAGTGTATCACCAACGTGTTTTCACACAAAGGAATTGAGGCACACAAATAAAAATTGTCAGACTTACACAAGCAGTGGGTGGCCTTGCTGCTGATCACTGGAAGTATTCAGGGAAAGTTATGTGCCTCACGAGTGTGGGTACAGATCTTTCATCCAGGCCCTGCACTTGAAATGCAGACCTTGGCATGCATGGTAACTTGACCCCAGAAATGTCTTGTTTCATAATTTATTCAATCAGTAACATATAGCTCATTCTAAAAGCACAATACCAGCATGAACTTTCATTTAGAAGAAGTAGTATCAAGAAGCTACATCCATCTAAGTATCTACCTGTTAAGAAGAGAACCGATTCTCTTTTGGATCCGAAGCATTACGATTACTTGTTTAGGATAGACTTTCAAGGCAGCAATTAATGCTGAGAGCCAGTTACTTTTGCTAAACTCATAAAATTGTTAATCCCTTTGTGAATGTATTATGGAGAGCTTGTATTAATCATCACAATGAGAAATAAACTTTTTTGAAATGTCCATGTTAGAATTCATGATGCTGTTTAGTAATTTGAGAAAATGGGCTTTCATTTAGCTCCTGTCACAGTGAAATTTGTACAACACACTCAAAACAAGAGCATCCAGCAGTAACACAATATGTTCTTAATCAGAAAAATCTTACTGTGAGCCAGGGGTCAGTCAAAAAAAGGAATAGGAAGCTTGCAGCTCTCTTTGTGAGCTTCAATAAACCTGTCCATCAGTATCTGTTCAGCTGTTCTCTATGTTGCAGCAACACTTAAATGAAATATCAGTCAATTTAAATTTAGCCCGTAAACTTCTGTCCTATATACCATAACTGTTCATGATTCAATTATTTTGTATATTTATAACTCTTGAAACACTGTTGTTTTAAATAGATACAGCTGGGAAAAAAATCTTTAGGTTTAGGACAAGAAGGGCTAAACTAATGAATTGTTTATAAAAATATGAAATAAATGTTAATTCATCATTTATGGTTGGTAATAACAAAGTTGTACCTGTAAGAACTAAAGGGAAGTAAAATTGCTGGGTCAGTTTCAGCTCTGTCTAACACTTGTGTAAATCACTGAGCTTTTTCTAAGAGACCTGACTGATGTTTGAATAGTCCTTTGGGTTGGGGAAAATTCATCTTTTGAATTGAAAATATTTTCAGTCTTTTTAAACTTCCTCCTACTTTTATGCACTAGAAGTTTAGCTATCCTGAAGTACTTCAGTAAGAACAACACACTTCTGTTTGGTCTCAATATAAATGAATTTGAAAACCTGTGCCTAGCAACCACAACAATAAAATGCTATTGGTTTGGGGTTTTTTTTTAGGTTTTATTTTTTCAGTAACACAACTTTAAGTTTGAGCACCTGATGGAGGGAATGATTCTTCTAATTAAAAAATTACCTTGGGGCTAGCCTCACTCTAGAAAGGGAAAGTTTTCCAGCTGTGTCAAGCTATGTGCTTGAATCTTCAAGCATTTTGACAGTCTTATGTATTTTCTCCCTGCCCATGTAAAACCACGAATTTCCTATTGAGGATGTGATTGCAAGTTCACTGAGTATAGTTCTGGAGTATAGATTCAAGCCCTTTAGGAAGGTATTTGCCCTAAAGAATGTGCAGAACCCTTCTTAAAATATGCTTATGATTGCCAAAAGAAGGGACTTTTAATGTATGCATGTGAAATATTCAATAGAAATGAACTGCTGCTCCAGCTCTGAAAAAAGACTGTACTGAGAAAGAAACTTTGCCAGATGACACCAGGTCGTGAAGTGCTTTGTGAGAAATGTCTTGGCCTGGTCTAGTTACTGATGAAATTTGCTTTCCACTTCAGTAAGGCCAAAATTTCACAGTTGGATGATGCCCTAGAGATTATCAAGAACACTAAGAAAAATTTCCCATCACCTCTGATTAATTACCCAGAGTAACAAGTGTTCCCCTGGGCCACGTTTTGTCTCAGCTATAGATAAGCACTGCTGTGTGAATTTTAATGAAGTGCAAACTCTGTAGCAAGCAGGATGAATTCACCACTGCACCATGTGGTCCTGTTGGCAACCTGGTAATATAAATCTAGAATAATAGCGATTGCTCTTTAATATAATAGTGCTAAGAACTTTAAGGTTGTTGATTCAAGTGTATTTTGAGGTGGGGAGAATGAAAGGAGGGGAGAAACACACTAAAAGAGCTTCAGCAGAAGCTCTTTTAGTGTGTTTTTTATTTTTTATTTCCTCTACAAATAACTCTTATACATTAATTTAATGTATAAATATTATTTGTATAGGAAATTGTGGACTATTGGCAAGAGCACGGTATCTATGAAAAATCTCCAATCCTTTCTACAGCACGAATACTGAATTTTTTTTCTTGTTAAATATTTATTCTTTTAAGCATTTTTTCTTTTTAAATATTTATTTTTTATATCTTTCTACCAGTTAGTGCATTTAAAGTATTTACTACTGTCCATAAGAATATACAGTAGGTTATCCAAAACAGATGTGTTTTTTTAGTTAAAATAAAGTATTCCTTTGTTATAATCAATATGTTACAACATATAATTAACACATGAATATCATGATAACATCAGGTTACTACATTGAGAATTATTCATAAAAGTTAGATCTGTTGGTAGATTTGGGATGCATGTCCTTCTTCACTTGCTTAAACAAAGTCATTGCCTTTCCCGACATACCTTGCCTTGTTTATATTCCCACAACTGAAGGAAAAAAAGGTATTTGTTTAGCAATGCAAAGGAAAATTCATTTGGGACATATTTTTGTTTTGCCAATTCACGTGTTTCAGTGTCTTTCTTCCTCCTTTTTAGCCCTAAGCTGAAGCACAGCTTTTCTTAAAATTGAAGTGGAGGGTGCATGTGTTTTGAACCCTTTTTTTTTCCTGTTATTTGTACAGAACACAAGTTTGAAAGAGCTGGAATAATAGAGACACAAGTGTCTCTTAAAAATCTGCAGTTTCAAAATTTTGTGTAGACTTGTCTGTAATCCTCCAAGAAGTCCCCTGTGAGTAGGGAAGCATAATTTGTCTCATTTATAGATAGTAAACACAGAAGTGGAAAAGCTACACAACTATAAAAACAGACAGATAGTCCCTAATCTTTGATACGAAAAAGGATCAAGGGTGGTGGTGGAATAAAAGAACAACCCAAGCAAACAAACCAAACCAAACAAAAAGAACCCAATCCAAAGCAATTGCCAGAAGACCTATCAGGTTTACTACTGAGTTTATCCAGGGAAAAGCTTTGATGATTCACAAGTGGCTCTTAGCTGCCAGTCTTTTCACTTTGCTTGCTGTGCATGCAGTGCTGCCCATCACCTGTTGTTAATTATAATATCCTATAAATCTAATGTTAGAAGACTAGCACTGGGACACAGTGCCTGCCCTGGCTTAATGGACACTCTAGGAAAAAAATAATTTTTCAAGAATTTATTCCTGGACAAGCCTCTATGAACCTGGCATTGTCATGAACTGATACTTCTATTAAGAAAAACACAAGTGAGTGCCTTTAAACAAATAAGGTGCTGGCTTTGTACAATCATTGTGGTTTCAAGCACCCTATCAAAAACACTATGATGGGAAGCTATCATTTAATAAATCAAAAAAGCTTACTTGGTAATAAATATTTTTCTTAGAAACCACAATATTCTCTTTTCTATGGATCATATGACTTTCCAGTTCCTGATTTTTTTTATATTACTGGAGCAACAAAGGAACGTGGGAAATAACTCTGCATGGTGAAATCATTCAGTTAAGCTGTGCCTACACTGTGGTTAGAACAACTTAAAAATGTGTGATTTCAGGCATATGTGATCAAATGCTTCCCTTTTTCAGGTAGCCACAAGTTGGCTGAATTGGGCAGTGCTACCTTTCTGAGATGAGGAAAGTGATTTGTTTTGACTAAATCATTTAAATTTAATTTCTTAGCTTTGTATTCTTCAAAGGGGTGAGCAGTATTTCCATCCCCAGTATGGGAAATAGTTTCTTGCCTGTATGGGCTCTGAGCATTAAAAAAACCACAACAAACTAAAGAAGGTCATGAATTGCTGCTATTGACTCTGTTCTATGTTGGCTGCTATACTGGTAACTTCCACTCATATTGATAAATCAGCCTTTGTAGTTAGCAGTGAAACGAAAGCCAGTATTTAAAATAAAAATAAACATGAAAGAAACTGTACAAAGACATAGATTCTGCTCTCAGTGACAGCAGTCTAAATTCAGATTTGGTCTAGACACAAGTCCTGTAAAGAACTGCACATAAACAACGTCTATAAAACACATACTGTTGCATTTACACAGATGCATTCTCACATGTAGAATAACCTGCTGACATAAAATATCAATTTGACTGGCACCTATCTATTGACATTACCACAGACTATCAGGTGGTCTTAAATATTCAGCGACAGGCTTTGCTGGAAACATACATGCACTTCCATACTTTCATGTATTTGTATATCAATTCATACATAAGTAAGTTTCACCTAAAGAATACAAGTAATAAATTCTTCTGTAAGTAATACTGCTCTGTACAAAGTCCTTCAAGTTTCCCAAAGTCTGCTAAGAAAGGCATAAAAAAGTTTATACTAAGTCTAAAGAATCACCTTGTTTTACTGGAATCCCTTTTATGATGCACTTCTCATGCAAAGACCATATTTTTCCATTTTTTGGTTCCACAATTATTCAATATTCTGAATTTTTGTGTTCCTGGGTGAGAGATTCTTTTTCTAATGAAGTGCAATGTGGATATGAATATATTTGTATAGCTTCAATGACTTACTGGCTCTGCTTGCTGGTAAAAATATGGTTTTGATTATCCTTAAAACTTCTGATTCAACCTACTTTGGGGAAGTTGAGCTATATTGTTTTTTACTGTTCATATGACATGGTGTGCATTCTAGCTGAGATCCAAGGTACTGTACAGTGGACTCGCATCAAAAGAGAAACTGGTGCAGCAAACCTTGATTGGAAACTGAAATGTAACTTAAGGAATATTAATAACAGAAAGGTATTGAAATCAGAGTTCTGGCTTTAAGCAAACAATTTTTCAGCGGTCCAAAGTGCTGGTTTAGGAGACAGATAGGACAAAAATTGCTGAAAATATATAAGAAATATGAAGCCTTGGAAAAAAAAATAAAATTGGAGTATCATTTGTTTAACAGACAGGCTTTAAATGACCTCAAAGAACTATGTTCCATGTTGGTTACTGTTTTGTAATGGAATTCCATTACTTTGAAAGCAAACGTGGAGCCTGCAGCAGCTTTGTTAGATATAAGAATATATCTATCCTCTAGCTGATCTTCCTGTGCTCCTAGCTTTGCGTTTTATTTATTTTTGTCTGGAGTGGTGATTTTATGACCATCCATTTAACCCCTTTAGGATTCACATTGATATACCAAGAATGTTGTGCAATGCTATTAGGGCAAAGGACACAAAACTGACAGTATCGTTATTACTGGTGTGCTAGGAAAGGAAGAGACACTTTCTGAAAATCTTTTTTACATAACTTGGTTCTGAAGTTAATTATATCTCTGCATACTTATGGGCAAGCCTCAGAGCCACCTGCTTACGTTGTATTTTTTTACTACAGTTCTGCAGCTGAGTGCCTTCCTGTCTGCATCCTCAGCTGCATGTTCCTGTAACACACCATGCCTACATCACCCCTGTGCTGTGTGCAGTTCCCTTCTCCAGGGAAAACATGACACTGCTGACCAGTGACTGATGGGCTTTCAGAAAGGCACCTTTCCTGCTGAGTGAGTTGTATTTATGAAATAGGCCACTGTAGGGATGCCTATCCCAATAAGCAGAAACTGATCTCAATTTGTGTCTGAAAAGAAGACGATGGACACAGCAAAGCCTCCCTCTCTCAGAATACCCTGACATCTTCTGGCTTAGTGAATGGAGAAGTTCTCATCTCTGGCTAGAAGTTAGCATTCTCATGTAGTGTCTACCTCTTGTCTCTGAAGATTTTTGAAAAGATAGATCCTTTTTGATGGCAATAATTTTTTTTAGGAAATGGAACTTAGGCGTGTTAATCACATTGTTTCAGCATTAGACTTTTTCATTAATTGTCAGAAAATTACCTCAGTTTAATAGGAGAGTACTTCACTATACCGATTCTGATATCCAGACTCCACATCCAGTAATGAAGAGATCATAACAGTGCTGAGTATCAAATTTGAAGGATTCTGACAATCTGCATTTTCTTTCCTAGAAAGAGAAGGAAGAAAGAATGTATGTTAATAGCCTCCAAAAAGGCAGGAGAGCAAAAAGATATTTTTGACTTTACTTGAATAAATAAGCTACTGAGAGTTTATTTTATTTTCTTACTTTAAAATTTTTGATATAATCAGACATTAATACATGAAATAAACATGAAACAGCCCAGGAAAATTGCGTTTAAAACTGTTGCTCAGGTTACAAAGGCACCACGAACAGCTCACATTTTGGTTTGTTCTGTTTTTATAAGTAATATCATCTGCGTTCCTCCACTATGCTTTGGTGCAGCTCTATAATTCACAGAAAACTATGGTATTTTCTCACTGGACTACTTTGTATATTACAAAAGATAATTTTTTCTAGCAGTACACAACTAATTTTTCTCTCCTTAACAGCAGTCAGTTTCAAGCTTGGTCAGAATTTTGAACAAGCAAAAGCTAGAAAGATGAGAGAGAAAATTGAAATACTTCAGTGTACAGTGTAAGCTCTGGTTTATCACAAAATACCAGACAACAAATTGCATCAACCAAAGCCTAAAACCAAAGTAGTTTTTCCCCTGCCTCATAAACGAGTAACAGTCGACAGCTCTGGAATGTGCACTCCTCTCCTATGAAAACATTTTTCCACTCTGCCTTTTCCAAAACTCAGAAGTTCAAAGCTAAACTACTACATGTTATAAAAGAACAAATTTACCATGACACTTAAACAAAGACATGAGTCAGTGTATTCAGATTTCTTGAGGGAGGAAGGAGTTATGTTTCTTGTTAAGGCAAGATTTGCAGTAAAGAAGTTATTTTTATAGTTTTATATATCTCCTTATAATTATTTATTCACGCAGATGTTCTGTTTTACTGCACAGTTAAAGCTGTAATTCATGCCCTTTTTGTAATGGATATATTAATTGAGGTTTACAACATTTCTCCTCAGAAAGCAAAATATTAACATCCTTGTTAAACAAACGGGCAAATGCAATCACAGACATTAGGAAATTTGGTTCGCTATTATTTGGGATATCCATGGCAGTCTGGGAACCTCAGCAGTTTCTCTTTGCTCTGAAGAGTGCTACTTGTGTTCTTAGAAATGGCATGAGCAAGGTGACCAGCATGTATGTTAACCGCAGAGACAAAATGAGGTGGCTGTGGACTGCTGTGGACAAAACAACCTATATCTGGAATAAAATGCAAGCAATTTTGTGTCCTCTTAAATGTGAGATGTAGAACATAATAGATTAAGCAGCTGAATTTCTGTATGTAGTTTTCAGAGCTGTCTAGGAAACTTGGAACACCATTTTCATTTATTTGGAACAAGTGGCTGACTCATTTGTCTGCCTTGAAAAACCTCTACAACTGTTCCTGACTGGAATAAGATGAATATTCTGAAAGTCATTGCTCTTGTGAAACAGGAAAGAAGTACAGAAAATCACAGAGCTCCTGTTAATACTGAGCCTCACTGAATGTAATATTGAAATGGAATATGCTAAAGACTGCAAACTTCTCCTAGGTACTGTAGCAGCTTTAAAATGTCCACTCTTTCAAGAAGATTGATGTGGCCAAGCCTTGTCCTTCGTGGATACAAAATTTGGGGTAGCTAGATCAAAGGTCTGCTCTAGATTCAGACCTTTGACACTGAATGTTATATTCAGTAGGATGGAACCAAAATCAGAAAATTCTTGAGCATGGAGAAAACTGACATATCAAACTATATTCAACAGCCCCTGCACACCATCAGGATTCAGTTCTCCCTTATTAATATGTAAAGATTTATTAGGTCAGTCTCTAAAAGCAGTGTTTGGCAACTGTAAAGACAATATGCCCAAATTGAGAGGCACAATTTTCTTCCTTCAAATGGAAATGTTTTTTCCCCTAGCTGGTTGCATTACCTATAGTCATAAGTTCTCTTTAGCCTTTTTAAAATACTATTATATTTCACATGGGAAAACAGAGAGGCTTTAATGCAATTAATAAATAGGATTTCAAAACTTGTTTTAAATTGGAATGTTTTGATTTTTCATGTGTCTGTTTTAGAGGCCTTTAATGTACTGCACCATTGAATTTAATGTTGGTTATGAAGGAGATCATCTGTGGCAAGTAACATTTCTAGTAAGGGACAATGTCACAGTCAGTTTTGTTGGATACAGGCATGTCACACTGGAGACAATGGCTAGAAGCACCAGTCACCTAAAGAGGGGAACCTGCTTGAAGTGGCCCACTGGGTAGATGAACCATGTTTTGATAACCTTTGGAATAAGGACAAAAGTGAACTCTGCTTGATAGACAATAAACTAATTTAATTTTTAGTCATCATGTGTTAAACTTTCAAAGTTACCAAGAAAGCAACACCAGGATATAAATGTCACTGAGCAGTAGGGTGCAATTAGGAGGCACTGCCTTGCTGGAATGAGGGCAGCTGATTAGTACCAGGCCAGTGGTAGCTGTGCTGGCCTCCTGTTTGCAAACAAGGGTGGGAAGGGGTTTGCTCCCCCCTTTCCCTGGAGCCAAGCACAGTCCTCACCTATGAACTGCTTTGTTTGGTTACGTGGGCAACACAGGCAGCAAAGCCTTACATGTTCTGCACCAGTCAGAACCGCAGTTTGGGCAAACTCGGTACCAAGCAGTGCAATAAGGATCACACAGGGCAAATATATTCCCTTGGCCCTTGCTTCCACCTCCCATGTTATGCAAGTGAGCAGGGCAGGGACGTTCACCAGAGGTTAGGAAAACTGTGATTTATCATGTTGGTGGCAGGTGGAACAGGGGAGACTGTAGGACCAAGGGAGCCAAGTATTTTAAGCATCTGTTATAGGCCTGTGCCAGATGCAGGATACCAGACAAGATGTGCCATTTGTCTGTTCTTGAATGGAATTTCCTATGTCCCTAATACCAAGCAAACTCTGTTTATTTATAATATAACTACTTCTGGTTTTGTAGAGATGATATACAGCACATTGCATCTTTTTACTTTCATTTCATACTTACATTTAAACACTTAAAAAGTTATTTATTTAGCTGTGTAAATTCAGTCAGGAGGCTGTTTTGCTTTGTCATGAGTGAATCTGTAAAGGCTGGAAAACTACTCAGTTTAGGGAGGCTGCCTTGTGTAGTTTCCTGAAGTACAGTTTTCTATTGTCTGGGTTAAAAATGGGACTTGGGTTCTTACAAGACCTGTGTCAGGCAGTGATTTCAAGTGATCGTTTGCATGGGCACAGAGAGAATGATTTGGGAAATGCTGACTGTTCTCTCCCGACAGTGAATTTTCTTCCAATTCTAAGTGATTATATTTAATGAGTAGTTCCAATTATTTCCCGAAGGAATAAGCAGGAATTTATAAGCAAAACATTTTCTCAGAATATGTAAATTCAAAACTACAGCTTCCTAGTGGAAATGCAAGCATTAGTAGTAAAAGGAAATGCCTCCCAATTCTTGGAATGCATTTCTTGACAAATTTTGACAGAAACACAGACTTCCCAGAGTAACAGCATCTCATTATGAGACTGATTATCTGGAGTTGCTTATCCTACCTTTAAGTCTCTGTGCTATCTTGTTAATACAGAAGATGTAAACGACAAATTACATTTAAGACCAGGAGAAAAAGTCAGTGCCGATATATATAGCTCAAAAAGCAAAATGGAACAGCCCTACTGTCCCAAGACCTGCACTCCAGAGTAAGCCAATTGCACAGAAGGGTCCATCTTTTGCATATCAACCTTGCTTTACTGTCAGCATCTTTCCTGTCACCACTGGAATTCCTGTTTGCTCTTGCTCCAAAGGCACATCAGACTGGACTATCAAACCTGCCAGCCTTTTTCATGGGTCCTTTCTGGTACCTCTGCTCCAGCGTCACATCTCCCAGTCCTTCATCAGCAAGGTGTGTCCTGATTACCTCACTGCTCTCTGAACTAAGACCTTTCTTTGAACTCTTGCTAGATTTTGAGTTTACAGGAGGTGACACCCAAGACTGAGGACCTGGGCCCTCAGTTGACCCCAGCTTTTTCACTGAAATGCCTTGGTTTCCTATGGACAGGAAAAGAGAATTTAAAATAAAAATCTGCAAGATGGAAGAAGTGAAAAGTTGTGGTGATGAATTTACTAACAAAATCGTAAGGCCCACAATACAACTAATCATAAACCAAGTTCCTCCGTGACATTCCCTCTAACATTTTAGGTCACAACCTACATCAAAGCATGTGCCTTTAACTGCCTGTATAAATGTGCTTCATGAGCTCATCCCTTCCTGCCTCACTTTTTCTGTTTGTAAAGCTGAGGCTGTATTATTAGACTGGGGCAGTGCTCTGAAGTCCAGCTTCTGACAAGAGTTGCTACAATAATTACTGCAGCAGATGTCAGAATAAAGTGAAAGCAACCATTCAACAATCAAAGTACAAACCACAATCATCACTTATGTGGTGTGCTATTGCAGGTACAGAACCAGCAGAGCAGAAAAATGTTCACACTTGCTTCTAGATGTAATCCTCTGTTAGGAGAGTATCTCCCTCCCCCCTTTCCCCAAAAAGGTTTTTCCAGTACACTTTGCTGGTTTTAGCTGCAGCTAGAAAAGATACAGCTGCGTTTTTTGGCTTATACAGCTTGAAGCTTGAGCTCAACATTCAGCGACAGCTTAGTCTGAGCTGTTTTACAAAACTATTTTTCTGTAAACATTTTCATTCAATAGTTACCATGTGATATCTGTGTTCCCTTAAAGCATACTAGTGACGGGTGCCTTATCTTCATATTGCCAGACTGGTCAGATACTTACTTGGGAGGTGGTCTGAAAGCTGGGGACAGAGGCAAGACAGAGAACATTTAATGAAAGCTGGATTCTCACATGGAGTCCTGTGATAGACAGTCCAACAAGCTCCAGCTGAGCAACACAGAGAGCAGCATCTCAATTGGCAGCTGAATGAATACAGTCAGTTTGAAGAAGGAGTTTTAAGTTTAGCCTTTAGCTCATGGCTTTGGAAACTGTCATTTGCAAAGGGACCCCACACAAAGAGACTATAAAATAGAGGATCCACGCTGGGGCTTGGGGGTTTTGCACACATTTACACTTTCAGGTACTCAGGTCCTTGCTTGAGGTTCAGGACAATCATAAATGTAGCTAACATCATACAGTGTACAGAGGCTGCTTTAAGGAGGCTGCTGCTTCCCACAGAGGTAAAGTCTGGCCAAGAATAGCATGTGTTTCCTCCTCTGCATCTAAGTGGTTGCTTATGTTCAAAAATGAATGAAATATTCAATGAAAACAAGAATCTTCACGGACACGATCACTGCTCCTTAATATCCTTACACAAAATAGTGTTGTCTTGCCCAGGCGTGCCTGGCTCTCTAAGAATAATGGAGACAGGACAGTGTTTGGATAGCTGCTGTTTTTTCTGAAGAGTGGGAAGGGTGTGCCTGTTATGGGGGCATGTTCACAAAGGTTTTAGCCCAGAAAGAAAGAAAGAGGTACATCTGGAAAGAGCATAAACCAGGTTGCCAGACTCTGGCACTGCTACTAGAAATAATTCTTTCTCAGGAAAGTACCAAAATGTGGCTGTCTGGTTTGCCCACAAGTATCCAGGCATTTTTCTTGGCAGGCACAGATACTGGCGGCTGTTTGGCATTTTGATTGCTGCCCCAACTAGTGTCTATTCTTTCTCTACTGAAGATGGAAGAATACACTTGTGGTTTAATCACCGGCTTAGGGATTAGACAAAATGGTTCTGCTCAGATTTTAGTCTGCATCCTTGGCCAGGTCACTTAAGGAAGAATTTTGAGAAGTGCTCAGCACCCACAAACAGGATCAGATTTTTCAAAAGCTCTCTGCCTCCACTGAGGCAGTGGTCAGATGATCAAAGGAACTTCTTAGAAAATCTGTCTGCAAGTGTCATTGTGAGCGCTACTGGGTGCTGATTACTTGTGAAAATCTGGTTCTCATTGAGGTGCCCAGATGGGAATCAAACTCTCCATCTAGCTCCCATCGTGATGGGAAGACACTTGAGAATCTGACCAGCAGCAATCTCTTGAAATGCTACCCAGCAACTTTCTCTGTGCCTCAATTTCCTCTAAAATGAGAATGATGTTGCCAGAGTGCTTGTAAGGATAAATTTATTAACCTGCTGTGTGTGAGGTTCTTGGATGCTTCTGAAGCCAGGAAAGGGAGGTGAAGCATTTGTAGCATAGTGTCTTTCCAGACATACCAATCATCTGTGTAAACAGGACTGTGTTAAAGTAACTGGAGCAGGAGTCCAAGAGTCAGCTTTGCTCTGTGTACAATTTACAAGCCTTGGAGTTCAGGAGCTGCTGCTTTTTGTTTGTCTCAAACCCCTGATCATGAGTCAGGACTTCACCATGCTAGGGGGTGTAACATACAGATCAAAAGAACTCAGCCTTAAAAACCTTTGTGCTGAACAAAGCAGGGCCAGGAGAATGCATTGTAAAGACATGATGAAGCTGTTCCATTCAGATGTTTGCCTTCTGAACTCCCTGCTGTTGAGTACAGTAGCTTTATCATTTTCTTTCCTCACATGATATTTCTTTCCTCACATCCCACCCAAGTGTTTGGTATTTTTGGGAGGAATTCTGGGGGTTTAGAATTTTAACTCTACAGGACTGGTTACTCTTATACTAGATACAGTAGTATCTTTTGCAGGTAGGTTTTTGGATTTTAAGATCCAAGAACATTAACATCAAAATGGACCTTATTTTACTTTCTTTTTTTTTTTTTTT